>VZSU01001130.1:409793-430115 GCA_013398715.1 Nesospiza acunhae | reverse complement strand
CTTCCGATCATTTGGGATAGCGGCGATCATCGTGCTGGGCACGTCACCTCATAAGCTAACTGAGGATTGTTCTCCTGCCACCTCCAGGAATCTTGGAATTCAAGTAGACGTCTGTCTTTGGGCTGCTTGTGGTCAGACACTCATTTGGATTTCACAGTTTTTATAAAATACATTCTCTCTATAGCATAAATTATTTCATAACATATATTACACAAAGCATGATATATTTCTACATAAAAGTAATCGTTGACTTTTAGCCTTCATAACTGTGTTTCATACTTCCACATCAATTCCACAATCAACTATGGTTTAATAATACTTTTCCAAATTTAAAGTACCTGAACTTGCACTGCAGACACTGATAAAATTTTTATGCGTTGTTTTAAATATTTAGGAATATTTACTAAAAACATTTTATAGTGAATATTGGCTAAGATTTTGCTGTGAAAAAGGGCTAGGTTTTGTGCTATCTAGAATCCGTAGTACCGTAGCAAGGACAAATTTCAGGTGATTTGACACTGTGACCTGAATGAATTCAATTTTAGCTGAAAGGTAAGACCAGAATGTACAGCAAATTCAAGTCAAAGAACATTAGGATCTGAAAATATAGCATTAATGAATTTTAATATCATGAGAAGGTATGCATTTTAAAAAAATACACACGGGTTTTTAGAATTTATTTCTACTTTTTTTCAGTCTGGCAAAGCTCAGTTGAAGGAATGTAAAATGCCTTCAGTGATTTTGATAGAAATTCTATAATGCATGGCAAATGTACTGAGGCAAAGTGGTGAATATTTAAGAAATACTTGAACAGACTGCAGTTGAAATCCATTCCTGTTTAAATTTAAACAGCATAAAGGTTGCAAAAGGCCAACATGATTAAGTAAGGTGATATTAAGAGCAGTTGAAGCAAGAAGTGAAGTATGTTAAAAATATATACACATAGTAAAGAACAGGATCTAAAAAACATATGCAGAAGAAAGCTAAACTGATACCTACAGGAAAAAAATGGAATACTGAAAGATGAATTACCATAATGCTCAAATAAAACAAAGGCCCCTTCAAATACAATGGCAATAAATGTTAAGAAAAGAGATAATTGCCCTTCTAGCCAAATTGCATGATAATTTTAAGATTGGAAATGTGAGATTAATCAGTAATCTTATTTTCAGCTTGGTTTCCTGAGAAATATATTTCACGTGACCATTTTGTCTGTCATTACTGTTCAGTAACTTTTGAAGAATTAACTGTTTCAGCCATATTTGACAGTCAATAGGAGGACTTTTAAACCACTTGATTTTTTGTGTTAGCTGGCAACAGTTGCTGCTGAAAAGGAAAGGTTATGATGTGCACTGACAGCTGCTGTTTTAACCAGATGCTTGTTGAGACTCCATGTACTACCTGATTACTCTACAGTTAAACCCAGACTTCCATAAGGCATTTCTTGCCAGCCAGGAGACAGAGGATAGAGCTGACAGCATTTTGGAAACAGCTGGGGTAGAGGCAGGGGTTGGAAGCGCTGCAGCGGAAGAGGAAGCAGGTCACAGCAAGGGTGTGTATACAACATATGTATGGATGCAGGAGCAGATGGTGCAAGGTGGTTGCATCAGAGAGCTCTGCCCGCTTTCCCTGAAAGGTGTTATGAACCAGAGAGTTTATTCTGTGCTGAAGGGAGGGAAGAACTAACTCCCTTTCCTATCTATTCAGAAAATTGAGTGTAAGATCTGAGATGCTGGATCATACTGTTTTTGATTGTTGCAAATGGGTAAGAGAAAAATTTTACTCTGTGCTGCATAATCAGACAGAAAGTAAAGTTAATAATATATTGATTAAGTGGTTTTCTGGACAATAAAGTCAGACTCTTAAAATTCTCTTTGGTGTTATACAATCTCCAGAAGAAATGCAAAGCAAATAATAATCATCACAAAGTGTGGTTGTAACTACCGATCACCTATTTCGAATCCTAATAAAACACCACTCAGTTATGTATTTCTATCTAAACTGCAGGGTGCTCTACCCACATGTCCTGTTCTGCTTCTTCACATTGCTTAAAAGCTACTTACTTCCTGATACTTTTAACTGAATAATTCATAAGAAGAAAACAGGACTTGAAAGGCTAAAATAGAGGGGAAAAAAGTGCAACAAAGTTCTGTTCTTGAACTGCTTTAGTGCAGTGTTTGTGTTTCTTCTCTGATATGAAAGCTTGAATAATGGGCACTTTTACATTTTGTTTCCATGCTTCACATAGGATAATAGAGGGGAAAATCTTGCAGGAATTTGGAATAATTTCATCAGAGGGATATAAATGAGAACATGATTATATCTTCATTTAGAATTTCTAGAAATTTCTCTGCTAGCATTTATTTATACTAATTTCTTGCGCTGTAGTGGAACTTGGCTATTCCAGATCAAGTCTAGCTTCTTTTATCTGAGGTAACAATATCCTATAACCACTTCCACAAATTGATGAAGCTAACATCTTATTGCCTAAGTGTTAGCTCATTGGACTCATTACATTTATCAGAAGTGTGTTTCTTATGAGTGGACACCTTCTAACAACCAGCGTAAACAGATGGGGGCTTAGACAATGTTATTTTATGTTATATGATGATGGTAGAAGTGTTTCTTTATAAGGAACTTAATTTAAAAATGGCTTGTTTTCTGGATTTAAATTTCAAAAGTACAACACAATGTATACTTGATAAAAATCCAAAATTGTCAAAATTAATATTTAGAAGATTAGTCACTGTAAACTATGATACATTAATTCAAAGGACTGCATGTCATTATCTCCAAAGTTTTAAAACTGCAATTACAATGATTTAAGTTTGTTTGCAAAATAACAACTAAATTCATGTTTGGTTTAATGATCTAATAGTGCTAAAAAATAATTTAAAGTTCTGCAAGGTAATTTTTTCCACAACCTTAAAAAATTGATAATTACTTGATATGGTAATTTTTCTTGCATTTCAGAATTTGTGATGCAACAGCTGACAGCGCACAAATGGCCTAAGTTCATAGCAGCTTAATTTATTTTATTGAGTTCTATTCTGTCCAATATTTATGAAAAAACTCAGATTAAACAATATACTATGCAGAGCATGATTTTGTATATCTGCTTTGTATAATTTTCCAACAAAAGATATAAAATTCCCAAGNTCCTGCTGCCTATATAAGAAATTGGCAGTTTATTTGCTTAAAAAGAATACCTCTTTTTCTTATTGGTAAATATTTTGGTTTTAATTTTTTAAGGAATGTATAGAACTTTGTTTGCATAATTTGAATCTCTTAAGTATAAATTTCTTCTAATATAGTTCTCTGTGTTGTTTAAACTGTTCATGATAAAGGTTTCTAGCAGCATTTGGGATTTTTGGCCAAACTCTCCAGTTACCTGAGCTGAATGCTACTACTGTTGACTGAAACAACAGCTTTGAAAATCTACATTCAGTTCAGTCTCAGCATTCAATTTCCTCTAAGCAGACCAAGTAGAGTTCTCTTTCTTTTTTTTTTTTTTTCCCTTTAATTATTTGTTGAGGTATACCATTTAGAAGTTCATGAAAGAAGAGCAAATTTAGGCAGCACACAGTCAGAAGATAACTTGGAATTGTACTTATCAGCTTGACATTTCACTCAATCTCCCACCCAGATCAAAATCTTATCTTAATAAGAGTCATACACCTGCTTGTCCATGAGTGATAATTACGCAGTTTAAACCACAGAAAAAAATGAATGAAAAAAACCCTGTTGTCTTTGAGTTTACATTGATCAGCTGAGTTGTATTTTTTGCTTCTGTACATAGCATCTGGGCTATGCACAGGAACATGGGCCATTCCTCTTCACAGGCAGGGCTTAGGTCTTATAACACATTCTGTATACCTTATAATGCATATATTGCAGATTTTACTCTGAAAATGAAATTTGCTGTACTTTTAACACAGCATATTAAAAGACATTGTATGGAAGTGACTTTGTTTGTGTAGGTAACCTACTGTTTTTATATTCTTTCTTAACCATGTTGTTAGTACTCAATTTTTTATATTTAATCCCATCTAATGAAATTACCATGTCTAATGAAATTGTTTAATGAAATGACCATGTTCTGAACTGCAAGAACAACAACAAAGCAGAACAACTGCTAAGGAAAAGAAACCAGAACAGTAAAAATCAACTGCTTCTTTTACATTTCCTGATTCCTTGCTCCTTTTTGAATTTGTGATTAAATTTTTCTTTTTATTTCAACACACGGAGTAATTATATTAATTTTCTCATTATATGATTTTTTTAAAATTTTCATCATTTTCTAGTTCTGCTCAGATGTAACCAATAATCTTTTCAGCCTGATGTATTTTTAATCCAATTGTATTTGCCTCCAAGAAACATATGAATGGCCCAAATGAGTCACACCAAAGGTTATCTTGTCTTTATGAACTTTGGAGATATAAATCTATGTCTCATTTCAGGCAAGCAGTTAAGGAATCAATGCCCAAGGCAGTGCAAGGAAAGACAGTAGGATATTTCATTCAAGAAATCTCCTAGTGTCTTGTAAATCAAATATGTTTTAATGTGACAATTTCAACATCAGTAATGTTACATTTAAACATCAGTCATTTGATTACTTGTATATAAATAAGAGCTTCAAGAAAACTGATTATTGCAATTTTTTTATTGTAAGATGTTTATATTGTAAGATGTTGAGTCATAATAATCTAAAGTTCTGCCATGAATGGTTCCTGGCTTTCTGTTATTTCATCTCTGATTTTATACTCAGTAATAGCTCTAATAATCTGAAAACATCTTTAGCAGTATAAAAAATATTGAAACTTCTCTAGGAAAACAGTAACAATTTTTCTATTAAGTTGATTAAATAAAAATTTCTTTTGGAAAAACTAAAAAGGAGTGTGAATTAAGAATGCTTAAATTTGTCATGCCTTAAATGGTGAGGCTAACTAACCAATTTTCTTATTTTATATACACCTTATTTTATAACTTCAAGCTTATTTGTTCCGAAGGTCTAGAAAGTCCTTACACAGGTAGTAGGCGGCATAACCACCTCAAAAGAAGATATATCATGCCTCTGTTATTACACATTCCAATTAAGAGTTCTTGTATTGTTTTACTATACGCATTTCAGTCTCAAGATCCATCATTTTAAATGTTTGCAATCATAAATTATCTGGAGATTCTAGTTAGATGCAGGACTCCATCAGGTGAGATGGTAATAATCGTAATAGATGATGTCTTGAGGAATAGCATTTCTGATAATTCATGTAATATTACTCAACCTGTCAGTTAGATTTTGAGAAATTCTCACTGTTAAATGCAAGAGCATTAAGTTCTAGGTAAGTGAAATCTGCTGTTTAATGCCAGAAGTAATTTAAAGTCAGTAAAAAAGGCATTCTGTATCTGTAGTGATTTTTTACTATTTGTTAGCTATTTACAGCCCAGCGCCTGAGGTAGGGAGCTACAGGACAAGGGAGAGTATGGAGAGCTGCTGGAGAGGTGACCTGCATGGTGAGATAAGGCCAGTTCCAGAAACTCACAGCCAGCAGTGCAAAGATGGCCTCGTTATCTCCACTGTAGAAGAACATGCTGTAATGTGGCCTGTCCTCTGTCACAGACAGGAGTGCTGGAAGCACCTTCTGCAGTGCGGATCCCGAGGAGCCGATGGTTCTCCACATCAGCGCAGCAGCTCTGTGGGACCAGAGCTGCGCGTCAGTACCGTGCCCCGTGCGGCTGCGTGGGGCCGGGTGACAGAGCCCCGGTGCCCTGAGGGGCAGGGGGGGAGCATGGCAGCAGGCTCAGGAAACAGAGGGGCCCCAGGGTTCTGGAGCTGTCCACCTGTCTGGCAGACCCCACTGGACAGGCTGGACAGGGGGAGGGGCCCTAGGGGCCGCTGAGCACCGAGCTCTCGAGGCAGTTGTGCTCTGTACCTGCCACAGGTTGGGGCACAGCGCAGGAGGCTCATCAACCACGTGAGCGGGGTGTTCTTCACTCCGGCTCAGAACGTCCATTTGCAGCCCAGCGTCCACAGTGACACGCGAGTACCTGGGGAATGTCTCTCACCATGGCTGGCACCTGGAGGAGGCATGGGGAAAACTTGGAGCGCTGTTCAAAGGAGCAAGTTTCCCAGCTTCCCCAAGAAGGGCTTGCCTTCCCACCCCACTGTGCCTAGCCCCAATGGCTGAGGGAGCCCAAGGATGTGGCTTGAGGGGCCATATGATCCTGGAAGGCCTTCAGCCCTGGCCCCCAGGCTGCTTACCTGCCGCTGAGAAGAAAAAAAATCCTGAGTGGGAGCAGGAATCACAGTCCAAGTGGGCGTGGCATCAGTGTTTGAGATGGCCCGAGTCCTTCGCCTACGGGTGTTTGTTGTGGCCATGCCCTTAGTTAGGGCCATGACAGCCTCCGCCCTGCCCTCAGCCATTGCCCTGTAAGACTTTGCTGCGCAGTGAGGGGACGCTGAGCTGACATGAGGCTCTGCCCGCAGATCGATCGGCCTGGAGGTGAGCTCGGCCGTGCCCTCGGTTGCTGTGGCGCCGGTCTTTCTGCGGCAAATGCGCAGGAACCTCCGCAGTATCTGCAACAGAACAAAGGCCTGGGAGAAGGGAAGAGAGGGACGTTCCGGGGCCTGCTCCAAGAGCGGCGCTGGGCCAAGCAGTGCCAGCAGGCCCGGCCCAGGTGGGGATGGCCGCAGGTACCTGCACTGCTCTGCGGAAGCGGCTGCGAGTGGGGTCCTGCTCTTGTGTCCGATCCTTGCTCGCATCTGGGAAAGAGCGAGTGCAGCCAGAGTGGAGGCGCTGCGGGAGAGGACGGAGAACACGGCCCAGCCCTCCGCTGCCCAGGCAGGGAGAGCCCCCGGGCGCCCAGGGGACGCAGCACGGCCGCCAGGGGGCAGCCCCTGCCCCTCTTCCGTCCGGTCTGCGGGCCTGTCCCCAGTGGCAGGGGCGGGAATGGGGTCAGGCAGGCCGCAGGCACCAGCCCTGCGGCCCGGCTCTGCCACTCACCGTCCTGCAGCGGCTGCAACTGCTCCGGCTCTGCAGGCTGCTGCGCTGGGGAGGCTGCAGGGCCTTTCTTCCCCCGAAGCACCTTGAACAGGCTGAGCAGTCTGCCCGCTATCCCGCTGTCTGACCTCGAGGACACCTTTGAGACAGATGCGTCAGCAAAGGTCTGAATCAGTGAGTGCTGTAGTCACACCTTTCAGGTGCCTGCAACAGAGGAGCCTCAGGAAGGCTACAGGATAGCACATCCTGCACTCTGGTCTTGAGTGGCCGCAATAACAGGAGACCCCGTGAGCAATGGAGGTCGCTGAGTCCTATGGCCTGGCCACGAGGGTGCTGGCCCCAGGGATGGCAGATGCCTTAGAAAAGCTCCGAGTCACCAAGATCCGCAGTCTAGCCTCAAGGCCAGCCACAGGAGTAACGCTTTGGAAAAGCTCCAGGTCAGCGACGAAAGAACCGGCTGTGTGGGGCTCCTCACAGCACAGCTCTCTCCTGTCCTGTCCACTCAGGTGCACCGAGTACTGTGGCTTGGCAGTGTCACTGCCAGCACCTCTATCAGTGTATTTCACCAAGGGCCCTTGGACACGCTGCCAAGTGCTCTGGGGCCACTCACCCCACCCAAAGTACCTCTGATTGGAAGGAATGGAAGGAATCCATTGTCCCACGAGTCTAAGACAGCCCGGGACACACCAAGACCAGCCAAGTGTTCAGGGAAGGACTCTCCACGGTGCCTGGCCCTGGAGCAGAGCAGCTTCCAGCAAGCAGGAGGCAAATGCATCTTGCCAAGAGTTGAAACACACCAGATAGGCGAGATGGCATTGGTGTGTGCAGAAAGGCCTTTGAATTCACAGCTCCCCAAGAGAGCTTTGGGGCTCTTGGCTGGACAAACATGATCCAGCTCAGACCTGTGCTCAAAGGTGGGGAACAAACCCTGCCGCAGGTGATTGGCTTGTTCTCCGCAGGCCCAGGTAGATGCCAAAGCTGCTCTTCACATCCTTCCCCCTTCCCCTGCCGCTCTCCCAAGTGCAAGGGGCCTCAAGGACTGAAGAAAACACAGGAAGTCAAAGGGAAACAGTTGCACCTACCTCACTGGGGACTCCTGGGAAAGCAGTTTCCTTGGGAATCAAGCCCCTCTCTTCGAAGGGCACTTCCCCAAATGTGTATATTTCCTGGAGAACACCAACACACCCTTACCAAACCCTAGCAAGGCTGAATTGCGTCTGCTCCTTGCAGCAGAGGCACTCCTGCTGGAGCTCATCTTCCTTCCCCCAAGTCTGTTTCCACATATTGCTTCAGGCGCGCAGCCCTGGGCCCCTCCAAACACGAGCTGCCTGTTGCCTCTGCATGTGCCTGAGCTCCTGCCTGCGCTCAGGGCAGCAAAACCAGGGTGTTTCCAGCCGGGGAGCAGAGCCCTGTTCCCGCAGGAGGCTCTTGTGAGCCCCTTTCAGGACACTCCACTGTGCAGGCAGCACTTCTCCTGCCCTCCCAGAAGGCTCCTGGGACAGCAGGACACAAGCTGGCTGGCTCTGGGCTCAGCACACCCCAAACAGAGGGGCAGGAAGATGCAGCGGCTGTTTTGCAGCCCTGCCCAAGAGGGGTGGGAAGGGTCTCCTCCCTCTGGTCTCACTTGGTTGGGTTTCTGACTGGGCCTGAGGCAGGGGCTGGGATTCCTCACTTGTGGGGAGACCAGAGCTGCCAGAACCACACCGAGCCTGCAGGCACTGCCTGACAGCGCTGTGACCACTGGGAAGGTCGCGCCTCTGAGTCTCAGCCGCTCCGCTGCTGCTTATCCAGATCACATTCCAAAGCAGCAAAACATGGAGAAGCTGAAGCTTCTCAGCTTCTCAGGAGAAAAGATCCTGGCAAAAGGATTTTTCATAAAATATGTCTGTGACAGCAGCTGAGAACTTCCTCTGTGCCTGATAAAACTAATCAGTGAGTCATTTTGAATATTGGCACTTTGTTAAACCACTAAAAAGCTGAACACACCTCTGTGAACACACATGTTAAAAATGGAAAATCCTGGGAATTTCTTCTTCTGGTCTTAGAGCAGGTAATAAGGCTGCCCTGGCCCCCCTGTCTTGGCCAGGCCAGGCCAGGCAGGCTCTGCCCCACCGTGGGGCCAGGCTCCTTTGGTAGCTGGGCAGGTCAGGGGAGGCCGCAGGGCCGAGGCTGGACATTGGCTGTAGTTGCGGCTGCTGACATCTTGCTGCTACTGAGCCCTGTCCCACCACCAGCCTAGGCTGAACCACCAGGGTCCAGCAGGCCCCAGGAGCAGCTGAGACTGGGCTGGCTGGGCTAAGATTCTGCTGCCGTTGAGGCTTGTCTGCAGCTACCAGGCAGGGGGGAAGAGAAGCAATCAGCTCCTGGTGTGCTGCTGCTGTGCTCTAGCCTGGTTGCTGAGCTTGCAGCCTCCCCCCTGCAGCGCCGCCACCAAAGAAATCTACCATAAACAGCTCTGCCACTGCTCATTAGAAATCACACAACCATTTGTTAGCTTGCGTGTGATATTAACTCTTTCAGTGCACAGATGAGACCCACAAACATCAATTCTCTCTTGAGTGAGAGAAAAGACCAGAATGAGGACAAACAGAAAAACAACATAAAGAAAAGAGTCAAGTCCCAGATAGGAGGGGTGAGGAGATGCCTTGATTTTGGAAATGAAATCCTCTTGTAAATCTATGGAGAAGAATTGATACATCAGACTCTTTTTCCCTGTGACTCATAAAAGTATGGAGAGACGAAGTTTTCAAATTGTATGTATGAGTAAAGCTAAAGTGACCAGATGTTAAGGTAGTTGTGATCCTATACGAAGTTTGAATAGAGATAGAAAAGAGTGATAAAGACCCTTTGCCGTAGGAAAAGAAGAAGAAAACCTTTGTTCTCAGAGATAAAGAAAACCTATGCTCTTATACGACTCATCTTTAAAACAGAACCCCATAAATTGACATCTCCATAAACACAGCTGTAGGAAGAGCTGTGAAAATGTGAGGAACTTCAAGATTGCTGATTTTCTAGTCACTTGTTATTTGTGGAAGTTAAAAGCCATGAGAGAACTGTTTTCTTGTGGACAAGTCTCCATAAATTAAGAAGAGGAACTCCTTTCCCTAAGTGAACTGAAAACTATTCTAAAAGTAATAAACTGACTGAATAGTTTCTGTACCTTGTTAGTGAGAAAAAACTCAAAAAGTTATGGGGTAGGAGAGTACTCTAAAGTATTCTAAAAGTTTTATTCTGATTCTTACTATTTTCTTAGTTTCTGCAAATAAACTTTTCTTTATACCCTTTAAAAGTTTTGAACCTGCTTTCCATTCCTCTTAATCCTATCTCACAGTAAGAAATGAGTAAGTATATTCTAGTGGGTGCACTGGCATTTAGCCAGCGCTGAAACCAACCACATTAATTGGCGCATAAGCCAAGAAATCTCAAATTGGCAAACCAAAACGACTCCAACTACCCAAAGAAAATTTGCTCCCCAGCAGCATTTTTTGATAAAGGATGAATTTAGAATAAATTAAGTGGAAATACATTTTTTGAATCCTAAGTAGTTAATCAAGGAAGAATCTGGAGTATTGGAGTACTGGCTTCCTCTTGTATTTCTTTCTTTAAAAAAACCTAAACATAAAATACTTACTATGGAAAAAATCTGTGCAACAACCATAGTAATTCAATATTTACTCACCTCCTAAGCAAAAATTATGTGAGTGTTTATTCACTCCCTCAATTCATTTTCTCACATAAGACATTTACATTGTTTATTTACTTATTTACTTATTTATTTTTCCTGAGATGGATTAGAAGTTGCTTCAGCTTTTTTCCTGGATTCTTGATCAACATAAAGGTCAACCAATCCAAAAAGAATCACCAACCTAAAACCCCACAAATGCTAACATAATAGTTCGAATGTCTTGTACATGCCTAGTCTAATATAAATTACTCCTTTTGTGATATGGGTCATATCACATTGCCTCTTTTTTTTTGCAAAAAGTACTCTATACCATTTCTTTCTTCTGATCTACTTAGAGAAGTAAATTTCAAAGGCAATATTAATCACACTGTTGTAAAAACTTCATTATTGTCCTACATACATTTGTCTTTCAGATGAAATCCTGAGCTCTAATAATTCTATATTCAAATAATACCTTTTAATGCATACCAGCAAGGCCTGAATAAGGTGCCCTGCTTCATGGTCTCCAACCAGGCTGAAGTTTAATCTCTCTCCCCCTCTCTCTAGGCTCTTACTATCTGTGACTATTAAAATGTTTTCTATAAAGTGGATTTGTTTCAACATAAGGAACGTGAGAGGAATTCTGCTTCTGAATAGTCAATGGCCTTAAACATCTTAAGGTACTCCCAAGAGGTAAGAGATGATATTTCCAATTTCTGCTTATAAATCCTACAGACACAGGATTTAAAGTTGTCTCCAGTACCTCTCCTGTTAATGCTTTAAGCACAAAGCTGCACTATATGTTGAGCTGAAGCTCTGTAGAATAGTTCTGTGAAGAGAGATTAGATCTTTTCTATGGTATAATAAATCATAAAGAATGATGACAATTATTAATATTTGGGCTGATATTAAAGATTCAGTGTTCCACTCTATTTAATAAATATTTCTGTATTTCTTTAAGGAGATGGAATTATACTCTACATGATCCCATAGGATACAAATTGTGTGTTCATCATTGCAGACAGGGGATACAGAGATGTTTGTCCCTCCTTGTGAAAATACAGCTTGTACGTGACAGACTTAGGAAATTCCAATTTAAATTCACAAATTAATTTATAATTAACATATCTATCAGTAATGACAGTGTTGTTTCTTTTTTTCCTTTTTCCTTTTTCATTTAATTTCTTTCTCTCTCCCTTTCAATTTGTCTTGTGAGTGAAATAATTAGTTTTGCTGATCATTTTAATGATTATCTCACCTTTTCTTTAGTTGTGGAAATTTGGGTGCCTACTGTGTCTTCCGGTACTTTTGTCAAGCAGTATATATTCAAGTAGGAGGAGATTATTACTGCTTTTTGGAGAAGAAAGAAGGACCAGTGAACTGAAAAGAACTGAAAGACTAGCATTACAGAGATAAGCAATCTGTGAGGGTTAACCAGTGTACAAGTGAATATATTTACTTTCCAATTACTTTTGGAATTTATGAGAAGTCTGATTTTAAGATTTACAGACAAAATGCATCTAGAATTGCGACTTTAATTTTAAAAAACCCCAAACTCCAACACCATAACATTAAAAAGCCAAAGTTAGTGCTGGAATTTGTCATGCTTAGCTCTGGCAATCATTGTGTGAATAAGCACTTTTCTTACTTTGAAACTATGTCATGATATATTTAGTCATTACATAATTTTCTCAGGTTAAATATAGCTGATTGTTCCTATGTGTAATGTCTAGCCTAATTATCAGCCATCAGTAAGACAAGTCATACAGAATCTTTTGAGATCACATGGAAAGCTAAGTACTCTATGAGATAACCATCTTACTCACCCCTATAACTTTTTGCCTTTCACATAGACTTACCCATTTATTTTGCACTTCTTCAAAGCATTTTGAAGCATCC
The DNA here is from genome assembly GCA_013398715.1 of Nesospiza acunhae. Taxonomy (NCBI): domain Eukaryota; kingdom Metazoa; phylum Chordata; class Aves; order Passeriformes; family Thraupidae; genus Nesospiza; species Nesospiza acunhae. The sequence continues at coordinate 417,554 of VZSU01001130.1, read as the reverse complement.
ACTACAACCATGTCAGAAGATAATCACATATCACAAAGTTCAAAAATAAGGGATGTATTCAGCAGAGAAAATACAGCATACAAAAGACATAATTATGTATGTTTTCCCCAGGGGTTCAGAAATATTACTCTCTAACCTACTCTTATGCCGTCAAGGAAAATATAAGTAGGTAGACAGGTGAGTAGATAGACATACATACACAATCAGAATAAGTTCTTTCAGCAAATCAGAAAAAGAAAGAAGAAAAAGGGAGTAGACATTAATACTATCTCCACTGAACAGTTGTGATAACTGTTAAAAGACACAAGTCTAAACACTGAGCACAGTTTGACAATAATGAATTAAAAATGAGTTACTGTAACTTTTCCTATAATAGGTACAGAATAAATTTTCATTCAGATGAATTGCTTTTCTTCTGCTAGCAGTGTTTCCTGTTAATTTGTTTCTTTTCCTGGACTTTTTTTTCTTCTGTCTATTTCTTTGGTTTGTAGAAGCTGAGCCCACGTTATTCTGTAGTATATAACTCATGTAGGAAGAGATCTGAATCCTGGCAGGGATATCGTCAGACAGATTTCTTTGATAGAGGAGATGTTTATCAACTAACATTAGGAAAGATGCTGGGTATTTCAGTTGTACGGAAATATCAGAGCAAACAGAAAATAAGGGATTGGCAAACATACAGTGCAAACAGTTTCACCCATATTTATGTCAACACACATATTACGGTATAAAATCAGTATCACAGAACAGATGATATTGGCCAGCTCCTCTGAAGAACAATTAATCTGAATCCCTGCTCAAAGCAGGGAGATGCCTAGAGCAAACTTCTCAGGATTATGTCCATTCACATTTTTAACATTTCCAAGGAGGAAGATTTCACAGCTTCTCTAGGCAACCTGTGCCAATGCTCAGTCACCCACAGAGTAAAAATAGGGCTTCTTGATCTTCAGAGGGAACCACAAGGGTGTGTTGCTGGCTCGTGGTCAACCTGTTGCCCATTAGGACCGTCAGGTAATTTTTTTGCTTTCCAGCTGCTTTCCAGCTGGGGAGGCTCCAGCCTCTGCTGGTGTCAGCTTTCTCCTTCCCAGATGCAGGACTTTTCACATCTTCTCACTGAGCTGCATGAGGTTTCTGTCAGCCCATTTCTCCATGGTCTGGGCAGTAATATGACCTTCAGGTGGTAATAAGGTACTCCCAATTTTGTATCATCTGCAAAACCGTTGGAGATGCACTCTATGCTGTCATTCAGATCCTTTATGAAAAGGTTAACAGTTTTGCCCTCAGGTACCAATCACTAGGGTACTAGGGATTTTGTGCTATTGATCACAGCTGCCTGAGATAGGCAGTTCAGACAGTTTTTAGCTCACCTCACTGTCATTGGTCTAGACTGCACGTCGTCACTTTGCTACTGAAAATATATGACGTAAAATACTGTAAAAATGTAGCGTAGGTTACTTATTCTGTTAGTTGCTTTTATGCCTCTGTCTTCCTATCTCCACCATGTTTTCAAGGTGGTATAGATACAGCTGCAATTTTTCCACATTTTTATGATAGATGTATGTAAATTGAATAAATGTAAAATCAAATAAAAAACATAAATCAAATAAATAAGAAGTTTGATATTTGCAAGGCAATCGCAGAAATAAGATTCTTGCTTCATATTTATTTATTCTGCTAGAGTAAGTATATTCTGCCAAATTATCTAATTGTTGTGTTCAGCAAAATTTTTGAGGATAAAATATGGCTTCAAATCCTGTTACACAGAAGTTTAAAATATATCAACACCCCCACCCTCCAAAAAAAACCCAAACACAAAAAAAACCCACAGTATTTTTTAACATTCTTTCAATATGCGGCATTTTTGATTGGACTCAGCTGAGTGTTTCATCTATTGTTCTATCTATGACAAAATACACAAAAGGCGAAAAAAGAGAAAAGATAGAAATAAAAAAACAACATCAACAACAACAAAACACCACACCTGCATCAAATCTATTAATGTGAAACCTGAAAGTTATCCACTTGAGGAGAAATAAACAAGCAAAATCCACTAAATTAAGTGTTGTGTACATGTTTATGGAAGACTAACAACATAAAATTTTGAACATAAGCAGCTGAAACCTGTTTCCTCATGATGTCTCCCCACAGGTCTCATATCTGCAGGTAGGGTTCATTGAATGATTAAGAAACTAACTTGAAAAAAAATTGTTTGTGTGGATCACTTTTCTGAAGGAGTTAGAAGTCAATAACATGTCTTACAGTCATTCTAATTACTTTTTGTTGATATTAGCAACAGCTGAATTGGACCTAGTGACGCACAGGTCAATTGTGAAAGGCTTATATTGCTCACCTCTTCCCAGCTTGTGCCTCAGCTACTGCTGAAGTTCCCTTGACCATGCAAGTAACATTTTTATAAGTTTGGAAAGCTTCTGGATGTCTGAGTCAGAAACCAAATTCTGCAAGTCATGTGTATTAGGCAGTACTCCTGCTCTTAGAGCAAGAAATGTTAACATTAAGAAATCTTTCTATCACATTGAGTAAAAACTAACACTCATAAATTCATAGATTTATGGAGTCATTCAGGCTACAAAAGACCTTTAAAATCATCAAGCACAACCATCAACCAAGCACTATGACCATGTTCACCACATCCTCAAGTGCCATACCCAAATATTTTTTAAAAGTGTCTAGGCAGAGTGTCTCCACCACTTCCCTGGGCAACCTGTTCTGATGCTTTAGAGTCCATTCCATTACTTTTTTCCCAAATACCTAATTTATACCTTCCCTGGTGCAACTTGAGGCCATTTCATGTCATCTTGTCACTTGTTTCTTGAGAAAAGGGGCTGACCCCCACTTTCCTACAAACTCCTTCAATTCACTGTGGAGAGCAATAAGGGCCCCCAGTTATGTCTTTTCTCCAGGCTAAATTTACCCAGCTTCTCAGCTGTTTCTCACAGGACTTGTGCTCCAGCCCCTTCCCCAGCTCTATTTCCTTCTCTGGATACACCCCAGCACTTCAAAAAATTATTTCTGCTTAGAGGTCACTCCTCCAAGTCAGTAGCCTAAGTTGGGTTGGAAACTTTCTTCTGAAATGACCAGATAGATAACCTTAATTTTTTTTTTTCATTCTAAAAACTGCCTTCTTCTTCAAAGTGTTTTTCTTTATGGAATATTCTATGCTTTTTACATTTTCTGTTAGCTCAGCCATATACCATTCTGCCAATCTTTCATACAAGCACTAACTCATTGTGTCCTTGGGAATATTGTGTTTGTATACCTGCTGTAATGTCACAGTCAAAATATTTGTTAAATGGGGGAATACCTGCAGCTAAGCATAAGTGAAAATTCTGTATATGATTTAAAATCAGCATCTGAGCCATCATGGATGCCTCAGGAGGTTTAACAGTCAGAGAGATTTCATGTTTTTCTGACTTTTGAGTACTATCTTATAATTTATAGCATCCAGACATAACTGAAACATTTGAAGTCCAACATTCTATTAATAATTTTGCATGTTAAACATCTTCCCACACAAACATCAGGAGTTATAGCTTATGTGTTCACACTTACTGAAGGACTTGACTACAACCAGATGGCCCTTTAAAAGTTTGGGGGAATCTGTAAAATAAGTGAGAATGCTGGTGGAGAGTGGTTTTCCTTCTGCTGATCATAGAGATAGCACATTAAGGCTCTCAAACACCTGCTCTTTGTGTTATAGTTTTCAAAATAGCTGAAAAAATGAACAAAATTCTTATTTTATGGTTTAATTATGAGTGGTTCTTTACAAAATACAATTTGAGATCGTTTTAATTTTCCAGCATACAAAATGAAGTTTCCTAGCAAGTTTCAATTGTTACAAGAATTACAAGTATGGGGTGTAATTTTTTTACATATATATATATATATATATATATTTCAGTTTCCGATTGAAATATTCTTTTTTGTCAGCATTGCCAAGTACATTTTCCCCGAACTTATCTTTCCTTTTTTTTCTGATCAATTTACTGATTCACAAGGAATTCAGGAGGTTTAACTCACTTTTTTATCCTTCACTTGGGTACAGTTATAAATTCAACTTTTTCTTTTCTCTGGCATCTTTTCCCACAATATAATGCTAACCTGTCATGCAGTCAAGTGTCTTAACCACTAGTTAATATTCATCAAGTGATCACAAGGCTTCACAAATTCTTCTAAGGCTCATATTTTTCCATGCTACAGGGAGCTACTGACACATGAAAACTGACATTCCAAAGCCACTCTCTCAAAATAACCATTTAGGCCACATTTCAGTCAGATCATATTGGAAACCAAAAGACACTGGCTTGGGACACCGTGGCTGCAAAGTGGCCTAACAGAAAAGGAAGCTGGGGATGATGCTCAACAGCAGGTGAACACTAACGAGCTGTGCCGAGGTAGCCAAGAAGACCAGCAGCGCCGGGCCTTTATCAGCAACAGTGTGGCAGTAGAAGCAGGGCAAAAGCCTTCCCCCTGTGTTGGACGCTTCTGAGGTCTCACTTTGAATCCTGTGTTCAGTTTTGGGCTCCTTGTGACAACAAAGACGTTGAGGAGCTGGAACCTGTCCAGTGATGGGCAATGGAGCTGGTGAAGGGCCTGAAGCACAAGTCTGATGAGGAGCACCTGAGGGAGTTGGGAGTGTTCAGCCTGGAGAAAAGGAGGCTTAGCATATTGCTTTCTACTACTGCCTAGAAGGAGGTTGTAAGCCAGGTGGGAGTAGCTTCCAGGGAGCAAATAAAAGGACAAGGGGGGGGGACACAGTCTTACGCTGCTCCAGGGTAGGTTTAGATTGGACATTTGGAAGCATTTCTTCCTAATGTCCAACCTAATACAGAAAGGGAGACTAGATATCAGAATGGGCTGCCCAGGGAGTTGATGAAGCCATCATCCATGGAGATGTTTAAGGAAAGACTGGATGTGGCATTTTGAGCCATGGCCTAGTTGATATGGCAGTGTTGATTCATAGGTTTAACTGCATGATCTCAGAGGTCTTTTATAACTTAATTGATTCTGTGATTCTGTGTTTGATTAAACTTGTCCATTTTTTGGGTTGGTTTTTTTGGAAAACTTTGCATAATGATTTCATAAGATCTCATAACTGACAGACAGTTCAGCTTATTGTAAAGCTAAGCCCTGCTTCTTGTCAACATGTTGTGCCAACAATATACAGTTTTTTGTTTCAGTTTTCATTTTGGATATCAGGTCACTTCAGCTCTATTCATAGCATTCTTTAGGGAAAAATACACCAACCTGAAACTAAATCTTCAGTATAGTGCTAATCTGACCTCTTTAATTTAGGTGTTTTTAAAATGTCTATGAAGACTTTAAAGTAGAGATGTTTCAAGTAAAAAGTGAAAATTAACTGAATGACTGTTATGTCAGCAGTGCACAGGTTTTCTCTTGTCCTGAGATATCATAATAATATGTTTTTAAAAAGCCATTTGGAAAACATGTGTTTCTCTTTTCCCATATTTTGATAATTCAATGGACATTCTAACGTCTCTATTTACAAAGTTGCATTTTTCTTCATTTAAATATTGGGGGAGGGGAAGTAATTTTATAAGACAAAATGAAATCTTTTTTTTTTTCAAAATTCAAGAGGAATTCCAGGCAGTATTTTTATTGAAGTGCAGAAGACCAAAATACCAAGACCAAAAGACCAAGATGACAGAATGGCAGAACAGAAGATTGTTTTGCTCCTTCACATGCAAAACAATCTGGGTGCTAACTACCTTGACACATGACACATGTATATATGTGTTTGAGGACAGCCATAAAAAAAGTGGTTTTAGGTTAAAGAAATCTAAATTGTTTATATTTTGGCTTGTTTATTTCAATCAATTTGATAACTCAATATGATAGCTAGAGAATAATAAAAACAAAAGTTCTTCAAGGTGAGGAACCTGATGTGAAGCAGAGTTTTGTCACCATGATGAAGTTGGTTCTGTAGGAAAGAAACTGACAGTATTCATTTAGCTGTTCAGGGCACAAAAATTATATTTATTTATTTGCCTATCAAGTAAACACATATTTAAATTTAATCTCTGTAGATTTGTTCACCTTTTTTGAAACCATATTGAACTTCAAGCTTTCTTGAAGACCATGGACTATTGTTTCATAAAGTACAATTTTATAAAGATCATATGAACTGATAGATCCAAATAAAACATTTTGATGCACAACTTTCATACATATTTAAACTCTGTAACAGCAAATCTATTAGCCTTCAGAATAATGAAAGGCCCTACGCCACACAGGGTACCTCTAGATGATGCATTGAATTATAAAAAGGTGATGCTCTAAACTAAGCAAAAATTTCTCCATGCCACCTTGAAAAACAAAACAAAACACCACATCTTTATTTCACAGGAAACAATATTTAAAAACACATGTTCACCGCAATGGAAAATGAAGAGGAAAGAGGCACTTAGGGAAAATGAAGTGGAAAAAAAGGCAGATAAATGGTATTTATCTGCCTTTTTTATCCATGGTTAGAGAGGTATTTCAAGGTTTTAATTTATAAGATATATTATTAAATTTCAATGTAAATTCTTCCCTGGCAGAATTTTTTTAATCACATGCTGTACATAATTGAGGAAGGCCCAAAATTTTAGTAGCTAAAAAATGTTGGAATTAAAGGTGTTGCCGTGCAGGAGTCTGAGCCCGGCTATGCCCACAGAAGCACGCCAACAGCCTGTGTGGGACAGCCGCGTGGCCACCCAGCCTTGGCTCGAGGCAAGAGGCAGGCGAGGCATACGGCTGTCTAAGGTGCTCTCCTTCACAGCAGGGTGGGGAATGCAGCACCTTGAGAGGCAGGGCCGACAGCAGCAGGAACGAGGCGCAGGCACAAGGAAGGCAAAGGAGGCAGACAGTTCTTTGGAGTAGGGAAAAGGTTTATTTGGAAAGGGAGAACAGCTGCATGGAACTGCCCAGAAGGCGGCGACAGACAGAGGTTTTAAAGGACCCCAGAAGGGCGGAACAACCCACCCCCTGGCCAGTCACAGAACTGAACGTAAAGAGTGACATATCAAAGCAACAAATGGGGGACGTGTTGGGGAGAGATGGCAACTCCTGCTCCAATCACTCTCTGCCCAGGCTGGAAGGTTCTAGGGAATGGGAGTGGGCAGAGAGTGACGGACAGGGAGGTCGCTGGGGAAACGTGGGAGGGGTTCACAAAGAAACTATGACAACCAAGGAGGGGACTAATGACTGACATAAAAATAGATACATTGATGGCGGGAGTTGCTCTGGCAACCGGGGATTGACAGATAACTGTGAGGGGAAAAGGCGGGAAGGAAGGCCTAGGCAGAACCAATATGATAACAGAACAGAGGGAAACCGACCCTACTAACTGAATATAACATTAACATCAAAATACAGCTTGAATAATAAACTTACACAGGTCATAACTAAGAACAGAAAAGCGGTCACACCACAACATCAAAATGTTAAAGATGTTTCATATCTGAACTGTGACTTAGGAAGTCAAACCTGATACAATGATGGGTGAAATTTACTGCTAGGCTGGGGTTAAAAGTTATTTGTTAATTCACAGGAGTGATTACTTCTCCACAAAAAGGAGCTAATAGTATTTAACCTTAAATTCCCTTCCTGTGTTTCTCTTCTTCCGTCACTGGGAGGATAGATGACAATGATAAATGCTCTGCGTTCTTTTGTGCTATATTTTGCTCAGATGCTTGATTAGTTTGCTTTTGACCTAATGTTCACTAAGAATGAAGGTAAAAT
>VZSU01001130.1:378513-408483 GCA_013398715.1 Nesospiza acunhae | reverse complement strand
AAAAATTGGCTGCACAATTATATGCTTTCTATAACTAGGTTAAGGATAGGTAACTCTTCATCAAAAGTTTAGATATAATTTTTATATGTATGTAAAAATTAAATATATATGGTTTTCAATCAAGATTCACAAAGGAAATGATCAAATACATTCTTCAGCAGGTTTTGTTTTTCATCTATTTAGGCAGATGCCAACTTAACAAAGTAGATCTAATCTCACTGGACTATAAAATTTAGAAAAGAGTTAAATTTTTTCACTATAATATCACAAAGTCTAATTCACTTAAACTTGTAAAGGAGATCTCTTCAAGAAACCCAAAGAAAAAAAATAATCCTCCATGCATATGCCTTTCAGTGGAGAAAATTCAGATTAATATTTTGTGTTATTTAAAATAGCAACATTTTTCCACATTGCTTTATAAAATAATCTTATATAATTTGATGGCTTGCTGATGAAATTTGTTACCAAATCCAGTTTCATGAGATGGCATGCATTTAGCTATTTTCCACTTTTTAAATAAAAGCAATCACACACTGCTGGAATGTTCAGACCAATAGTTCCCTAAGCACAGTTTTAAATTATTTTTATTTGCTAAACATAAATCAAAATCCATTCAAGATTAGTAAATTGCAAAACCTGAGAGGCTTGTAATAACAATGCATCTTAACAGGAAATAGACGCCAGTTTTTGTCAAGAATATTTTCATGCAAAGTTGGCAAGATCATATATGCCTTTGTTAAATTTTAAATTGCTCAATTGATGTAAGCAGAACTATTCCCAAGACGAAGAACTTTTCTGAAGGAGACACTGCTGAGAAAGAAATCTCAGAAGAGAGATGACACACAGTGTGATTGGCAGCTCACTATAACTCAGTAATTATAGCACAGTAAAATAGATCAGACCATAAGTGGGGTTTGTTTCCTGAAAGTCTATTGAGGAAGTGAAAGAAAAATATATTCATATTTATTCCTCCCTGCCACTCACGGTGTAATTTATGATGTGGGGGAGAGAAAGGAGAAAGAGAGAAAGAGAGAAAGGTCTCTTATGACCTGTGGATTTTGTGTTCTTCTTCATACTGTTATACTACATCACAGGATAATCTTGCATGATAGAAGCTCAGTTTTTCCTTCACTGGTCTGTGATATTTTCTGTACCGGCTTCTGGGACAGGATGGCTCTAACCAATAGCCAAAGTGGAAACCAAAAGGAATATTCTGTTTCTATAGTACTCATCAGGCCTGGGCTGAAAAGTCATTCTTGATTTCACAGAGTTTTATGCAGGAACAGTTGAGCTAAAAGGAGTAAGAATAGACTTAGAAGGTAATGAAGAACCTGTGGCTGTTACCTGGTGAAAAATACAAGATTCAGTTTGGGAAGTCAGAATTTTTATAGAATTTTTGAAACCGAACAAAAAATGTATCTAATGATGAACCTTCCTTGTCAGTTTTGCCTGTCCTTTCAGAAGGAGCCAACAGTTTTAAATTATGGCAGCCCTGGAATCAGGCTGTGCAGTACCTCTACAAGAGATGATAACTCACCAATACTACTACCTAATGAACTTTAAATGTGCTGGTTTTAATCTCTCAGTTCCCTCCTCCATCGAGTTTCATCCACAGTCTAGTTTTGATACATACGCATAACTTTTTCTCAGGCCTCTTATGTTGCTAAGTTGTAAGGATTAGCTGTGAGAAATTTTGAAGACCTGTGCAAGTTAAGGACAGCAAAACTGAAGGCGGAGGTAAGATTGCTGAAACAGGGTTAATCAGAAAGTCAAGGATTCAGGAGGACAATCATTGACCGGATGATTCAGAAAATCCTGGTACCAAAAACATGAGATGTCAACAGATCAACCACCAGCATCAAATGTCTTCAGGAGCAGTGGGATCTGTGCCCTTTCCATTCCAGCTGAGAGCTGCCTTGCCAGCAGAGGCTCAGTGGCAGTCCTGGGCATGTTGACGCTTAGCCCAGTAGCTTGTTCTTCTTAGCCTCCCTTGCACAGAAGTTGTTAGTTGGTTTATACTTCTGAGTTTGTAAACTCTACCTGCTCATGGCAGAAGCTGCATTAGCAAAGTAACCTGGAGAGGAATGCACATGTGGGTGACATCTCTGCCATTTTCTCAATTTTGAGAACTGAAGCCACGTCCATAAGTCGATCGCTCTGCCCATGCTTTACATGCACATATGTTCTAAATACTTCTGGAATCAAGCTCTAAACTGGCCTCCAAGTCCCAAAATACTTCAACATTTTTTATTCAGTATGACGGTAGCCTTAAAAATACAGTTAATGTTTTGATTGGCTAGTAAAAATAACATCAGTGTGTAAAAGGGATTGATGCTGTGTCCTCCACATTTCCAGAGTTTTGCATTCCAGTTTCCAAATGCCTTCAGTTAGATAAAATAAGTGTGGCAATAATTCAGCAACAAGCTGACCAAAACTTTAAATTTTCTTACCAGTTTTTTGTGTTTCTATGAACTTGATAAGAAGGTTAGTGAAAATTGCAAAACAACAATTAGAGTTTCTGGTAATTGTAATGCATAATTTTCCTATATTTTTCTTAAAAGTATTTGTGTGGGGCCACATTAATGAGAAAAAATAATGTAAATTCTGTGGGATTTTTTAAAAAGCATATTTTAATGGGTCATGTAATATATTAGATGCAACCAGATATGATTTTCTAATATTCTAGTGCTTATTTTTTTCAAATAGTCACAGTAGGCTGACATATATTGAAATACTTTACTCAAATTAATTTGGATGTCTACAGTTACTAAATCTGAGTATAATAAATCAATTTTATAATTTCAATTGCAGGGACAGATAGCTTAAAATAGATCACAGGTCCTAGTTAATTTTTATCCTTCTGCTGATTTTGGCAGATATAGAACTAATTATATTAACAGGGGCTAGTATAGGGTTGTGTTTTGGATTTGTGCTGGAAAGAGGGTTGGTAACACAGGAATGTTTGCTGAGCAGGGCTTCCATAAAACCAAGTCCTTTTCTGCCTCTTACCCCAGCTGTGAGCAGGCTGGGAGGGGACACAGCCAGGACAACAGACCCTAAATACCACAAGGATTTTCCAGATCATACAGCTTCATGCTCTGCACACATAATTGCGGTGAGTAGAAGGAAGTTGGAGAATGTTTGGAGTGATGGGGTTTGTCTACCCAAATCACCATTATTTATGGCTGTTCTCCTGGGGATAGCTGAACACCTGTCCAGCCATGGAAAGTTGAGAACTCATTCCTTGTTTTGCTTTGCTTGTGTAGTTTTTACTTTACCTGTTGAAGTGTTTTTTTCTCAGCCCATGAGTTTTCTCATTTTTACTCTTCTGATTCTCTCACCATCCCACTGGGTGGGGGAAATGAGTGAGTGGCTGTGTGGGGCTTAGTTTCAGGCTAGGATTAAATCATGGCAAATCTATTTTTCAAGAAATAGAAATATATTTCTAAGGAAAAAATTATAAAATTAAACTATGAAATAATTATTTCTTCTGAAGAATGCATTTAATTAAATGTTTCACTTGAAAGTGAACTCTGGCAATAGTATTAAATATCTAGTTTTAGAGTGTAGTTAGAAGCCATGTCTCCCTTTTTAGCCAAAGAACAAAAGGTTCCTTCAGAGCAGGAATCTAAAAAAAGTTTCTGATTTTTTCACTGGAGCACCTTATGCCTCATGACTGATTGCTGGTTTAGCTCAGGGAAAGTAAGCCAATTATATTAAATATATCACTTAAGAACCTTACTTTATGTGAGTACCTCTCACTACTTTAATTATTTGTGTTCAGAAAAGGTATAGTTGTCATTACTAGGCAAGTACCTCCACGCAATCAAGCAGACAATCCAGGGATAAATAAATCTATCTTGTCAGAACTGAGGACTAACTTGTAAATATTAACAAAAGCTTCTAAAATATAACAGGTGCTTTTTTGGGAAAACAAAGTCTTCTTACAGCAACTTTGTAAGAATAGAATTCATCTTTCTAATATCTATTTGTCATTAAGAAATCTTCATTGGTTACTCCACTGAAATATTTTTGAGGGGCTTCTTGGTCAGAAAAGTTTGTCACTTTTGCTGTAGGATATTCAAGTATGCAGATATTCCGGCAATTCTGATGGAGAATGTAAAGAAAAAGTGACCTATTTTGTTATCACTTTTGCATTCATTGCACTTCCTGTGCTGTATCTCATAAAATAGATTAAAAAAATTAAACCATTCCAATAGAAAATAAAAAACAGGTAAAAAATGCAAGATGCTGTTGTAGTCCTGAAATCCACAGAAGCTTTCAGAAACACCTAAAATCCCATCCCCACCCAGAATACACCTTCACACAAGTTCAGAAAAAATGTTACTGTTAAGATCCAATTTTAAGAGATGCTTCTGCTTGAATTAAAGTGCAAAGCAGTCCATCTGCCAAAATCAGTAGTACAGCTTTCATTTAACAGTAATCATGAGGGAGAGAGATATAAGGAAGTGGGAGGGTGGGGGTGAGGGAGGAAGAAAGAGAGAGAGAGAGATAAGTAGAAAGACACCATCACTGTGTGTGTTCTGTGGCATCTCAATGATCCTTTTTCACCCTGGTCTTCCCAGCATAGGGAGGTCCCCAGATCATTCTTCTGGGGTATTACCTCTCTACAGTCCAAATTCCAGGTATCCACGGGCACATAGATGCCATTACCATAACTTTTGATGGTGTGTGTAAGCAGTTTTTTTTCTTTCTCACAGTTTTCTATGGTGGGAAATGTTTGTCTGTATAGTAACTGAACTTAGGCCCTCCAGCTGTGCTATCTATGCTTATCTCAAGTTACATTGTGGTGGCTTATCTTATAGCAAATTCCTTCTGTGGCTTTGACAGTGTTCTGAGACAGACAGCTGCATTCCTTAAGTCCTTACAGTTACAGGCAAGGGGCAGAAAGGACCGCATTAAAGAATTTCAAAGAGAAGACCTGGCCACAGAACTTGCTGTGTAAATTAAAGAAATCACCTGAAACTCCTCTGTTGTTAGTATACTACTGCTGTATTGTCAGGCACAGGGCAGCATATTACAACTAGATCCTAAAAAACAGAGAATTGTAGATCTCAAGAGCTCAATTCTGTGTGGTCTTGATGGGGAAAACAGCTAGGCTGTAGACTCCTGTGTCACACTTTGGTGTCAGAAGCAGGTAGCATTCCATGGCTGCTTCAGCTCTCAGAGCTCCAGATCTTTAGTTTTCAATTCTTGATACCACCTGCATGAGAATCCTGCTGCATTAAGCTCAGGATTTTTCAAAGGCGACTGTGACTTTGCCAGTGGTACAAGAAACCAGTTTTTTTATGTAGAGTTGCTTTCACCATGTACCACCTGCTGCTTTGGTTGTTGGTAACCCACATAAATAAATAATAGACACTTGAATGATTCTGCAGACGTAAATTGTAGGTAATACTGGGCGTTTTATACAGACGCCACTAACTTTAATTGTTCTACATACTGACTGTCTGATTATAAGCAGGACTCTGATTTTTGGCAGAAAATTTTGCTTCTTCCATTCTTACCATCAGTTCTGAGAGGAAGTGAGCTATGACAGATGGGAGTAAGGTATAATATTAAATAATAGAAGCAAGAAACAATAATAGCTAATTTGACAGTGTGACCTGACACAACTGAATTTACCTGACAGTGTGACCTGAAACAAAAATTAGGGAAACCAACCACTGCAAGCAACTTACTTGCCAAAGAGGGAGTAGAAGTATCAGCTTTTACCCCAGCCATAGTTATTGAATCATATTTTTAAAATGGCTTTCTTGGCTTTTACATCAGAATTTTTTCTAAAGCTGTCTTTTTCAGGTAGTATTTTATCACCATGTGAGAAAGAATTAATGGGTTTTTAAAAGACAAAAAAATTTAAGAAGAAAATTACATTGCAAATAGTCTGCAAATCATGGTTCATTTTAGTTTCCTTTTTTTAGTAATGTTATATTTGAATATTCTGCAACTCTAACATGCAAAGTTTCTGTACAGACCTCAGCTAGAAATGTATAAGTGAGATGAGTAGTCCTGGAAGAGACTAAATAGCAGTCAAAACAAGGATAGATCCATTAAGCCCCCAAAGATTGCAAACACATTATTTCACTTCTTTTATCTGTAAATTGGATTGCATCATTATGGAGTCTTATAATATCTGAAAATTAATGACTTGCTATGACACTTAAAGGGAAATAAATCTGAAGAATCATTTAATCAGCATAGGACTTGGCCTTCCTTTGTACTGGAAGAAGATTTATTGGTTACTGGTCATTTTAGAGACTTCTTGCTATGATATAGCCTCAGAAGAAAAAAAAAAAGAATAAATATTTGAAAGAATAGTGAGGGATCGTCCTGCACTCAGCTGGGTGTTTCCGGCAAGCAGCCATGGTTCTCCTAATTTGGAGGAGATCTATAAGATTGCTGGAACTTTCCCCTGGTTCCCCAGGTCCTAGGAGCAAGTTTTGCTCCTCACTGGGGGCAATCCCTTGCAAAATGCCCAATCTGGCCACATTCAAAACATTGCACTTCAGCCTGATGTTGTTGCCTTTTGGGAATGACCGGCATAGCAGCTATTGCTTTAGCAACCTTTTGACCTATTGCTTGCACCTGAAGATTTTAGAGTGCTCTGGAGTGCTCAGGTGATTGCCGGCCTCAAGCATTTGAGTTAATGTAGGTTTAGGATCCGGTTCTAAAGCTCTCAGAACCTCCCTGCACTCTTGATTAGCGTTTTAAATGGCTAATATTTTGAGCAACTCCTTAACTTTTTCCTGCAGGACTTGTCTCTCAATAGCCAGTTGGAGCCTGTCAGTAAATTTCATATGGATCTCATTTGGGCCTTCCTTAATGTCCACAAAATCTAAGCATTGTTGGCTATTGTCAGGCACCTGTATTAAGGCCTTTCTGGCTGTATCTTTAATATAATTTAGAACTGGCCTTGGAAGGTGGTGTGCCTGATCTTCTGGCTGACTGTAAGCCTCTTGTCCTGCCAGATGGTCAATGGTCAAGGCAGCCCATGCTTGGTCCCCAGCATAGTCATTTAGCAGCTGATTTATTAGTCTCTTCCACTCCCTTCCCAACGGGTGTACTCAACATTGACAAAAACAACAACAACATTGTCATGATATTTTTCATATCATAGGGTTCCAGCCTGTGTGTCAAAAAGGTAGCCAACATTATGTTATTAAAATATGGAGAATTTCTTCCATATTATCTAGCAGTCTTACATAATCCTTTTACCCGCCCGTACACTAATTGCTCCTACTTTGGATTTTGATATGCGCCCCTTCAGTACTGGACTGGGAAGGCAGTAAATTTTGAGACAAGTTCCCAATTCCTCTCCTTTATTGCAGCCTTGCATATGTTTTCCCAGGGATCTTCGGTGACTTCCAATCCAGGTGGGCTAAGGTCTTCCTCAGAGGAGGATAGTAAGGAGGAAGAAGAGGAGGAGGAGGAGGAAGAAGAACTACTGGACACAAGAAAGACTCTTATATTGTTACTAGGTTTGTGGCAGTAGTGGTTATGTTCTGGTGTAGGTTTCCAAGCAGGCTTTGGTGTGGGTCTTGGCATGGATTTCATGGGTGCTACCATGTTGGAGGGGGGCCCTTCTGGAGCCCTAATGGGTGGGCTTCCATCTTTCCAAGAAAGGGTGTGACTAAAGGACACAGTTCCAGGTTCCCTGAGAGAGATGTAGTTTGAGATTGGAAGAGCATTTCCCAGGAGGGCAGGGGTGGTATTAGGGGGGGAACCTTGGGGAAGACAGCTGACTAGGTTAGTCACTGGGATAGGATGGCGATCAGTATGATTTCTGGTGGTGTTAAAACAGGGATGAGGAGAAGGCATGGGAATAGGTAACAAGGACCAGGGGAGGCCCAAAATGGCATGGCCATCACCATTTTGAGCCCCATATGGAGGGACAGGAGGACACAGGGTGACAGAGGGCAAATTAACTCTGGGTCTGGGAGCTGTAACCACAGCATTATCAACCGCATGTCTTCCGCAGGGGTAGTCAGAGGGACTAGAAGGATAGAAGCATGAAAGGGTAGGAGTTGCTTGCAGTACAGGTTCCTGTGGACTCGGCAATACCCTTAGAGTGCTCCACTCTTGTGCTCCAGTCCCAAGGACAGAGGGTTCAGGGGTAATCACGGAGAGGCTCAAAGGAGCAGGGAAAGTGGGGTTCATGATGGCAGGGGTAGGACTTGACGTGGAGGTGAGACTCGATGTGAAAGACTTACTTGACATGAAGGGATTAAGGGAAGGATTGGGAACCAGAGAGGAAAGGTTTTGGAGGAAATGCATGGGGTTAACAGGGGCATCAGACTTAGCCCCTAATTTAATAATATCATAAACAGCCCGAAATACTGGAAATAAACTTAATGCCCCAGAGGCCTTTTTTGTACTCAAATAATAAATTTTATCCCTGTCAGAATCCCAAAACCCTGGAAAAAAACATATAGACCCCTTTAACAGAAGGAAAATTATGAAAAATCCACTTAATAATTGTCTTTGCTCTTAAGTTCCCCTTTGACAAATCCCTTCCCATGTTTAACCAAAACCCCTTAAGATGTTCATACGTGTCCCACTCTGCTGCAGACAATCCCAGTCCCATGGCTAACCAACAAAAAACTATGCTTCCACCCATGAACTCACCTGCACTCCGATGTAGGGTGGTCACAACCCTCATACCACCTCAGCAGTCCCCAACAGCCCAACAAAGCTTTTTCTAAAAGTTCATTGGTGTCAGCTAACCAGACCAGCTCACCACTGCCACAGGTCAGCTTGTCCCTCTTGCAGCCAAGGCCAGTAAAACTTGGGCTCCTGTCCTCAGGTTGTGTCTTTCCCGACCTGGAGCTTATGTTCAGCAATAGTTGTCTGGCACGCCTGCTGCTGGAGACACTTCCAGGACCCTCGTTTAAGGGGTCCCTTGTTTGGATGCCACTCTACCCACTGCCCACAAGGACAGAAATTATGCAAAATATAAGCATGTGATGTAGTCTCTGATTATTGGTTTATTTTGCTTGGATGTTGACCTCTTTGTATACAATATTTGTGCACCATGCATTTGGAACACCAGAATTTATCCTGTCAGGGAAGCTTATCCATTTACTATATTGTCATGATATGGAAGTAAATTTCCTCCTTTTCTCTTTCAATAAGGCAAAGTTTCTTACCTATCAACTTAAACTGAGACCAATTTAACACTCTTTTTGTGATTCCCTCATGTTAAAGCCAGTAGGATTGTACCCCATGTAGCCCGAAGGTCATGAGCCTTGCCCCAGCTGCAGGAACACTGAGCACAAGCCCTCAGCTTGGTCCCAGAGAATGATTCTGGGGTAGTCAAAGCAGCTGAGCACGTGTCAGATACAATGTAATTGTAATCTGTTTAGACTCTCACACTTCATAATGATTGAGGAAGGAGCTCAGAGAAACAAATTACCATATCTTGTCTCTGTATGACCAATTTTTTTTCTGTCCTCAGGTGTAAGCTCAGCCTACAAAACTCAAGATTACTGGTTTTGCATGTTTAAAACTAACAATAACCAGATGATACTTCATTGAATGGTCTGGCTGGCAATTCTTTGTAAGCCTCAAAATTAGACCTGAATTTTTCATTTCTTGTGGGATATTTTTGGTTTCTTTTGTCTCTTTCCATCAATGGATTCTTTTTTTTTTTTTTTTTATGAGCTTTGTTTCTTAGCTCATTACAAGTTTGACCTAACTGTGCAAGATGCAAGAAGATTTCATTTGAGACATTCCTATTACCTTATCAGAAAGAGAGATAAGGATGACTGATTGGAAGTCCCCAGGTTCTAATTTCTATCTATTTTGAAAGAAAGGCGTGATATTCCCTTTCCTGCGAGTCACTGGGAACTTCACTGACTGCCATGACTTCTCAAAAGACATCAAACATCTGAAAAAATAAAATAACAAAATTAAACAATTTTAAGTATTCAACCACAGAAAAATTACTAGCTCTGTGTTGAAATTTATATATAGAACAATATTTATTTTTGTCTTCAAATCATTTGAAGAATGTCAGTCACAGAAATGAACAGAATTAGATCTTGAAATGAAGCGTTGTATTTTATGCATCTATGAAATTATTCCAAAGAGTGTAAGATCTCTTCTGTATTAATTTTAACCCTCCTTTAAAGGGGAAAAAATTGATGATGGGCTTCATTTCTCTTTGGTATAAGACGTGCAAAAAAATTGGAGTAACACTAGGGACTAATTTGCTTCCTCTCCCACCTACAAAGCCTATAAATGAGTGAAAGAGAACTGCACTTCGGTGAACTAACCCACCTGATGAGTGAATAAAAAGATGATTAAGTCAGCTTTTCACTGAGAAAGCCTCTCAAGGCAAGGTGGCCTTGAGGCTGATATCAGTCACTCTTCAAAGCATTCAACATCATCAATTTCTTAAAATTGAGATCTCTTTTCTCTCTTTAAACCACTTTAACCTTCTCTTAGAAGGAATATAATCAGCAGTTAATACAATGTGACATATTGAAAAGGCATATTGGAAAAGAGAAAATCAATATTTCCTGTGATAGAACTTTTTATTTTCCTTTTGCTATTTAGATAGCTGAAAAAAGATGAGACAAGAGATCACAAATGGTCTGGCTAAACAGAATCAAAACAGAACATCCAAATGGCAGAAACAACCCATGTTGGAAGACTTAAAAGGCAGTGAAGAAACACGTGTATATATGAAGCTTTCTGGATCTCTCAGGATTGACTCTGGCTGATATGTATTACTTATCTTGATTACTGACAATGAAAGCACTCCATTCTCAGAGAGCACATAGCAATTTTACTTATCTCCCAATAAAAGTACAGACCACTCTGTGAACTCCAAGAGCATGCTTCCAGACAGCACTTTATGAGCAAAGAGGGGTATAAATTTGTAGGAGGGTTGAACACAAAAACATTAAAATGATTCTTCCTAAGTTTCTACAGCAACCAGTGCACAGCCTAAAGTGCTACCCTGTTTTTAAAACCAGAAATGGGATTAAAACACTGTGAAAGACTGCATGACTTTGTTGTTGTAAGTTTACTGGCAGAAACTTTCCTTTATGCTTCAATTATTTTCATGTTTCTGTGTGACCCCTGTACAGGAAGGAGGGGTTACAGTATTTCAGCATTAAGAAATGCAAACACATCTAAATTAAAAGACTAAGTGCTACAAGAACATGTGAATGTAGACTAGTTACAGGCCAAAAGGGACTAGAAATGGCAAGAAAGCTGAACTCTCAAAGAAAGGCTGTTCTGAAACCATCTTCAAGTAGAAGTATTAGAGACAGAACAAGCTAACTAGTTTTAAAGAGATTGGTCACTAAATGAAATAAATTATAGTATGGTATGAATAATCCCAGACGCCAATGGCTATATCCATACACTTCCATCTTACTGATACCACCCTGCAGTATCTTGAAGTATCTTTGTAGCAATTCAGTTGTGTTCACACTGTACTATATGGTACCTAAACCACAAATATGCTGCATACTTACCCAGCCCATTTTGTCACTCATCCCATGATACTTTACTTTTTTTATATGATGGAGTTGGACTCTAACAGTATATACACTCAGTGATCTCTCTTGTATTTTTTCCTCATCTTTTGCACACTTCCCTTTGCATGTATTTGTTATGAACAAGCTGGAGAAAAAAGGATGTATGGTTGGTTCTTTGTGACACCACTATACATGACAGTCAGGGTGAGTCTACACAATTTTTGGAATAACTAATGAAGGAACTCCTATGGCATGTATTCATTGTGCAAGAAAATAGTCCTGTCAGTAGAAAAGCTGCATACCTTTTCCTATACTGTGTTGGCAGAGAAGCCTGACAGATCACATTCATGTGAGGTGAGATCTCCTCATCCTTTATCATCTAAACTCCTGAATGATTTTGTCTGTCTGCCTTTTCCTTTCATTATTTCAGACTTGTCTCTTTTGTGCAGGAAGAAAAGTTGCACATTTGCCACTATAATACTGTGGTTATTTGAACAATGTGTGAAAAATACAGGCTGTCTCCTGGCATCTTTCCAATGTGGTTCAAGAGGGTGAGGGGTCCTGAAAACTTATTCCCTGCTGCCACAGAGAAAATTCTTCAATAAAATAACCTGGCCACTTGTGGATAGCAAGCTGAGAACTTTTATCAGCCAGGGTCTGATAAAAAAAACCAACCTGATAAAATAAACAGCCATTTCTTAGGAGAAGCTGCAAAGATCTAGCTAGTCAAGTAGTAGGAGGACTCACAGGCAGTTTATCCTAGTTCTTATGACTAGTCACTGTGATACTTGAAACCAACGTTATTGCACCACTTTTGATGTTCTGGAGGTTTACTCTGAATACTAGAGATGTGTTACAACAGACTCCACAATTCTGTTAGATTCAGTGCAAGGCCTATAAGTGTTGATTATTGTGATATGTGACTGGGCTATACCTCAATAATATCTTAATGTTCCTAAAAATATTTCTAAAAATTAATAACCTTGTGTTATTAGTTAATAGTAAGTTCATTGTCTCCTTCTTACATGATCAACATGTTTTGTTCTAAAATATATTTATGGCAAGACCTAAGGGAAAATATTGTAAAATGGTCAAAACAGATTGGAGGTTTTATTTTGTGGCAAAAAATTCCACTGGGGGATCTAATGTGATCATTAAAGTACTTGCTAATTAATTCAAATTTTTATTTAGTATTAACCATAAAAAGCAAGTTTTTAAAGCCCTGTGTCATCTAATTTCTTCAGGCTACCTGTTTACATTTGTGCTCATTGTTGCATTGCTGTGTGTATAAACCTTCTTGCAAGGTGGCAAGGTGTGGACAATCTAAGAGAGATAAGGATCATAATTTTTCCAAAGCCTCTTTTGGAGAAAATTTCAGCTTTTAGTCACCCTGAAGTACCTTATGTTCTGAGTGCCCTCTTGTATGGGAGAATAGTGTATAATCCATCTATAATTAGCTATGTTATGATATTTCTATTACCCTAATACATTTTTCTTTAGAGCAAAGAGAGAATTGCTCTTTCTTTCTTCCTCACTGATATACAGTGTTGTTAAAAAGCAGATGGAATATTTTTCTAACCTTTCCCTATATCTTCTGCTGGAGGCTAGAGTATTGTGTAACAAATTACTTGAGGCTCTGGGATGGATGAATTTGCACGTATAATATGCTGTAGACTGAATAAAAATGAAACCATTGAAAAATACTACCAAACAAATTATGATTTTCTAATGCACTAACTTAAAATACAGCATTCTTTTTTCAAAGAAATGTTTGCATCTGCACATACAAAGACAGGTATATGTTTGCATATTATATACATAGAGAGAGGATGAGAGGACACAAGATCAGTGTGAACTTTTGGAAATCAAATCTAGTACCACTGATTACATCAGTTATTCTTTTGGCCCAAGGTGAGCTATTTAGCAAACTAGCATCAGAAAGGCCTAAGTGATGAAGCAGAATATATCTTAAGAGCTTTAATGTGAACAACATTCCCAATAATGTTAGCTGGGTAATAGCTCAGAAAAGAAGTCATTTTCTTCATTGTCTTCCTGGATACACTATGCACATTACAGATTCAAATAATGGGACTAATGTATGAGAGAAGATGCAGTGAAATACTCGACCTGGGAAGCATAGAGAGGCTCCGACTTAATTATGAAAGGACTTAAAAAATGGTGGGGGTAGAGGAAAAGGAAAATATTGTTGGATGGGACAAAAAACTGCTTAATTTCTGAACTAGAATATATGTGAATTGCGCAGTGTCACGAGTTAATTTTGAGGTAAGTGAAAGCAAAACCCCATCTGCAATGTACAAATGCAGATTTTTAACCCTTCATCTGTAGCTATTTTGATATAATGCTTCTTTGGAAAAAGAAAACTTATTGTGCTAAGTACTGTCTCACTTCCCACACACATACATGAGAAGTCTTCCAGACAGAGCTGATATCAATGGCTGCATTGCTATTGCCCAGCATTTCCTCTTATAGGAGGTGGTTCAGCATGTCATATACATTATTAATTTTTATGTTTGACCTGAAAGCATATTAACTATATATTTCTCTACAGGTGGTATGTCATGTAAAGTGCTTTAACATTTCTCCCGTAAAAATCTTCTAAACAATCAAATATATACTTTGGAATATTCTGTTAAAAATGTATAAAAATTTAGTTATATGTTCAAATCTTATTAATCAGTTTTGGAAACTGAAAAGACAAGCAAAGTCTTGAAAAGACAGGACAGAAACATAAACAGAGAAAAGACTTTTCTCTCTAGCAGTGTTGGAAGCAATGATACCCCCTTGTTGCATGCTATCTGGTAAATATTTTACAGGCCGGCAATGCAATTGAGTTTTATTTACTTAGATACAACAGCTAGAAATAAGCAACACAGGGAATCATACAGACTCCCTGAAATTTATTTTCTTTAAAAATCAAGGAAATTGCTTCTTCTGAACTTTCTCATTAGAAAAGTAAAAATAATACCTTAATACATTTTCTACAAGAATTTGAAGTATTTCACACATTGCACACATTACAGTTTCACTTATTGGTCCTTGCCACCAGAATTGCTTCCATTTTTTAATTGGTTTATTTGGTTGTTCATTTTTTTATTTCATAGAAAGCTATTTTATTGTTTCTTAATTCTAGTTATTATGGGAAGTCCTTCCTAAGACAGTGGTTTAATTCCAGAAGGCAGCTACTATGCCCCACACAGCTACTCACTCACTATCTCCTCAAAGAAGTTGGGAAGAAATTACACTAACCATTTTTTTAGTAGGGTGGAATGCAGCCCTGCCAGGGGGATCAGTTGAGTTTCTTCTCCTCAGAGTGTCTCTTTGCAGTTACGACTTTCTTCTTAGCAACTCCTCAAGAAATTGTAGCCCTTGTCTCATTGGGTGAGTGATTATTCATTCTGGGCCACCCTCTTAAGTCAGTTGTAGTGCCAATTCCATTTGGAATCTTTTTAATGTAATCTTTTTTCAAATGTAGATGGAACTTTTTAAAATGTAATCTTTTTGAAATGTAGATGGAACTTTCATTAGTTTAATTGGTTTATTTGGTTAACTAGTTTATAAAAAAAAATCTCATTTAAATATATTTTTGTTTCAGTTTTATAAACCCCCATGACATTTTAATTAGTTAGCATATTGTCAATAGAGGAACTGTTATGGAGGCGTGATTGTACTCCTTTTCCTCCAGGAATTAAATGAGTCAACATGACTGCAGAACTAGAGAGAAAAGAACAGTGTCACAAAAACAGCTTTGATGGTGGAGGCAAATGAAACTATGTGCGCCATCCTGGGCAAATGTCTAATCCAGGCATAGAAGAATTTAAGAAAACAGCAAAAGATAGAAGTCTGAAAAGGAAAACTGAAAAGAGAAAGGAACCAGATGTATCTCTTAGAAGACTGAAGTTGTGATATGACGCACAAAAAAAAGCCCAAACCAACACTCTACATGGTCCAAATAAAAAATAAATCATGGGAATGGACCCAAGGAATTGGGCTGGGAATATATGGGGAGGATGTGACTAAAATGGTTTAGAACATGAACCAGAAGACGGGGATATGCAACCCCTTATAAAGAAATGAAGAACCTAATCTCCAAAGTGATCAACTCCATAGTGCCGTCCCTACCGAGATATGTCTGTATTGGCATATGTCCATGAACAGGATCAGAACTTGCTGAACTACAAGCTAAATTATCCAGTAAAATGGAGAGGAACTGAAAATGAGTATTTAAGGGAAGTTTCTGCAGTGTGCATGGATTGGATAGTTTTAAGAAATGAAATGACTGGATTCTGTGATGTCCTCCATTTCTTATGATTTCTGATCTACACGTTGTCATTTGTCTTAAGCTTCTTTCCTGTTCCTATACTGAATTCAGGAAAGGAAATATGTAAGAACAGTTCTCTTCCTGAGACTAATTTAGAGGAAGGTGACGTCTCAGTGAAATTTTACATTAATAGATCTTGTGGATATGACGTAATACTCTTCGCAGTACTTTCCATGTATATTTAAAAAGCCTTTCCTGAAAGAATTTGTGTAAAATCTAAAATGGATACAGAGTCTTATGTTCACTAGGGGGCTTCTGGTGAATATGATTTGTAAGCAACAGAAGAAAGAAAGAAAAAAACCTGCAACAGTGCAGGTATCCTTTCATTGGCATGAGCAATATTAAATCTGTTACTTGCTCAGTTTTCTGTATTTTATAAATATAGATGCTGTATTTATTAAAACACATTTCCCTGTCATATCAGAAGTGAAATAAAATTGTATCTCTTAAGTGGAAATGTAGCTGCATATTTCTTTTATGTACAAGTGTCAATATGAAATCTACAATACATGAACTCATATTTGATTTAGTTGTTGGTTACACTTTCCCTTAAAATACATAGACAGCTCTAATCATGAATAATCACAAGTCATACATCAGTCTTAGACAAATGCATATGAACAACATACATTATTGAAAAAAATTCTTTTACATAAAAATATCAAAATTCCTTTAAACTGAAAAGGTATATCGTGGCACAAATTAAATGAAGTATGGAGAGATGTGACATCCTAATGAAAATTGTGACCATTTGAATACCCTTCAAAAGGACTTTGAAGAAACAAAAAGAGCAGCAAAGGATATACGTAAACAGAAACGGATGTTGGTTGGTGTCATTGGGAGCAATTAGCAGATGTCCACCTTAGGATCCAAGAGGGCTTTGGCAAGGAATGCTGATGGGGACAGGGGAAAAGAGGCAGGCATGCCCAGCCGATCCCCTGGTTGCGTAAAGACGGGCCAAGAAACTGTAAAAGGGTCTGGGCAGGTTGTGGAGCCACATGTCTGGGGAGAAGGTGCTGAAAGGGCTTTCTAAGGAAAACTCCAATTGCCATTGGGAAAGTGGACAAAGGAAAGAAAGCCCCAATCCAAGGGGACATCTCCCTTCTTTCAGGACTGCACAACCCAAACCCATCCATGCTTCTAGGCCTATCTTATGTCCCATTCTTTGGGGCTGAACATGGGCAGATCACCTACCCCACAAGAGCCACCCTTGGGTTTTAGCCTTGGCCTCCGTAGCCAGCAGCAACCTCCTGCTGTTACTAGATGATAAATTTCATACACCCACTAAGCTAACACGATGCTTATTTCCAGAAACTACTGGCCTATTGAAACTGCTCAATGCTCATTGTGGAAGAACAAGACCTGGAAGTTCACCAATCTCAGTGTCAGTGTCCTGGGAACTGACTGAGGTCATCTGGACTGTTGGAGTTTAAAACCACCACGGACATCAAGAGAGACCTCCAGGACAGAAAAACATATGCTTAGAGGGGAAATATGTTAGTAATTTTTGGGAGATGATTATCACATGTATTTTTAGTGTGGGCCATTCAATATATATATATATGTAGAATACGGTAAACAGAAACTTCTGTGTACTCAGCATGCCCAGCTTTGGGATGTGCAATCCCCCTGTGCATCCAGCTGAATAAAGAATGTCTGCTTCTTAATGCTACCTTTTTGTTAAGAAGTTTTTTTAATTTTACTGATTTTTTGGTAACACTGCTGCCAGTGTGAGCACTGTGAATCCAGCAAATGTGCTGCCTAAGAAGGCCAGCTACAGGGTCCCCAGCAACTGAGGGCACAGTACAGCCCTGTCTGATGGACATATCTGAATGTTAAAATTGACTCTTTAATGAAAGTCTTTAGATTTAGATTATATCTAAATATATAATAGAATAGAATAGAATAGAATAGAATAGAATATATAATATTATATATTTTATATATATTACTTATAGTTGAAGAATTAATAAAAACTTTTTTTCAGGCTTGTTTTCTTTCTCACATATTACCTATGTGAAAGAATTATTTAAGGAGAGTGAAATATTTTGACATTTCCACAAATGGCTTTACTGTGACCTTATTAAATATTCTCCCTCCTCACAAAGGGAATGCATGATTGGAACGCTACAATGGGGGCCAGAAGGACTTCGGATGGAGCAAGGAAGGAAGGAGTAGTGCTGGAGTACCTTTGTACATTAGAGAATGTTTTTACTGTGTAGCACTGGAGGACAATGACAATAAGGTTGAGTGTGAATGGGTGGGAATCAGGGGAAACGCCAACCAGGCAGACATCCTGGTGGGCACCTGTTAGAGACCACACAACCAGGATAAACTCTACTATAAGTAGCTGATGTTTCAAAACAGTGCTCTTGTTGGAGGCTTCAACCTGCCAGATATCTGCTGCATACACAACACAGCAGAGAGGAGGCAGTCTAGGAGGTTTCAGGAGTATGTGGAAGAGAACTTCCTGACCTCTTGGTCAGAGACGTGCCCCACTGGCACTGACCCTATCAGGGACAGTGCCTCACTGGACCTGATGGTTACAAACAGACAAGGGTTGGTGGGAGATGTGGTGATCAAAGGCTGTGGGGCACAGCTACCAGGAAATGAGGGAACTTTCCAGTACTTGGTGAAGAAGGAGAGAGGTCTACCCTGAACTTCTGTAGGGTGGACTTTGGTCCATTCAGGTCACTGTTTTGAAGAGTACGTTGCAAAAGCAGCCCATAAAATCAAAAAGGGGCCCAGGAAGGCTGGAATCTTGTAGGTAGAGGAGCAGATTGTCCTTTCATGCTGCAAGATGAACTAGTGGGAAAGCAGATTGGACTGGCTGAGCAAGGATTTTTCCAGGAAAGTCAGGGAAAAAGGAGTGTGTGTGACCTTTGGAATAAGGGACAAGAAAGACAGGAAATGCTCAGGGATGTTATTAGGTCATGCAGAAAGAAAGTTTTTACATTGCTTTCTTTAAGGCATTTTTAGCAAAATCACTACCATTTTATGTCCGACATTTTATTCCCTTTCCATAAGTCAATCATTATTTTATTGCTCTTTAGTAGTGACTATCAGTCTATGCCTATGAGAGAAAAGAACACAAGCCCATTATACTAACTACAAACAAAATAGAAATAAAATACTTAAAATTATTAAAATATAAATGTATTTCCAAAAGCAATAGGTGAAGGTTTCAGGGCTTTCCTGATGTTCAGAAACAAGAATATGCATTGCTAATATTTTTTTTCATACGTTTTAAGCCCATAAACTCAAGATGTTCTATTTTTATGTAATAAAAACATAATGAAAAGTAATGTTCTAATAATATGAAATGTTATGCTTTGTCTTCAAAACACCATATCTTTTCAGAGTTCAGGTTGGAAAAATAAATTTCCTGTATTCAACATACTATACCTAGCTTTTTTAGACAATTATTTGGCTATCACCCCTTTTTTAGCTTTTTTAGCCTTTTCTAAACTGTTTCACTAACTTGAAAAAGTTTTGATTTAAACTTGAATGCCTACAATATGTTTCAGTATGTATTGTTACAGAGTCTTGAATGACTTTTGAGTTGTTGCTTATACAAGGTCTTCTCAAATATATAGAGAATCAAATCTTATTAAATAGTTCCATTGCAGGTTTAGGTTTGGTTTTACTGTGCTGTACTCTCTTCCAGTGGATAATTTGCATTGAACAATGGAAAATTTAGTGTCTTCTGCAGTGTCTGATTCTCTACCACAGAAGTATACACTTAAAAACTGATTAAAATTATCTACAATGAAAAATGTATGTGATAAACCACTTACTACAACTGCATAACCAAAGCCAATAGAGCCACAATGCTAGAGAAAGTCAATAATAGGCCACAGAGGGTGATTATATTATGGCAACTCTGTTACAGGATTTTAGGCACTGCCTTAACAATCAGAAGACAATTTATTTAGTGATGCAGGCAGAAGAATTTTAAACTCTGAAGCTCTGTCTTGCATTGTGTCTTGTTTTTCATAAGTAACAATACATATGATATTAATTAATAAGCACTAGAATGTTTCGTAGTTGCTAATAAGCATGCTACTCGATTAGGAAAAAAGCATGGGGTTTGTATGTTCTTTTATTATAATACATTTCTATAGAATTTTACATTCTTCCTTCATGTAATCTTTTTCTAGATTAATTGAAAGATAATACATCCTTTTATATAAGGTCACATTTTAAAAAGCTTTTATATCAAGTGGGCCATGACTGCTCAATATACCTATTAAAATTGAAGATATTGTTCATTACTGAGAAGGAGTACTCATTACTCTAATAGAAAGATACCAAAATACCTTTTTTTTTCCTACTCAAGCTAAAACTAACGCCCCTTGTACATCTCCAAAGAGGCTAGCAAGAAATTAACCTGTAAAGCCCCATGGAGCAATACTTTCTATTCATTCCACATATAACCTCTCATTAAAATTAGAAACAGCATTTCAGCTCCTGGATCCTGACACCTTATGTGGAGTGAAACTCTAAGAGGTATGTTCTGTATTCCTTCTGTGTGCAAAATTGCCACAGATGTCAGCAAAAGAAAACAAATTAGTTTAGGATTTACCCTGCTGGTATAGTAAGTCAGGCTAATAAGTAATTTAGAAACAATCCCAGGCCCTTGAGCATCTGTGGAGTTAAGACAAGGGCAACTTTCTAGAAACCTCAGGGGAGAAAGTAATCCCTATCTTAAGTTTATGCAGATGCCTATGTTTTCCTTCCCTTCCTAAGCATAGTCACACTTTCATGTTGATTCAAATGAACATATGTGTCTCAGAGGGATATAAATGGACTGAGCATACACAATACACCAGTGAAACATCAGGCAATGGAAGTGGAAAATGAGCATTCTTCTCTACTAGGTAAGGGACAGGTACCTTCAGTTCTTCAAGGCTCTCTAACATTTCCCAAATGACGGCACAAAAATATGAGAATTAATGTCTGCCATAGCAGAAACAGTTACTGTTAAGCAGACTCCTCTTCTTCTTCCCTCAGTGATGAACCTCTGAGGAGCATTGTTTACTG
Source organism: Nesospiza acunhae (assembly GCA_013398715.1). Taxonomy (NCBI): domain Eukaryota; kingdom Metazoa; phylum Chordata; class Aves; order Passeriformes; family Thraupidae; genus Nesospiza; species Nesospiza acunhae. Next base: position 387,591 of record VZSU01001130.1, on the reverse strand, counting down.
ACTACTAAAAAGCTTGGAAGTAACTTGTAAGAATTTATGGTTTTGTGCACAAACAACTCCAAACTTTAAAGGTGAGCATTCTCTAGCTGCTTTAGCCACATGTTTGGTCATTGTTACAACCTCAAACTACAGTAACTTATTAGTTGCCTTGATCAGTAATCTTTCCTAGCAGCCAAATTCCTAATGGGTCAAATTTTCTCTTTGACTTAAAAATAGCATAAGAATTTTCATCTGTCACTTGTGACTGCTTATTGGAGCAAGTAAATCAAATGAGTATGGATATCTCAAGATGAAAGAGTGGCAATAATATAGTCTGGTAGGGAAATCAGCGTCAAAAAATATGTCATTCACATGTGTTGGAAACTTCACCTTTGCATTTGAGAAGCATCCAAGCACAACGTACAAAACTACTATCAACTTTTACTACAAAATTTATTATTATCAATTCCACCAAGATTACCAATTGCTTTACTATATATCACATCCTAAATCAGGTCCTTGAACTGCTGAACTTCCTTGAACTCTTCCCATAAAAAAACTCAATCCAAACCAAACCAACCAACCAAACCAAACCAGTCAATCAACCAGTAAAAAAAAAACCCTCTTAATGTATGCCCCTGTAAAAAACAAATGCAAAACCAAACAGAAAAAAGCACTTCACCTGAAACCAGAAAAGAAGTTACTTAGCTCTATAAAATCAAATATAATAATAAGGCAGTGATGTAGATATACAATACAATAATCCTTCTGGACTATGAAGGAAATAATCAATCTGATGTAGAATGAATTTGTGGTTGTTGTGGTTTGTTGCAGAAGCCATAGACTATGGTTACTTTAAGTGCTATGATACAGTTCATAAGCTTGTCAGGTGGGCTACTGATGCAGAGTCAACTGTCATAATGCTAATAAAAATTTAATGCAACTTTTGAAACATCTAACATAACTAGATGGGTTTGGTTTGCATTTTAATATCTGTTGTTCCTGTTGTTGTGTTCTGGAAAAGAAATAGGCCAAAGTGACATATCCTTTGGCACTTTTATGCTTTATTCAAGATTTTAAAAAAAAGTCTGTGAATGAAAGAGTTTCTCAATGATGAAAGGAGGTGATATTTTCTCTGAAGTATACTCATTTCAGAGGAAACACCTTTCTATGGTCAACACTGGAAATAAACATGTAGCTACTGAAAACTTAATGACAACTTTTTGTAAATTTGCCCTTAATAAAGATATTATCCAGTATCATCTTTTTCTTCTTCTGTTTTAGTTCTAGAAAACGAATGTAGCAATGAATAGAACCATCTTTATCAGTTTGTAGTCCTTTCAAGGTCTCTAAATTTTCTGTTTCACTTTATATTCAATTTCTACTTCTATTCAGCTAGCTAATGATTGTCTGTTATTAAGCAAGAATGTATTTTCAACCAGTAATCTGACAGATTTTTTTAATGTATTTTAATCTGCTTTTAAAGCCGTAATTTCTAAAGCCATGACTTTTGAAAATCCTTCTTGAAGGAAAATGAATAATACGTATGTACTGTATTTTTGATAGAAATGTTATATGAGTACACAATACTTACTAGAGAAATTTACAACAACTTCAGTATTAATCATATGGTTGTCTGAACACCTGGAGTAATTTGGTTTATGTTATTTTTCTGTTTGGAAATTCATTTTACTCTTCCCTGTTCAGGATAGGGTCAAAAAGTATAAAAAACAACCTGTAATCATGCTAACAAGACGAAGAAAATCTTCATCACTTTTTCCTTCATCTCAGCTTGCTCTTTTCTTTGTACTCCCACAGCACCCATTTGAATTACTTGGCAAACTCTGTGAAATGAAAATAAAAATTGACAGCCTCTAGAAAAGAACACTCTACCTGTCATGGTTTGAGAGGAAGTGGGTTTTCTGGGATATGCTGTGGTCACCAATAGGTGTTCAGATTTGAATACTGGCACCTGGTTTGGCCACTGAGGACATGGATACGCCTCTGAGAACACAGGGGTTAAAAGCAGAGCTCTCCCCTGGGAGGCTCTTTTTGGGTTCTGGTCAGTGAAGAGTCCGGACCTTCCCCTGCCCAGCTGCCAGCTGGGTGGGGGGTGGAAGCCATGAGGGGCCGTGAGGGGGGCCGGGCCTTGGTCAGAGAGGTGCTTGAAGGCCCCTGAGCATGGAAGGGTGGAGGAGCAGTGAGAGGCATCGGGCACCCTCACCCCAGAGAAGAGAGACCTGGTGCCTGTGCCGCTGCCACCTTGAAATTTGATAGCACGGCCGGCAGGGCAGCCGTGGAAGTTCTGGACAGGCAGAGCCTGAGATTTTTAACCGTTTTCTTGGATGATGGAAACCTTACAAATGCTGATCCTCCTGGAATCGAATGAGAAGAGAGATAGAGATGAGATAAGACGAAATGGGCCGCGAGAGAAGTGAAGAAGAATCTTAGGTGGGAGGAGATGATGGAGTGGCCTTTGGCTGGACTTTTCTTGTATAGCCATGGACAGAACCTTTTTTTTTTTTTTTCCTGTGACACAGAGACTGCATTTAGGGGGAAGGCAATGGCTCGGAGCCAAGAGAGTTCAGTATTGTTATGTGAAGGAGTGTGTGGACAGAGACGATGGGTGAGGAGGGTGGTGGTGCCCTCCATCTTCAGTGAAGGAGAAGATCTCTGTTCTTGAGACCCCTCGGTCCCAGGGGGTGACAATTTGGGGGGGAGACTTGTCCTGAAAATGAGAGACTGTGCTTTTTTTTGGAACTGAGCAAAGCATCCTTAAAAGGAGAACCCTAGAAGCAGCTCTGGTCTACGTGCAGCAGTGAGAGCACTGGGCATGGAAGGAAGATGTCACAGCGGCAGATGTACTCCAGGCGGTGTCACGTGTGACATGGAAACACACGAGGTTTCAGCGGTGTTTCAGGGGAAGCCTATGGCACAAGAAGGACTCCTCTCCTCTTGATGAACTGAGGACTGATTGTTTGAAGGGTGGTGATGGACTGAGAGCTGGTGATTTGGGGGATGTATTGTATTGGGAAAATTTGGTGGGGGGAGGAGGAAATGTATTTGCAAGGTTTTCATTTTCCCTGTGTGTGTTTCTTTTTTTTACATGTAGTGGTAGTGTAGTTATAAAGTTTTCTTTCCTTTATTTCTAAGTTGAAGCCTGCTTTGCTTATTCCTGGTCACATCTCACAGCAGACACCAGGGAGAAGGTATTTTCATGGAGGCACTGGCATTGCACCAGTGTCAAAATATGACACTACCCTTGCATAACTTTCATCCAAATGCTTACTTTAAGTTATGGCTACAAGTATCAGGATAGTAATATTAGTAGAAGCTTTAATGATCCACTTGTGTTTAGTGAGATCCAAAAAGCTTCCTAGCCTTCAATTTTGATATGAAATATGTTTTGTGTCCTGCTCTTATTAGAGTCTCTTAACATGCATTGGCTGTCTTAAAACCTTATTTCTTCTCAACAAATGAAGTCACTAATGTGATTTTTTGTTTGTACTAATCAGATTTGATAGAGAATCTGTCCCAATATAATTTGAGTTTATAAATGTTTTTGTAGTAGCTCACTGATATTGTTAGAACTGAGAAGAATAGAATAAATCCACACAAGTGAGGAAGTGTGAGCTTAAACAGACACAGGCTTTGGAAAGATACATTTTTTTAAAGATCCATAACTCTTTTCTATTTCTTTGGGGCACAGATTATGTTAAATTCTGTTCTCACATTTGCAGGTTAGAGGAAAGTAATGTAAATTTCTTTTTTTTTTTCAACTGTACTGAAGATGAACAGAATTAAATGTGTTGATGATGGCACATCTGCAGCAGATGTAGTGTCTTGAACCCTTCAAATTTAGATATATACACTTGCTTTGTTTTCCTCTCTCAAGAATGGATTTACCTAATAGACTCTTTTCCTTATGTTTGGGTTAAAAATAGGACAAAAAAAGGAGATGTGGATTGCCAAAAAGAAAGAGTCCACTTGTAAGTTCACAAAGTACATCATGTTCTGGATGCCAGGAACACTTTTGTTGGGAGATGTCAGCTCTGTATTGCTTGGTTTAATGGTGCAATGGGATAGAACAAATTCAGTTAAAATAATTCAAAAGAAGATATCTGAATAAGTTTGAGTTGTAAAGGAAAATTAAGTTTAGTATATGTAAGATGGGTGGAGGATTTTGTTCTTTCTTTCTTGTTTTGGTGGGGATTTTCTCTGAATTGAACACATAGGGGTGGACTTATCACTAAAATAAAGAATTATACTTCCACATTTCTGTGTCAGGTTCAGATTCTTACTTTGAGATATGGAGCCATAACTACGTTTAGAAGGGAAGTTCAGCAAAACTGTTGATAAGATAAAACAGAGTATGTTGATCAAGCCTTTTTCTTTACTTTACTAAAATTTCTAGCAGAAAATCTTCATCCTCCTTTTGTTTAAAAACATTTGAAACAACGTCCCACAATGGAAAATGTTATGTCTCCAGTTATTTGGAAGTAGCAGTACTTGTTACACACAGAATATACTCACACATTTTTCTTTAATAAAACCCACATTAAATTATGTCATTTTTTTTCTTATCAATTAAATCTCTAACTATAATTCAGCAATTTTTGAACAAAAAGACCCTGAAATGATAATCGTGTCAAACTAATTTTATTGAGTTTGAAGAACTGAATTCTACTGCTCTTTCTCTTTACATAAGCTTTGTTATACATCAGTCCCAGAGAGCATGTAAAAAAAAGGAATAACTTAATAAATTTTTGTTATAACTTCATCTTGCATAGATGATGGGCCATAGGTCAAACTATCCTACCATTTAAAAGCATCTCCAAGAATTAATCCAATATTCTTGACTGGCAAAATATCAATCTTCCACTACTTTTGCATTGGTGGCATTAGTAAAATCAATACCCTAAGCAAAAAAGACTATTATTCCTCCCCACTCCTTTTCAGAAATTCATAAACAATTAGATCTGTGGAAGAGATTGTTCTCTGTATGCATACAGTTTTAGAGGTAAATAAATTACTACTTATTTTGTAGGAAGCAATAAATATAGATTAATACCTAAAAACCGACTGGCAAGCAAAGAGTTACTCTTTTGCAAGTACTTATAATTCTGCAGATGCTTCTAGTTATTCATCAGTTAGGCTTCAGTAGTGGACTGCTTGTCTGGGGGATATTAAAAAACTTTGTCAGCAAGAATCACAAGCCTCATAGGAGAGAAATAACCCAGCAGCTGGGAGTAAATAAGCATGAATTTGTTAAGTTGGGACAATATATTGAGTGGTTTATCTCCATTTTCCCACTCTGTCATACAGGAGATGCTATGGAAAAAACCCTAGATTTTATTAGACTGGGTTCATAAATAGACATGGATATCTATGGCAAGAACTACACTGACTGAAACACCGATAGAGAGGAAATATGGTGAATGGTTTATACCTATATCCAGTGAGGATCAAGAAACCATTTCTTAACTCACCCTAAGGGAATATGAACTCCTTATCTGAGTTTTTAATAATATCATTTGCAATGTAATATGAAAATATTTTCCAAGGAGATAGCCATGTAAGCCTAAATTCAACCTTCCATTTGATGAGGTCAAAATTACTCATGAAAAATGCTGTATCTACAGGGTATCAAGTCAATGCCATCTTATCACATTCTCTCACTTTCCTTCTCCCTGCCTTATTAAGGCTGAATTCCCAGCAGTTGTGAAGAATCATCCAGCATGTTGGAGCATACTCATGCCCAACAGGTGGCTAAATTGTTTTGTGAAGCAGTAAATTTGAAACTTTTTAGGCAAAAATAGAACCTGAAGTGATACACCCTACTCTTCAGTTCTCTAAGACATTTTGTTCATCAAGAAATAAATAAAAGAGGATATATAATTTTCTTATTCTGTATTTTATATAATGACAGTAAGCAATATATTTTCTAAAGTATTTTCTCATGATAATATATTATATCATATGTGATATATTAGATTAGCTCTGAGTCAAGTGCATCTTCCTTGCAGACTCCATTTCTGCTGAAAGGCTTCAATGTGCTTGACAGATGCTGGAAAAGAGGCACAGCAAGACATAAGCAGTCCAGGGGACTATTCCTGTGGTATGCTGAGGATAATTTTTAATCCAGGTGATAGACTACAAGATTGGAGGATAGAAATTACTAGACTTGTTGCTTGCCAGGACACACGAACTAGAGAGGTCAAGATTGGTTGAGCCTTAACTTAAAGTATAATGACCTGCTGAAATTTACATGGTTGAAATACATGGGCCAGGTGAAGACCAGGCAGGACACTGAATTTTCAAAGACCATCTTATCAATTGTTTAAGGAAAGGGACCCCCTGTGAAACTGGTCTAAGATAAGAAGAGCTGAATAGAACTTGCAGCAATTTAAGAACTTTGTTCTTAAAACACAGGGGTAGTCATTCTTATCCCCACATATTCCCAAAATGTAAGAATAAAACACAGGCAGCAGCAACTGGGATATATATCCCATGAACTAGGTAGGGTGAGAAAAAGGAATGACAGGGCACTGTGAAAGGAATGACAGCTGGAGTTTAATTTGGCAAGGCATGCTAAAAATAATAATAAGAGTTTTGGTCAGAAAATGAAGATTAAAAAGTATATCTGATGATTAAGTTAAGAGAACTCATGAAAATTGACATGGAGAAGGCTGAAATACTCCACAATATTTTTTATATTCTTCAGAATATTTTTTCAATATTCTGTTTTCAAGGGTGCTATATCTTCCCACATCTTAAGTTCCTTAACATCAAGGTAGGGACAGGACAACAAGCAAGTTCAGATTTGAGGCCATGTGAGTCTCCTGAACATGCACAAGTACATTCCAAAGCCTTCACTAAATTGTTCGATGTATTTGCCAAGCCACACATTTGAAAAATGATGACAAATCTATTCTTTCTTGCTAATATGTAAAAAATCCTAGAAGAATCTGGAAAATGTTTAACCTACCACACAACATCAGTGCCCTGTTAGCCCTGTTTCTCTGTTTCTGTCTTGAACAGTATTAAAGAAACTAATTATTTAGAGCCCAGGAAGGAATTTGCAATACTGGTTTGTGTCTTTCTGAAAGGTTTCCCTAAACACCTAAAGATTTTTTATAACTCATTGCAAAAATTAATTATAGGTTTTTCAGTAGATGCTAAAATTTCTCTACAGGAAAAAGTAATTTCTTTTAATTAAGATTTAAAAAAGGAAAAAGAAAAGTAAGAAATAGACAAATCTAACTACCCGCTTCAAGCTTACCTAGATTGAAATATTCCACATATTCCAGTCAAACTGCTATGTTTGATTTTGGGTTTGTCATAGCCATTCAATGTTTCCTTCTGCTGACAAAATGCTTGATAGAATCAGTGTTTCATTTGTGTCATACTCTTCTTTTCTCCTAAGGTCTACTCATCCTGCAGCTGGACTACAGCTACTGTGATATAATGCAGACTTGAGCACCCTGAACTACTGCAAGGCATCAGTGTATCCCAGAATTTATGAGCTGGCTGAGGAGCATCTGTTATAAAGAAGAATGTGGTTTTGTGGCACCCACATGACAGCCAGATCGCACCTGATACTGCAGCTCCACTGAACAGTAAATAAAGTTGGACCATTCTGGGATACAGGGTTTTAAAGATACATTGAACAAGCTGAAATAAAGTATTTTTTATTTCAAGACTGTCAATGTTTCCTCTTAGTGGACACAAAGGAAGGCAAAATTGCTTTGCATATTTTTGATACCTCCAAATGTCTCTAGGATCCATACATTTAAGAAAATATATGAAATTAATTAATAAGTTTATTATCCACTTGCTATATTATATGCCTAATTAAAGCTGTAATTTTTTTTAAAAGATACCATGATGGGCTTTCAAACAAAAATTATATTTTGGAATGATCAGGAAAAAAAAAGGTGAGCACCTAGTTGTTAAAATGTTGTAAAAATGTCCATTATTTTGAATTCTTTATGGGAAAAAATATGTACTTCAAAACATGTTGAGCAATTAAATTTTTCCGACAGGAAAAAAAAACAAACAGGAGAGGGTACACCCATCACAAAAGTTAATTACTGATAATTTTTCATCTATTTATATGAAGATCATATTTTAAATATATTCAGTAGCTCAGTTTTAATACATGGATGGAATGAAGGCTGCTCTGCTAGTAAGTATGCAATAAGTTTCTGCAAAGAATATAAGGTTATTGGAAATCATTAAGACAAATGGGTCTACTGATAGAATAAAAATTTAATTTAGTTTAGCATCTTCTTAAAATTGTTCTCAATTACTTTGCACATATAAATAACAGATACAGAAATTTTTTTAAAAAAAGACATATAGGAAAAGAAAAATAGAATGAAAATAAGTAACACAGATTTGGAGGGGAATTCAATATCTGCAAATGGACTACATTAAAACAATATAACTTGAGGGTTTGAAAAAATACATGAAAGGCAAAACCCTCCCCCCCAACAACAAAAAAACCCCAAAACCCACAAAAACTCCTAAAATCCCCCAAACACACCCCCCTCAAAAAAAAAAAAAACAACAAAAAAAAAACCCAAACCCAAAGAAACCACCCCCAAACAAAACCAAAATGATAAAGAAGCAAGAAAACAAGTGTATTACCCGTTTCACAGATAATTCTCCTTTAAACTGCTGAAATGCATTTAACATCTGTTCGGAGATATCTTTGGAATTAATAAATTATTTTACTTATTTACGTCAAAGTAAACTGGGACAGATAATTCTAAGAAAAACAACTCTTTTATACATATACAGTGTGTTTTCTTATGTTTTTCACTTTGGTGTTTTTTGGTGTTTTAGTTGGCGCAGAAGACACCATATGGCCTACTCCAGATGACACTGAAAGGCAAGGATTGTTTCACTTTGATTTGGGTGGGGTGGGACTGGTGTACAAATATGTCTAGTTTGACTGCTGCTGTTACAGCAAGCACAAAAATGTTGAATTTAGTAACAAGGGAAATGTTAATGCAAATTCAGAATTCACATCAATTTTTGAAACAGTAATCATAAATTTAATACAAAAATTAGGAGTTATGTCCTTAAGTGCCA
>VZSU01001130.1:360725-378459 GCA_013398715.1 Nesospiza acunhae | reverse complement strand
AAGAGTGTGAAGAGCTGAAGAAGAACCGTGAGCAAATGGAAAGCTGCTTGTTGCTCCAGAGACTGAGGCAACAAAGGGACCCTCGTGGTTGGTCTTCTACAGGCCCCTGATAAGCAGCAGCCGGTTGACAAAGCTTTCTTGCTTCAGCTGCAGACAGCAGCAGGTTCCAGTCTCTTGCCCTTCTCAGAGACTTCAACCACCCAGACATCTGCCAGGAAAGCAGCACAATGAGCTCTAGGGAATCCCTGAGACTCATGGAATATGTGGTGGGTAACTTCTTCAGCCAGGTAAGAGCTTAACCAGAGGGGATGTGATACTGGATCTGATGGTCACCAACACTCTCAGCTAATCAGGGACACCAAGACTGGAGGCAGCCTGGGCTCCAGTGATCATGAACTGGTAGAGTTTGCAGTCTTGAGAGACATGGGTCAGGCAAAAAGTAAACTCAGGACCCAGAATTTAGGAAAACAAAATTCCAGCTGTCCAAGGAGATAGTCAATGGGACCTCCTTAGAATCTACTCTTAGGGACAAGGGAGGAGAACAGACCTAGCAGCTCATTAAAGCCATTATTGAAACAACCAGCGGTCTGGAGGCACAAGAAAACAGGCAAAGGAAGGCAAGAGACAGGCATGTCTGAGTTGGGACCTGCTGGTCAAACTTTAGGGCAATAAGCAAATGTACAGGAGGTGGAAGTAAGGACAGGTATCCTGGTAAGAGTGTGGGGATGATGTAGGGGTTGTGTAGGGAGGGAATGAGGAAGCCCAAGAAGGAGTTGCAGCTGAACTTGACAAGGAATACAAATAACAAGAAGGGTTTCTATGGGTAGGTCAGACAGAAAAGGAAGATCAATCAAAGCAGGTGTATACCCACCCATGCCCCACTCCCAAAGAAGTAGGCTGTCAAACCTGAAACAACAAATGAGAAGGCTGAGATTCTCAGCAACATTTTTGCATTGGTCTTCAATGGCAACTTCTCTTCCCATACTTCTTGAATGGGTGGATTGCAAGACAGGAACTGAGGGAACAAAGTCTTTCCAAATGGAAGTGAAAATCATGTTAGTGGCCATGTGAGGAAGCTGATGGCACATGCATCTGTGGTACCTAATGAGATGTATCCTAGAGTCCTAATGGAACTGACTAATGTACTTGTCAAGCCATTCTCCATGATATTTGAAAATTTATGGCAATCAGGTGAAATCCCTATTGATTGGAAAAGGGAAACTTTGTACATACATTTAAAAAGGGTAGAAAGGGAGACCCCAGGGAACTACTGACCTGCCACCTCTGTGCCTAGAAAGATCATGAACAGATCCTTCTAGAAACTATACTAAAGCACACAGAGAAGAGGGAAGTGAATAAGGACAGTCAGCATGGCTTCACCAAGGTGAAGTCCTGCCTAAGCAGCCTAGTCATATCCTATGATGGAATTACTACATCAGTGAACAAGGGCTGTAGACTTCTGTAAGGTCTTTTACATGGTTCTACATAATATCTTCTCTAACTTGAAGGAAACATTTGACAACTGGATTGTTCATTGGATGAGGAATTGACTGGAGGGTCAATCCAGAAGGTAATACTTAATGACTGTGTTCTGATGGGCCTTGTGACAAGTGGTGATCCACATGAGTCTGTATTCGGAAAAATGCTTATTAATGTCTTCATTAATGACACAGATGAGGAGATTTTGTCCACACTCAGTAAGTTTACAGATAACACCAAGCTGAATGGTGCAGTTGACACTCCTGGGCGACAGGTGCCATCCAGAAGGACCAGGACAAGCTCGAGCAGTGGCCCATGGGAATCTCATGAGGTTTAGCAAGGCCAAGCTCAGGTGCTGCCCCTGGGTCAGGGCAATCCCTGGTGCCAGCCCAGGCTGGGCATGAACAGATGGAGAGCAGCCCTGCCCAGAAGGACTGGGGGGTGCTGTGGGTGAGAGCTGGACATGAGCCAGCCATGGGCACTGCCAGCCCAGAGAGCCAAGTGTGTCCTGGGCTGCACCCAGAGCCCCTGGGCAGCAGGGCAGGGAGGGGATTCTGCCCCTCTGCCCCGCTCTGCTGAGACCCCACCTGCAGAGCTGCCTCCAGCCCTGGGGTCCCAGCATGGGAAGGACATGGAGCTGTTGGAATAAGGTAGAAAGAGACCCATGATGATCAGAGGGAGGGAGCACCTCTCCTTTGAGGAAAGGCCGAGAGAGCTGGGGTCGGTCAGTCTAAGGAAAATAAGGGTTTGGGTTGACCTTTGAGCAGAATTTAAGTACCTGAGGGGGCATGTAAGTTCACTGGCGAGGAACTTTACAAAGGCATGTGGTGCTAGGACAAGGGAGGAATGGTTGTAAACTCAAAGACGGTAGATTTACTCTTTAGCTGCTGTTGTGTCTCCATTTTTCTCAACATTTAGGTACTTCTACATTTCTATATCATTATGTCACTTAATTTTCAATAGTAATTGATAATTGCAGTTGGGTTTGGAGCTTCTTACTCCAAACCCAAACAGTATTCTTCTTACTGTGTTTTCTCTTAATGTCTCTTTGGAATAACTCTTGGAATAACTATTAAACTTATGAGTAAGAAGTAATGAGTGATGGTACTTTAGGATGTGCTGAAAAAATCCATTGACTTTGACAATTCCTAATTCTAATATATGACAATTATGCTTAAGAAAGATGAAAAATTTAATGTAATAGATTTTCTAAAGCTTTACCCAGTCAAACTTTCATAGCTTCTGACATTCTACTTGGAAAAATATTAAATGGATTAATATATTCAACTATGAAAGACATGTTTCCCAGTATTCAAACATTCTCACTTTCCAGCTGCTCAGAAACAAATAAACTCCCTCTCACGCTTACAGTACACCTCGACTGCTACTAAGATTTCTAAGTGTCTCAGCCTCATTTTCATGGATAATTTATACATATTTATCCTTCTTATCTTTTTTTCTTTTATGCCGCTTTCTCCATCCTGATAATTTTATGTTGTTTGCTAATCTTCTTAGAGTGTCATTACTTCTCTTTCATAATGAGATGTCTAGGGTTGAAGAGATTTCCCATTGTCAAGAGAGCTAGAGAACTAAAGCAAAAAGAATTCTTACTGTTATTCCAAGTTGTGATGTACTGTTCATGAATATTACACACCAAAATTATATTAAGATCATCTAAGAAGCTGTCTAAAGCATCAAAGTTTTAAAAGCATCTTGTCTTGCAAAAGAGCCAAAGCAAAGAAAGTTTGAAAGAATCAAGTTTATCCTTGAATAGCAAATATGTGAAGCTCAAAATTGAATGGCTAATTCAAGCTACTGTTCTGTGTCCCTGCTACAGAGCATATTCCATTAACATACATCCCATTATGTTCTGACCTAAAGAGATCTGCCACACAGTGAAATTTTTTTCAAAGGAACCATTACTTCTATCAAATTTGTGACTGCATTTTGAGAGCTTTCTGGCATTCTTTGCAGATTTTTTTCCTGAAAGTCACAAAGTCAATACAAAACCAGTAAGTGGTAAGAATCATCTGATCCTGCAAAAATGATGCAAAAATTTACTAAATTCTAGCCAGAGAAGACCATGCTTGTTATAGAAATGATGCTGTCACAATCCTTCTCAACAATGGTTTCACTCTATCTTCACAATATAAATTTTCTTTCAACTGGAAACTAAAAATTGACTAACAGAAATATGAGAACAGTAATATCAGTTATGCCATGCTGTGTGATTAAGAAAGCTCTAATAAAACTAGCTTTTGAACTGCCAATGAAGACACCTTTGTATTTAAATAGGAGTGATAACCTCAAACCTTTATTTCCAAATGATATTAAAAATCTTTTTCTGCTGTTGTCTGTCTGGAAATATAGTTAAACACCCTTCAGAAAAAAAAAATTGTATTTTGGTATGCATGTATAAAATATCATATATCTATATAATATTTTTCATTTGTGTGGATGAATTCATTCCTAGTTGTATTTGCCTTGTTAAATCTTTACTATCTATAGGTCTGTGTAGGAGAGACATACCTACAAAAAGTACAAGGACAAGCAAAGAAAAATGAAAATACGAAATTAAAAGGCAAGGATTCACCTGTCTCTATCCTTTATAAATTATTTAATCTTAAAATAATTTGGGGTGGGGTTTATTTTTTTTCTAATTAAACTTTTATTTGAAGACCCCTCTGAAAGTGTCATCATCTGTGCTGTTTTCATAGACACCTTTCTAGAGGTGATTATGAAAGCAAACATCTTTGGGGTTTGGAGTTCTTCTTTCTTCCTGTTACTCTGCCTTCTTCAAATCATCAACACATCATCAGCAAAGCACAGGTTTCCCCTGTTTGTCTGATTTTGATCCATATATTAATTTTTGGTGTGAAGAACTACTCCTACCTTCACAGATCATCCTTCTTTAACTGAATATATCACAATGTCATTAAAATACCCAAAGTGAGCTTTTCTAACATCATTCTTTCAGAAAATTTTGTCTTGATGTTATTGTTCTGCTAATAAACGGAACTGATTGGCTTTCTCTTCAATACCAAATTTTATTTTTATAAGGTTTAGTTCAAGGTAAATACTAAAGATATAATTTTTAAGTTTAGTGAATTCTGTCAATCATTCAGATTTGAATTTTGAATTTTGGGCACTAGTGGGGATAAATATGTGTTATGAACTAAAATCAGAACACAATATTTATTTCTCCATTTGAAAACAAAAGATAATTTCAATTATAGTCTTTCAAGACAGAAAGCTAGTTAATTAAATGTGCTACATTTCTTAGTCATCAGTGCAAACTCTGTAAATTAGACAGAATTACTAAAAAGGAAAAAAAAGGTATCGTTTCCAAGGTTGGATAACACTTCTTGTTGCAAATGGTGCATATGTAAGACTTTTATTAGGCATTTAATATCGCTGGATCCTACTGTTCCATCTGATCATTACTAGTTAAATAAAGGATGTTAATGTTAAGACTGACTACTTAATTAGCACTATCTACTTTATGATGAGATGCCACGCTACCAGCAGCAAATGAATTGTGAAGACTACATTCAAATAAAATAATTAGGTTGTCTCATAAAGTTTTGAGGCTGATATTTAGGCAGGTTCTCATGATCATTAAAACTCTGAACACACATAGGCAGAGCAAACAGAGTGTGATCTAGCCATGACATATATACTTAAACCAAAAATTGTTTTAGGAAACATGTTTGGGAAATTTTATGATCCACCTCAGGGTGAAATTAATACATATTAGTGCTTAAATATGAAAAGAAAATTTAACTAGCTGTATATTGGGCTGAATCTAACCACATTAGGCTGTTTGACATGGAGTCTACTACCAATATGTCATGGTTTTCTTATATACACTTCGCAGAATTTTAGAATGGCTTCAGTTGGAAGGGACCTTAGAGATCATCTCATTCCAACTCCCTTGCCATGGGCAGGAACAGCTTTCACTAGATCAGGCTGCTCAGAGCCTCATCCATCCAGCCTGGCCTGGAACACTTCCAGGGATGGGGCATCCACAGTTTCTCTGGGCCAGGGTCTCACCACCCCACCAGTAAAGAATTTCTCCCCAGTATCTAAATCTATCCTCTTTCAGTTTAAAGCAATTGTCCCTTGTTCTATCATTGCATATCCTTCTAAAAAGTTCTTCAGCTTTTATGTAGTCCCTCTTTAGGTACTCCATTCTCCTTCAAGGCTGTATTTGACCCTGCTGTTGCACCAAGCTGGGCGCAGGATTTTGTCGTTGTTGAACTTCATGAGATTCACATGGGGTCAACTCAGAAGCCTGTCAGGGTTCCTTTTCCTGACATGCCTTCCGTCCAGTATGTGGATTGCACCACACAGCTTGGTATTTTCAGTAAACTTGCTAAGAGTGCACTGATCCCACTGTCCATGTTACTGAAAAAGAATTTAAAGAGCCACTCCTAATACCCAACCCTGAAGAATGCCATTTACCATGGATCTCCACTTGGACACTGAGCCATTGATAGCAGCTCTTTAAGTGCAACCATCCAGGCAATTTTTTATCCACTGAGTGGTCCATCTGTCAAATCCATGCTTCTCCACTTTAGAGATAAGGATATCATACTTGCAATCAGCACCAGTCCTGAAATCAGTTTTATGGGGTACCTCAGCTCAATTGTGGGTCCATCCCCCAGTCCAGCTCTGCTGCCTAACAGCAGGCCCAGAGCTTGGGATCCTGAGTGCTCCCATTCCAGGATGACTACAAGACAATGCTGATGAATTTTACTATCTCAACATCAAACAAAACCTCATTCCCTTGCAAGAATCTATTCTGCCTCTGACATCCTCCTTCAGCCAGTTTAATCCCTTCTTGTAGCTTGGGCTTTTTACTCTCAGGTCATTTGTGTCAGATCACAAATTCCCACAATTGAATAGATACAATTAGAATTTCCCTTTCAATCTTCTTGGAGAGTGTTATAAGTGTTTAATACACATTACATCTTTTCAGAAAAAGAGCAGTCTGACAAACCAGGAGCCTGGTGTTTGATGATTTTTGAAGAGTTTAGTGCAAAATTTACAGAAGCTGAAGAATCTCAGGATAAATACCTCTAACAAATGCTTAACTGACTTTGAAAATCCCTCTGTAGCACAAGAAGTTACTAACTTCAGAAAAAAAATGTTTACCTAATGTAAGAATGGCATCTTACCTCCTTATAGTACTGTTCATCATGGCTGGCAAAGGATGTGCAGTGATGTAGTACAACTAAATATAAACCAGGGGTATTTTCTTTGATAGGACTTTTCACCCTGCTAGGACAGAGTTAACTGGAAGAAAAAACAGGAATAATTCTGCATCAGCAGTTTCTTCTGCATTTGAAATTTAAACTCAAATGATGGAAATTTATAAAACTTAAAATTTGATGCAATCTATTTTATTTCAAATCCTTCACTATAAAATTTTGTAAAATTAAAAACATTTCAACTAAATAAAAACATACCCTAAGTTATATATGTATTTGTGTGAATTGTCTTTTTGTATTGAAGTCTCTCACAATGTCACCATGCCTTAGATCCTCACATCACATATTCCTTTTTCTTCTGCATTCCTAAAATTCATTGAAAAAAAATCCCAAATTTAGTAAAAAATAAATAATTAAAAATATAGTAAATAATATAAAAATATTACATTCATTGGTTCCACAAAGTAATCTTTCCTTTGTACAATACATCAGTCAACCCTGCTCACTCCAACCCATTTAGATTCAACTCAATTAAGCTTGAAAATTTTAATTGGAAAGCGGTAAAATATCTCAGTATACAATAAAGTATTGCTAGGATGAAAGTGCTATCCCAGGATGTTTTTTTTTCACCTCTCAGTATCATTGTTAGTACATGTCAAAGTGATTTAAATGTTTCTTGAGGAAGTTTCCCGTAGAGGGTAGAATTTCTAAGAGTCCAACCACTGAGTATGTGCCCATTCTGAGAGAGCGATAGAAGGTTTTAAGAGAAGACAGAGGGATTCTTCTTTAAATGACATTAAAGTTAACAGTTAAGCCTTCTTAATGTCTTGTACTTTAAAAAAGCCTATTTATAGATGGTATTACTGCTGTGAAATACTCTTTCAAAAATAGTGTAGAAGAAACATACAGGTGACATTGAGGAAATATTAAAGTGCATTTTTTATTCATTAAGCCTTGCAGTATACTTTTATTACTAAATTTCTTCCATCTTTCATTCAGACATTTTTTAGTATTATGTAGTGTGACAGATGCACTGGATTCCTTAAACAAACAAGCACCAGTTTAGTACAGCTTTCAAAGAAGGTAAAATCCCAAGCTATACATGTGCAAATCACCCTCTAGGGAACCCACAAAGGAGCAGAGTGACCCAGTGAGTGTCCATGCTCATGAACTTAGAACACTGATCATGAAGTTAACACATGAATAGTGTATGGCTTTTCCAAGACCCTTTTATTAAGGAACAAAGAAAGTTATGGGCACAAGGAGTCTTGTGGGTACTTCTATTGCATGCAATTTAACTATGAGCCATCTGCTTTAGTCTGCAAATATTCCTGCCTAACTGAGGATTTGAGCTCTTTCTTCTGGGCAGTATGGTTGCATGGTGGTATTCTCCCCTGGAGTTAGGATGCTTCTCAGGGTTTTCTTCCAGGTGATGAGACTTAGTAACAATGACAGACTTTTGGATGAGACCAGTTTGGGTTCTTTCTTGTTGGAACTGTATTGCACACCAGGTGACTCACCCTTTGCACAGGCATGCCTCTTGAAGCTGGAGATTCCTTGCTTGAATTTAAGAGATTCTTCCATGTTTAGGACAGAGAGATCCTTGGAAAATGACCGACAGCAAATTGAAATAATGATAAAGAAATCCATTCAGTTAATATTAACTATTTCAAACCTTGCATAGATAACTTCTTCATGTGTAAACCCGTGTGCAAGTCTATATATTTGTGATCAGGCAGTGAAACTTTTTCCAAATGCAGTACTTCAAAAAGAATTTTTTAGACACTGCATGTAGTACTGCTCTGTATTTCAGACTGTCTGTACTGCCTCAGTATTTTCTGAGTTGATTTCTTTTATACTGTCAGATAGATAGATAGATAGATAAACTTGAGTTGAACATTCATGAGCATTTCAGAAAGTTTACACTTGAAAAAATCAGCATAAACTCTGCTTGAATCAAGTGCTATTAATGATTTTGCTTTTTCAGTTTTCTGGCCTTGCTTGTCATTAAATAAGGAATGTTATCAAAAATGAATTTATTAAGGTACTCACCTGTACAGTAGTCTACAGCCTAAAAACACCCAATTATTATTATTATGTAGATAATCACTTCAAGATTATTTGATTATGTGGTTCTCATTACTTTACGGAATTCCTATTACAAGTTTTTGCAGACACACTTGTTCTTTGTACTACCATTGAAAGCAATGGTCACAAAAACAGTGTAAATATAGCTATCCATTTAGGCAAAAATCACTCATATAATACAGATTTCAGGAAGACTAAAAAAATTCAGTGGGCCTGAATTTTGTGTACCACATTCTTGAATAATATTTTCTACCTAGTTTTACTTTAACTCTTGCAAATTAATTAATGCATTTATTAAGATTAGCCTATCAGTGGACGCTTTATTCTGAACAAGGGTTCTTCAATGAATCCAAACCAATAATCAGGCCAGAATGCTTCTGAATACCTTCCTCTGTGACCACAGATTTGTAAAGTAAACACTGAATATCTGTTTATGCAGATTTAAACTGGACACTTATACCTAGAGAAAAATAAGCAGGAAGGTGAATGAAGCAGTGGATACATTTCTGAGGAATGAAGTCAGTAGATTGCAAGTGACAGGTTCAATTACCGGTCTTTGGACCAGTGACACATCTGCCTTAAACTCTGAGAAATGGGCAGTGAAAGAGGGATGAATAACTCTTAAGATTTGGAGAAAATATGTAACCATTCAGGCAGAAAATTAGCAATTACATTTTGTGCCATCAGTAATAAGTATTTCAACAAAGATCTTAGGTTAACATCAGACCATGTGACAGTATATCAACCATTACACCTGTGTTCAATCAGCAACCTCATCCCTCAGTGATACTGAGCTGCTTAGTTCAAACGTAGCTTGTTCAGTGATAAGTAAGATGGCTGACATCGGCTACAAAAGTATTCAAAAGCAATTTATTTCATAGTCTTGATGGTGACTGTTGAAAGATTTTATTCATTTTTTTAAACGTATGCATTGATAATTTATCTCTTCATGCTCTTCTAAAATCCCATCCTATTCCTCTCCAAACACACACTGTCACCTATGCCCCTGATAAACTACTACAAATAGATAATCGTGTTACACATGCAAGCAATATATTTGCTAGTAATAACTATGCAAGTGATAAATCAACCTACTGAAAATTCAGACAAATAGAACTCTCTTTTTACCTCACTATGAAATCTAAAGTCATTATATGGAAGCTAAGTTCATAATCCTTATCAGGACAGGTAAGAATAAAATTTAGTATCAAAAGCCAACTGAAGACTATGAAGATCATTGTAAAATAACACATTAAAATGAGACAGTTTTATAAATTCTGAAAATTTGCCTCTGTTTTCACTTTTTAAGCAAAATATTTTTGATGGAATCTCAAATATTGCTGAGAAGCTTTTCATCAGTTTTCATTAGAAATGAGAATATTTTCATTAATTCTCACCACAAAAAAATTCTACCTTTACTAAGGTATTTCCTACCTAAGCTAAGGACAGAAATAGTCTTTTATGCTGGCTGGTTTTTGGATTTTTTGGTGTTGTGTTGTTGTTTTGTTATTAATTCCTATTCTTAAAGCCTTAAAGCACATGTTCTTACTGCTGGCAGAAGTGAGTTTGTAGGTTTTGTCATCATACCAGGCTAAATCTAAAATACATTTGTTACTACACCCATAGCACAGAGGAAATTCCAGCTATTTGTCTGTGGGACTTGGAACACTACTCAAGTATGCCAAGCTCCACACCATCACAGTTTCTTCGACAATAACCTTGCACTGAGGTATCATTAAAGAGTGTGGTGCAGACTTACTCTCAGTATATTGCTCTCTGAACACATCTGAGTTTGTTTGGAATGAACTGGGGATCACAAAAAGGAAAAAAAAAACAACCAAACAAAAAACCCACAATAAACTAACACAACAAAATGTAAGTTATGAATGTATGGAACACATTTATTTCACAAAGAGGTATGAAAAACTCTGATCAGCAATCCTAATCCCAGTACTTGTTGCTCTTAGATTGCTCCACAGGAAATGTTTTTACACACACACACACACACACACACACACACACACACACTCACACACTCACACATGCACACACACACACACACACATACACACAGCACATTCCTTTGACTTGGAGGAAATACAAGAATTCCAGATGTTCTTTTCCTGTTCAGATGTAGCAGATAAAATTAAATTAAATGTGGGATATTTCTTCACTTGACTTGTACCTACTCCTGTTATCATGTATGTGAAGCCACAAACCAACAACAATAGCAAAATTATCTTTTTGCTGGTATGGCAGTCCAGAACAGAATTATGGGCATTATGTCTCTCAAAAAGCTGAGTATGTTTTGACAAATGCAGCTAGGATTTCCCTTTAAAAAGGAAATGTGTATTTTTAAAAAATTTGTTTATTTTTATGTCTAATAGCTTATCTCTACTTTTGTTTGCAAATGCTGCACTGATGTAAGAAAAAAATTTCCCACGTGAGCATTGTGATTTGTGTAATAAGTAACAATTTTCCATATTTGTATTGAAGTAAAAAAGGACCTGATTTTTTAACTAGTTAAAGCGTGTAATAACAATAGGCAAAGAATTTTGGAAATAAAAACTTTGGCTTTTATATGTAGTATCTTTTTAGCCCTGGATTCAATTAAAATTACATTTACATTAAAATGTGTGAATACAAAATGACAGAAGCTGTGATCCTTTGAAAAAAAAAATCTTAAAACCAGAGTTTTTCTAAGCTTACCTTATTTGCCTTTTATCTTTAGTTCATTTTAGAAACATAAAAATTATGTTCTTTCAATATCTCAATTTGTAGTATTTAGCAACTGCAAGAGAAATGCTGGTTAGAAAGAGTAGGTTGATGTACCAGCACAGGATATTCTCTGTAAGAGGTGGGAAGCAGTGGTCAGATGGGATCCACTATTAATGGCTTAATTCCCAAAACACCTTGACATTAGCTTAGAGGCTTTTCTACCTTATGACATCTTCACAACATCTCTCACACAGAAATTGTCTTTAAGGACCTATGAGTTTTTGTCTATTGCCTCGCTGATTTTACCTTGCTTTACATGTCTGTGTGGTGGGTAGGTGCAGAGGAGGTAGGCACTTTACCACCACAGATTTATAGGTGTTACACCTTTCCATTAGAAATTGGCAGTTACAAAAAGTTACTTTCTTTTTCTACTATTTCTGCAGCTCAAAGGAGTGGTACCAGAGACGATGATGTCATTCACTGTTTCATACAAAATCTTTCTTTGTAGACAATTACTTATTCAGCTTTCTTTTTTTAGGTGTGATTGGTCAGAGGCTTTTTCTTGACTTGAAAAAACCCCTCTTTGAGCTCTGCCCAAGAATATGAAAAGTAAATTGCATACCTTTATTGCTTACAAGATGCAAAATTTCCTAGTTTATGGACAATAAATCCAAGAGTTTCAGCAACATATAAGTTCATACTGAGGAGAAAGTAAGTCTGTTATCCTTTCTACATGACACCTGCCTTTATATTTAAATATGGAAAGGGGGAATTGTGGTGGCTATCAGTTGGCCTGGAGGCCTCATTGTTACAAATAATCCTAATTATAATAATTTAACTAACATATAACTAATTATATAACTAGTAATTATATAACTCCAACAATTTGGACCGCTGGGGAGCCGGTCTAGGCCACTGGAGATGTGGGGAGCTATTGGCCAGTTAGCCACCTAGGGGGCAATTAGGGTGGTAACTAATTCAGCCAATCAGACTAACTGTGTGGACTTTCAAAACTATAGAAGGGGAACAGCAGTCAATAAAAATTGGCCATTGCTGTTTGAACATGCAGTATCATGTTGTTGCATCCACCTCTACTGTGACAAGAAAATAGCAGAAAGCCATTAAAATCCTCATACATTCTAAAAGTTTGTTCTTTTACATGGAAAACTGTTGGTGGCATGATAGCATTAACATTATACAGGTTGCTATCAAATTAGCAGCAAAATGCCAGTGTGTTGCACCATACACTTCTGATATACACACAACCCTCTCAAAACCTGCAGCAACGCTCTCTGGTAAACTGAGTTGATGACACAGACATCTTTTTTTCTTCTAGGTGCCAGCCTGCATTTCCCAGAACAGCTAACACCAAGAATCAACATTCCAGACCTTTTCAGGTCATCACCTTGTACACAGATGGCTCTGAATATGCTTGCAGACATATTGTAACTTTCTTAGAGTCCATATTTCAACTCAATTTCAACTCATTACAAAGCAGTTTCTCTAATGCAATAAACTTTTTTTTTTTAAAGCACAAGTGCTCTTCTGTCTGAATTTTTTCTCAATTATCAGATGACCTTTCCATTCTCACTCCTACCATTCATAACTGTGGTAGTAAGACTTTTAAGTGTAGATAAAACCTCAGTTATTTACAGCCAGATAATACAGCAAAGAAGTTCTCACTTGATTAAACATATGGGACATATTAAACATATGGGACATAGACTAACACGTGTCCTTTCATCTGTCCACTGCTGAAAAAAATTGAGGATCTGCTTCTGGCACTTCTGTAGAAGTCAGTGGGTATGGGATTGTGACAAACCAATAACTGATTTACAAGTCTATAACAGCTTTGGCTTAAATGTGTACGATGCCTAGATAATAAGTGACAATGGAACAGAAGGGCAAAACCACCACAATTAATGCAGTGCACCAAAATCCTACTTTCAGCATGGGAAAATAACACTAAAACTGACAGTGTAAACCAGATTTGTACAAGCATCAATAGCTGTATAACCCTCTTGTAATATAGGTATGATCTACGAATGTGTAATATATCCGCAGTTTCTCTCAAAAATTGCTCTTCCATATGACTGTATCAATACAATGTTTTCTTCTATCAGACTTTATTTTCTGGAATCAAAGACGACAATTCTAAAATATTCAGGTTAGTAATACTGAATGTTTTGCTATAAAGTATGCCGTTTATTCTGCTTTTATTTAACCTTTTATTAACTAAGACTATGGGATATATTCTGCTTAGAGAATATATTCAAAGTTTAACGGAACTTTGTCTGCCAAACCAGTTTAGATCCACAGCATGGAGATTGGAGCAGACACAAGGTCACACAGAGAACTGTGGTTTCTGACTTGTGTGCAAATGCCCTCCATGAGGTCTTACCAGCTGGTAAGATGTAATGGGAGAGAATGAACAGACAAGGAATGAAAGAGACAGTTTTCCTTTATTCTTCATGGAAAATCATAGATTGATAAAACACTTTGGTTGGAAGGAACCTTAAAGGTTACCAAGCTCCAATCCCCCTGGGACACCTTCCACTAGACCACATTGGAAAGAACCCCATCTAGCCTGGCTGTGAACATTTCCAGGGATGGGGCACCCACAACTCTGGGCAGCCTGTGCCAGGGCCTTATCACTGTCACAATAAAGAATTTTTTCGTAATATTCAATCTAAACCTATTACTCTTTCACTTTAAAACCATTCCCCCTTATCCTATCACTACATGGCCTTTTCATAAGTCCCTCTCCAGCTGTCTTGTAGTCCCCCTTCAGGTACTGAAAGGCTGTCCTAAGGTTTCCCCAGAGCCTTCTTGCCTTCAGACTTAACAACCCCCAAGCTCACTACCAGTTATCATAGCAGAGGTGCTCAAGCACCTCCTGATTATCTTCTTGGCCTTCCTCTGGATTAGCTTCAGCAGATTCAAGTCCTTCTTATGTGGGAGACCCCAGAGCAGGGTGCAGTAATGTAAAAAGATTTATTTCATCTGTGCAATGCAACAATAAATATAGATAAAACATGGACTTTGTGTGAAATATCTACATATATATTTTTACCTGACAAATAACTTTTACCTGACAAATAACTTCAAGCATCATTCTAAGAAATTCACAGGATTTTGCTACATATCTTGGCAACCACCTTTGTGGCATATATACCAATTTCTTAAAATTTTAATTTCTAAACATCACTAAAACCCACTTTTGCGATGATGAGCAAGTGTACGATTTTGAAAAAGTATGTGTGACATGACTTTTCTGAGTATTTTCATTCATTACATGTGTTCTGTACATGAATTGTAGGATGTGATGCCAGCTCACATACATGCAGCTGAAATATGTAGCACACAAACACAGTGTAGTCAACAAAATCCAAAAGTTGTGTAAGAAGACTCTTTGAAAGATTCCTGAAGATGAGTCAGCTGATGAAGGTTTCTTGACACCCCCCAAGAACAGAAGACAATTAACTGTTGGCTGTGAAGTAACAATGAATATCCACAGAATTAAGCGTTGCCTTCTAGAATTATCTGTTGCATGATTCCAGCCTCAGGAGGATTACAATAATTAATAAGCATAAATGGCTGAAAATTTCTCACTAATCTCTCCCTGCATTGGAATATAAAGGCTGCTTTTAAAGCAAGAACTCATGTTACTTATGTGTTTAATTGTTGTCAGATGACCAAATCTTTTGAATTGTAAGTGGCTTATCTTGGCTTATCATGGTACATCTTTAACTTGTAATCTTTCAGATTCACAAGAATGACAGTTAATTTCTTTTTATGTACACTTCTCTGGCACATTGCCATGTAATTCCCAAATAGGTCTGGGCGTTTCTTTCAGTAATGATAAATTTTAACCTTATAACCTACCATTTGTAACCAGGCACTAGAACATTTGCTTCATTTACAAAAGAAGAGGTTGTTGTCCACCTCAAAAATTCCCATGCTTATACTGAACCCCCAGATTATCCATGAATCCCTTATCATGGTACTTCCTCTTTTCTGAAATAAGAAAGCGTGATGTCTCATTAATGCCTTTCCCCCGTCATATCAACCAGTTACGCTCCTGATTATATACTCAGTGCTTTCTTTCATGCTTTGCATTAAGCAGACATTAATTCTCTAATTTTGCTCTGTTGCTAATATTGATTTTTTTCCAGAAAGGCACTTAAACATGGACTTCTTTGCCTGACTTCAAGGAAACTACTTATGCTTTAGTTATGTCCTT
The DNA here is from genome assembly GCA_013398715.1 of Nesospiza acunhae. NCBI lineage: Eukaryota > Metazoa > Chordata > Aves > Passeriformes > Thraupidae > Nesospiza > Nesospiza acunhae. Next base: position 362,718 of record VZSU01001130.1, on the reverse strand, counting down.
GCTGGAACAGGACCTTCTGGCTATAAGCTTTCATTTTTAAGCCTGCTACAACTATGAATAATTTATCTCTTTTAATTTATCATTCACTTCTGAGACTGTAAATATGTAAAATATTTCACAGACTCCTGTCTATTTCAGAATAAACACAGGTCGCTTCTCCTTTTTTGTAATACATGGATTTATTGGCTAGACAAAACAAACACAAAGTGTCATTTTCATTTAATTATTTAATAAAGGCATAAATAAATGAAAGGAAACATTTTTCTTTGATCATCAAGTGGATATGCAGCTCAAGAGACTAGAAACAGCCAAACATAGATTTGAGTATGACACATGGTGTACTGAAAGCAATTCATTATCATCTCAATAGCACCTTTGTTACCATCTTAACAGCTTGGCACAAATTTGAAGAAAGTTGAAGGCCTTTACCCAATTTATAGAGGACACTTCAACATCAATAATGCACCCAGAGAACAGCTGATCATTTCAGGCGATAGTACAAGCTCTTAGCATTTCACTTTTCTATTTATTGCTTCTGAGTATAGTCAACAACTCTAAACAGAGTGAAAAAGAGAAGGAAGAAAATATTAGTAGGTAATATTTACTTATTTAATTATTAATCAGAAACTCATTGATGATACTTGTACAATTTCCTATCTGAATTTAAGTTTGATTGAAAAAGCAAAAAAAAGCCTATCTTTCCTTTTTCTTCTCAAGAGAGATGATGTTCCTTACTCTTAACAGACTGCAAACAATGCAGCTTGCAAGGGACATATGAGTTAGATTCTAAACAAATGTTTTAGACACCCACATGGTGTAAGTCTCATAAATTTCTTAGAGAAGAAATGCTATTTTAAAATATTTAGCCTTCCTTTTATGTATACAGGATAGATTAGAGTCATTAAAGACTCTACTCTCTTTTTAGGCTTCAAGGTTGAGCCTGGAGAACATTTTGTGAAAAGAATGCACCCAGAGAACATGATGGGCAACTGTCATTCTAAAAGGCCAGGTATTTAATCCCTCATTCCTTTGTGTATTGTGTCTACATCAAATGAAGTCTACATCAAATGAAGTCTACATGAAATCTTCAATAAACTTATGCTAACGTGTACAGAACATTTCAGTTATGGTGATACAGTCTCCTCAAAATGTCATTGCTGAGTAAGAATGATTGAAGCCCCAGACATAACAATAAGTTTACTCTGGAGAGTTTTTCTGTTTGTTTTTTTTTTTTTAAACTTCAAGGGAGATTCACTGCTCATGAAAAGTGATAACTCAGTGGAGCATTAACAGTGACAGAAGATTCACTGAGGTCTGACCAGTTTCCATGAGAATAAGAAAAACAATGCATTAACACACAGTCCAGAATTCAGTATTTGTCACAGAGATGAATTTGGTATCCATTGTCTCCTGCTGCAAAGATATGGTGTGTTTTAATTTTTGTATGTGTGATAGGTTCAGTGCTGGCTAAATGCCAGTGCCCCCACTAGAATATACTTATTTTCTGCTGTGAGATAGGATTAGGAGGAAGGCAAAGCAGACTCTAAATTTTAAAAGGGTATAAAGAAAAGTTAGTAACAGTAACTAAAAGAAGGAATAATAAGAATCAGAATAAAACCTTTAGAACAGTTCTCCTTTCCCCTGCAACCTTTTCTTTCCTACCAATAATATGCAGAAACATTTCAGTCAGTTTATCACTTTATAAATAGTCTGCGTTCAATTCACTTAGGGAAACAAGTTTCCCCTGCCAGGCCATGAAGACTTCTTCACGAGAAAACAGGTCTCTTGTGGTTTTCAAATTCCATGAATAGCAGCTGCCCAGGAATCTGCAATTGTGGAGTCCCTTCCATTTTTCAGAGCTTTCCCACGGCTGTGTTTATAGGCCATGTCAATTTATGGGGTAGTATTTTAAGGATAAGCTGCTCAAGAGCAAACATTCTCTAAATCTCTCTGACATCATCTTCATCTCTGAGAGATCTTCTTCCTCTTTCCC
>VZSU01001130.1:347391-360718 GCA_013398715.1 Nesospiza acunhae | reverse complement strand
CTTTCCCTGTGGCAAATGGTCTTCATCACTCTTCTGTCTCTCTGTTCAAACTTCTCATGGGGTCATAGATACTTCAGCATCTGCTTGCTTCAGCATAGATGGCCTTTGCTCATATCTACAATTTGCACACTTCATCCCCAATACTTTTCAATGAGTTACAGGGCGAAAAGAGTCTGATGTATCAATTATATCTATTCCATAGCCTTACACAAGAATTTCAGCCTAAACTTAAGGCATTTTCCTCATTATCCTGACATATGGGACTCGAGTCTTTCTTTACTGACCTTGGTGTATTCACCTTGGGGTTGTTCCTCTACGTGTTCTCACACTGTCCTTTCCTCCCACACAAGGGAGGATTGAAGGTTTGCAAGTCTTATCTATGCACTGAAAGAGTTAAGATCTCACCCTGGGTCTGCAGATTGGCATGTGATCCCTGCTGGGCGGTGGCCAAGGCAGTCACGGTGATGGATATTCAGGCTGCGCTGGGGGGCTGTGTCAGGGCCGCTCTGGCTGCATGGCTGTCTCTGGACTCTGCTGTGTTCAATTCCAGCCGTGGGCTGTTTTCTGCACGGGCTGCAAAGCCGCCTCTGGGTTTAATTCAGTGGCCATGCTGGGGAGAGGGCCAGGATCTCAGCAGCCAGGCCAGGACTCAGTGGCCGATGGCCTCCCTCCCCCTGCCCGGCAGCTGCTGGGGCCTGGCCCAGCCGGGACCCCAAGGAAAGGGGCCCGGCCCCGCAGCAGGGACCGCCCAGCCTGGCCTGGCCTGGCTCAGCGCGGTAAGAAGGTAACCCTTGTTACCTGTTCCCAAGCCGGAAGAAAAAGAGAGAAATCCTGGGGCTTGTTTGTTTTATATATGTGTTCACAGAGGTGTGTTCGGCTTTCTAGTGGTTTAACAAAGTGTCTACATTTAAAACACGTGTTGTTAGACACGGAGGAAACTCTCAGCAGCTCCTCTCAAAAAAAATTATTTCTGTGGGTGGCTTCTTCCCCCCCTCACCAAATATCAATTAATGCAAAACCATCACAGTATGCCTTGTGTGCTTATAAAATCATGCGCTGCAGAGACAGATTGAGTTTAACGTATCCCCAAAGACGCTGGACACATAGTGTGTTTTGTGTCAACAGTTAAATTCAGGCCTATTCATTTCAGCAACACTATAGGCCCACTGGCCTCTTTCCTTTCTACTTCTTTCAAATTTTATTTATCCACTTGTTTCTCAAAATTGCCAAATAAGAAACTGATCGTGTCCTCTGCTGAGTTATCTAGAAATTGCTTACATATTAATGTGCTTTGTAGACTAGCCATTTACTATAATGATGGGAGGAATTTATCTTAGTATAAAGACTTCTGATCTATTTATATTTATTTATTTATTTACAGTTGAATATTATCTCTATATCCCATTCTCAAACTCACAAAAACATCAATCTAGCTATTCATTATTAATTAAATATTTAACAAAACTTATCACATCATGCGTTTGTTCTTCAAATTAAGCATGTTTCTAGACTGCATCTGTTGCAACAAGGAGAAAAAAGGTTATCCTTCAATTCTTTGAGTCTATTTATTAGGGGAGGATAAATGATGTAAGGGTAATAAAATGATAATGCAGAGTCAGAAAATATTAACTCCCACTACTCCTGTCCCTAAGAACATATTTGAAGTTGTGACCATGCAGTTATAATTTAAGACCTACTGGATACACATTCAATTTTCTTTAAGTACAAATTCAAAATTTGATATTTGGTGAGGGGGGGAAGAAGCCATACAGATACATCCAAAGCTAATTTCGTAAGAAAGTAAATGTTGAAATTTGAAATTTAAAGTAATTTTAACTAGTCTCTCAAAAAAGTTGTCATCAGGGACAGTGTTATTACTGAATTAGATTTTCCACATGGTTTTAGAGCTCTAACACCATACAGAAAAAGCTTAACCTTTGTTACATTCATTATGTTGGTAAATCAGCTCTTCAGAGATAGAGGTTTTGATCACTTGGTGAAATGGAAGATTTCAGTCTGGGTTTTGTTGCTGGACCTATAACATCAAAAAGTTAATAGGTATGGAATGCATGAGGTGGGATTTATTTCCCATGAAAGTTAATTTGTAAAACTCCTGTGAAAGATAATCTAAGAATAGGGAAACATCCTTTCATTTGACAGTCTGTGAAGGTATAAACTCTGTCTTAGGGAAATATCAGCTTATTGTAACTTTTCTTTCAGTTTATAAGAAATTAATTTGTGAACAAAGAGCATTCTGAAGATTAAGTGCCTATTATACTTTTAAAGAATCAAAAATAGCATAAAAGCTCTTTGAAAATTTACTGTTCTTGCTGAGTGATTCTCACAAGAGAAAGCTAAAGCTTTTGGGAGCTATTTAAGAATGTGCTTGGCTGTGTACTTTTTCTCCTCTCACAGCAGACTTTATAAATCAGAATTATTCTTCTATTAGGAAAAAGCATGTGAAGTTCATTGAGTTTTACTATATTTCCTCTCTTTTTTATTCACATTCAGTCTTTAAAAATATTAGGTCTTACTACGAGTTTGGTTTGAGAGTTGATATAAAATATTTGACTATAGTTTTCAAATTTTATGTAAGGGTCAGACCCTTGCTCCTTACTCTATGCTTGACAACACTGGAAGTATAATGTGCTTATTCAATGACTGATAATTCAACCTCATGTTTCCAAATCTCATTTGCAGTTATGAATTGTTACTAAATTTAGAGTGGATTGTGAGAAAGTTTTATTTTAAAAGTTTTAATATCTGCTATTCTTGAAAGGGATGCTTTATGCTGTGCAGGTCATCAAATATGTTTGGTCTTAGAAACAGGCAATACCAAAAAGAAAAAATGGTACATGTAGCAAAGAAAGGATAATATAGAATCACCCAGTTCCAATCAGCTGAGTTAAAGGAGACACAGAAGGATCATTGAGTCCAACTCATGATTCTGCACAGGATCATGTGCCTGAGAGTATTCCACAAATGCTCCTTGAACAGGCTTGATGCTGTGACCTCTGCCCTGGGGAGCCTGCTCCAGTGCCCAACCACACTCTGGGGGAAGAAACTTTTCATTATTTCCCACAGAAACCTTCCCTGAGTAAACTTAAGGCCATTCTTTGGATCCTGTCACAGGTCAACAGAGTGAAGTGCCTGCCCCTCCTCACACAAGGAGGAAGTCAAGGACTGGAACAAGGAAGTATGATACTTGTATAAGGTGCCTTCTGATAACTTTATACATGTTACTGTGGTTTACGATTTGGGATCCAAAGACAACTGAACATAACCACTGGCTAGAGGTTTTGCTGACTATGTGCTTAGAAGTAACTAGAGGACATAAGTGGCAGAAAAATTGTATAATGCTGACCAAATATTCTTGTTCAGCTTTAGATATTCAGAGAAATACTCATCTTTCATCTGGATATATTCCACTGATTCCTTGGCAGTGATATCAGTGGTAAGAGTGTCCTCCTCAAGGGAGAGAGTGTCATAACAGACTAGTTCCAAGTCCTCACGAATCTCTGAATATGAGAATGTGCTCTGTGTCACTATGTTTTGTATCACAGAAGACTTCTGTGGTTTCTCTGGAGAGATGATGCCATACTGAGCATCAGAGAACATGCTTCTATCACCAAATACATTTACCTTTCCACACAGCTTTTTAGGTAGCATCTGTAATTTGTCTCACCCTCAGATCCCCAAGTAACCTCCTTAAAACAGAGGTGAAAGTTGTGATTTGCCTCTGACCTCCTAGATGCTGGTCATCCTGTTTGCCCTAAGAAAACCCAGTGAACTCTGAACTGATGGACACATAACAAGCATTAGTGAATTCAGCAGTAGCTCCCTAATACCTCCTGGAACCATTTGCTTTACTTTCATGCTGATGCTTTAAACCATGTTTCTTTTGTAATTGGAATTTTTCTATTTCACTAAGGCTAATGTCTCTGCCAATCTGCAGTAACAGTCCAAAGTAATTCTGCATTTGCAAAACTGGTAATTAGTATAGGCACTGTTCTCATCATTGCGTTGGAAATTACTCAGAATTTGAAAATCTGCCTGATTTTATTTTGCAGGAAAAAGTTCAGGGATTACAGCTAATGGCAGCAGTTATATCTCAATGAAAGACAGTGGGAAAGAACTGCATATTCTTCCTTCACCTCTCATTTTTGTCAAGCCAAATAATGCCAAAAAGAGATGGAGAAAGTGACCATTCTTATGCAGATCCCAACTATCATGACAGCTTAAATGAATCAGTGACTACCAAACTTCTGTCCTGTTGTTCTAAACATGTTTGTTTATTCAGTGATCAGCTAATTAAAAACAGAACTTTTTTGACTTCGCCTTACAGACATGAATAATAAAATAGGTCTCAAGTGTCTTACAGCAAAGCTATTTTTCTCCAGTATGATTCTATCTTTTGCTACACCTAAGTTTAAAGCTTTTTCAAGAAAATCTTATGTTTAAGGATTAGAAAAATTGCATCTTACTGATCTACGATTGACATATGGTGTAAATTATTTCTTTTCCTGTTAAGATCTACTTCATGGCTGAAGACCACTCAGCATCAAAACTCCAAAATCCATCAAAAGTCTGGATTATCATTAAATCAGTATGCTGAATCAATAGGAAAAACATAAACAGATCCAAAGAAAGAAACACAGAATTACATTAAACAGAGTTGGAATTTTCCATCTTGATTTCATAATGGAAAATCATGGCTGAAAACACTTCTGATGGTTCTTAAAATTTGCTGAAATCTCTTCAGATTCACAAGTGTCGTCACCTTCCAGCTAAAAAGCAATCAATTATCACTCTTTCTGAAATGAAACAGAAACTTTACTGTCTTTAGCAAGAAAATAATTCATTATACTTTTTTGTATCATGTAGGAGATTTAACACATTATCTCATGCAGCCTTTGAACAAACGGAGTAAAATCTCCTAAAATTTAGAAGTGATGGATGTTTTTCTTATTGAAATTCTATGAACAATTATATATGAAGGATAACAATGAACATACACATTGGGAAAATATAAACAAAATAAATACGTGAGCAATTTAGATATGAACAGAAAGTTTTTGTTTTAAGCATTATTAAACAAAAATAATTTATTAATTTTAATGATTTGTTTATTCTATAGGGCTTTTTTGGCATTTTGAATATTTTCAACAAAGGTACAAAATCACATTATCCTTTTACTCAATGTTTACATTTAATGACATTACAGCCATTAAATGAAAAGGCAGAACACCTACCTTGAATTGATAGACTATGAGAGTATATCCAGTATCAGAGAAGCGCATACTGTACAGTTATAATATACTGTAAAAATATATCATTTTATATCAATTTTTTTATGGATTGACCAGGTGGACCTGACTTAATTCAGTCTAAAACCCCCATTTCCTCCTCTAGAAGGCAGCAAGGATTTAAATTAGAGAATGGTTCAGCTTTTTTTTCCTGATAGAAAATATGAAGTGATTATTTTATACTTACTATTCAAAAAGACACCTCTGTATCAAAAACTTCTGTAAGAAGTGTGGCTAAGTATGGGCAAATTTTCCATCTCTATTCAAGTTTCATTCTCTTGCTTTCACTTCCTCTCACTCCTACTTGGGCCAATAAATTCCTTTGAAAGCAATTTGTTTCTAAGTTTCATTAAAAAATACTGGTGTGAACTGAGAACTCAGCATGCAACTAGCATTTTTTTGCATCTGTCATAATTTTATGTCCACCTGAACTAATTTGATTATTTCACCATTAAATTTTTTTATGTTAAATGGATAAATTATATCCTCAGTTAATTTTTTTTCCAAGAAACAGTGGTAAAATATACATAAATTGATAAATGCCCTGATATTAGGAGTGTTGAATATTCAGAAAACCTCTTGATTATGTCTTTCATGTAAATGGTTAAATTTTTTATATCCTATATTTTACCATTCTTCATTTGAATAGTGACTATTTTCTTTACCAGAATTAGGTAAGTTGAGAGTGATATGATACCAAGAGAAAAATGTATTTCAAATGTGTAAACTTTATTTAGGCTCTTAAGTTTAAGCCACACAAGTTACAGAAGTTTAAGATATAAACATAAAAGTAACATCACCATAAAAGAATTAATTTCTTTGGGACTTAATTCTATAATAGTATTTCATGCTTGAAAAAAAGAAGATATGAATTGCCTAAACAATTTCTCTCAAGCTAGACTAGCAAAGAAGAATTTTATATCTTGGATTTATGATTTTGTTTTATCTGTTTCAGAACACTATGATTAAAGGGAAGCAGTAATTTAATAGCAAGGAAACAGCAAAGGAGAAGCATGAAAAAATAAGAAGTACAAAAATTACATTTTCCAATGAAAGTCTGAAAAGATGCAGTATCAGTGTTAAAATATTACAGAAAATATCAGTTTCAAAAGTAGTTTGATTAATCTCTCTGAAACTGACTGTCCTATTAAATATGAAACTACCTGAGACACAAAACCACTTCTGACCACAAGACAAATCTATATGTGTGAATGACTACTAAGCTCTACAGAGTGTCATAAAAGTTATGATACAATAATATTGAATAATATTGAGCATTACCTTTAATGTTTTCTTCATATTAACATTTGCCACTCATACAATTTCTAATAATGAACAAAAGTAATTCTAATACTAACACTAGTTATAGTCTTAACCACAAAACCTTAGCCAGCAACGTTAAGTAGGAAAATTAAAGTTGGTGAATGTATGCTAAAGTTTGGTGGTCATCTCTGAATAACACAAAATGGGAAGTAATTTGGAGATTGAAGTACAAAAATAGCTTGGAGGGGAGAAGTCAGGGTTTAACTGGTTGGGCATATTAGCCTGAATGACTGTTTGACTAAATGTTTCTAAATGAGTCTACATTTGATTTGCTATTCCTCTAAATAAACAGTTTTCTGATTTCATAAAAACAGTGGAGGTTTTATTTTCACTGTCCCAGAAGTGAACAGAAATGGAAGGAGGAAGTCAAACACAAGACAACAAAAATAGTTCATTCAAAACATGAACAATTTTGGGTGTTGTAGTAGTATTGGTTTGTCAATTTGAGATTTCCCAGCCAATGCACCAATTAATGTAGTGGGTTCCAGTGCTGGCCCAATGCCAGTGCACCCACTAGAATATACTTATTTTCTGCTGTGAGATAGGATTAGGAGGAAGGCAAAGCCGGCTCTAAATTTTAAAAGGGTATAAAGAAACGTTTAGTAACAGTAAATACAAGAAGGAATAATAAGAATCAGAATAAAACCATTAGAGCAGTTCTCCTCTGTCCTACAACCTTTTCTTTCCTACTAACAACATACAGAAATAATTTAGTCAGTGTATCACCTCTAGAATAGTCTGTGTTCAGTTCACTTAGGGAGAGGAGTCCCTCTTGTCAATTTGTGGAGACTTCTCCACAAGAAAACAGCTCTCTTGTGGCTTTTAATTTCCACGAGTAGCAGTCCTATGGAAAATCTGCAATCGTGAAGTCTCCTCCCATTTTTTTTTTCCCACAGCTGCATTTATGGGCCTTGTCAATTTACAGGGTACTACTTTAAGGATATGGTGTACAAGAGCATAGGTTCTCTTTATCTATCTCCGAGATTATCTTTATCTTTGAGAACAGAGATCTTCTTTCCCTGTGGCATGGGTCTTCATCACTTTTCTCTCTGTTCAAACTTCTCATGCGGTCACAGCTACTTCAACACCTGCTTATTTTAGCATGGAGGCCTTTGCTCATATTTACAATTTGAACACTTTATCTCCCCATACATTTTCAATGAATTACAGGGAAAAAAGATTCTGATGTATCAATTATATCTTCTCCATAGACTCACAAGAGAATTTCAGCCTTAACTTGCAGCATTTTCCTCATTCTCCTGCCATCTGGGACTTGACTCTTTCTTCACTGATGTTGATGTATTCATGTTGTTTCTCTATGTGTTCTCACACTGTCCTTTCCTCTCACTCGAGGGAGGATTGAAAGCCTACATGCTTTATTTGGGCACTGAAAGAGCTAAGATCTCTCCCGGGACTTGCAGATGGCCACATGATCCCTGCTGGGCAGTGGTCAGAGCTGCTTGTTTCAGAGGATTTCTTTGGCGGGCGGGAGCCACTTGGATCTCAGCAGCCGGGCCGGAGCTCAGCAGCAGCGAGCCAGGGGCTGATGGCTTCCCCTCGCCCTGCCCGGAGGTTGCCGACGAACCTCAATGGGGTAGAATCTTGGCTGAGCTGGCCCAGCCGAGGGCTGCTCCCGGGACCCAGCAGACCCCAGCTCAGCCTGGGCTTATGGCAGGACAGGGTTTAGCAGCTGCAAGATGTTAGCAGCCACAGCCAAGGCCCAGCCCAGCGCCATGGCTTCCCCTCTGCCCGGCCACTGCACCAGGAGGGGAGGGGGAACTTCCCTCTCCAAAATCTGGAAGCAAGAAAGCTTTTTCCTGGGCTTCCTTTGTTTTTAAATGTGCTTTTCCACAGGGGCGTGCTTAACTCTTTGGAGTGGTCCAACCAGGTGTCAATCCCCAACCTTAGCCAGCTGAGTGGCCCTTCAGAACCAGCCAGTTCATTTGCTTTGGCGGGTCCCCAGAGAGAACAACCCTCCACCGCCCAGCTGATGACCAGGCTTTTGTAAAACCACAACAGTTTTAAAATTCAAGAGCTTAATAAAACACGCTTGTTAGAAAAGACATAATTTGGCATGGCAGATTGTAGTCCTCAGTCTTGCACTACTGCAAAAATTACCCACGTATCCAGAATTCTTCAGAATCTCTTTGCACAGTGTAATTATTGTTTAAAATTTATTCAACCTAAAGTATGAAAGCATTCTTAAGACCTTGGACATGTTGATTGTCATCCTGATTCCAGGCCCAATCATTACAGAAGAAAGGCTTTCACTAAGGAGCAAAATTGCTCTGTTCCTCTTACCCATAAAAGATTAAGACTACTACAGAATAGTATTTTCCTACTCTTTTCAATGTCATAATGTGAGATTTCTGACAGTTATGATTCAATTTTGTCCCTGGGGATTATTTGGCCTACAGAAACAAGGTTTTAATATCTTTTTCTTTATGTCTCCCATGACGTTTTCTAATGAAATTGTCAGGCCAGTCACAGGATGACCTGAGCTAGAAATATTAAAAGTGAGTTTACTAAAGTTTTCTTGAAGGTTTAAAAATAATGACATTTGAAGAAGTATATTAAAAATGTAACTTCTCAAATAGCAGTAATAAAAAAATTATTGTTTAAAATTAAATAGTTTATAAACCACTTGTTACAGTGACATTTAATGAGATTTAATACCCAAGTGTGGTTATTACGTTCACTGCAGTTTGGGGTGAAAGAAATTTATAAAAAATCGATAATTACTTACATCATGTAGAAGATTCTTCTATGGAATTAACTAGACAAAAATGTACATTCTTTTAAAATAAACAAAAGATGGTATCCTTTCAGCGACATTGTTTTTAAATAGTGTGAATCAATACAGTCATTTGTCCTTCAAAGATTCAAACCTGATCAGGTTTTGTTTCAACAAAATTATGGATTGACATATATTTTTAAATTTCCATCATATAATGAGAAATTCTGTCTACCATTTCTGTCTGTTCTATATATGGGTCTCAATGCATTAAAAAGACTCCTGCAGGGCTCATCTTTTTGGTCAATTCTGAAGAAATACAAAGAGAAGGGTATTACTTCAAAAATAATAGTACTGCCTCAGTATACTAACCAGTGGAGATCCATAATATCTCTTCTCTATGTACATACAATACTTTATTACAAGTGACTTAAAAGCCATTTCACATGTAGATTTAACAGATTGTTATATGTGGCTGTAACATGAGGTCCTTAACACAACTTAACCACAATTATAATGAAGTTCTGTTCTAACCAAATATAATAAGGTAATTAAAAATAAAATATGAGAGAAGAAGAGGAACTTTGTTTTTGCGATGTTGCCTTTTTTTATTACAATAATGATAAATATGTTCTTTATTTTAAAGGAAAGAAGAAGAAATAATGGCATGGGGATTCAGACCTACCTTAAATTTCTTCTCTTTTTATTTTCCCAAAATATAAATTTATTTTTTTAAAACACTTTTGTATAGTGTTTAATCTTCAGCACTTTGATCCTAAGTTGTTTTTAGACTGAGCTACAATAGTCTCATTCGTAAAGCTTTAAAATGCCTCAAAGGAAATGAGTGAACCCACATCTTCCAAGTTGTTCTTGAGAAATCAACTCTGAATTTGCACATTACTGTCAGGAGGGAGACGATAGTTAAAGATTTCTTTTTTGTTTCTTATTGCCTTATCTTTAGATACTGATCTGGACCTTTGCTCTACTAATTCTTCCACCTCTCAGTTTAAAAGCTTCTCCTAGCTCAGAAGAAGAATAATATTAATCTCCAATTTGAGAGAATATATTTCAATTTCAAAATGACTCAAACTGAAAAGCAAAATAGCACAATTTTTGTGCTTACTTTCAAAGATTTGGGGTTATTTCCACTTTTTGCTTTCTTGTTTGTTTTGGTTTTTGTTTTGACTTGGTATTTAGCATACATGTCTTTACAAATGAAAAGCCTTCATAATATGCACAGTTGGAGATGGATTTAAAGCCATTAAAATTATACATGCTGTATGTGGCATACTGTCTATGATCTATGTCATGTGAAACACACTCCTATGTAACAGCAGTCACTGAGCTTAAGGAAATATTTTCAATCCACTGCTCTTTGTCCAGCTATCACTTCACTAGGTGAACCGGTGCATCACTTTTCCACACTTGTATTTTGCCCCGGAAAACTGTGCATGCGAATTTGGGTTCCTGTCATGGTTTAACATTGGCTCAATGCCAGGCATCCATGAACGTTGCTCACTCACCTTTCCCTGCCACAGCTGAGTAGAGGAGAGAGAAAAAAAAAAAAAAAAAAAAAAAGAGTTCATGAATTGAGATAATAAACAGGACAAAACACTCCAAGGGAAAAACAGGCTCAACTTAGAGTTGCAAAGTGAATTTATTACAAACAGAATCTGAGGAGGATAATGAGAAGTAAAATGAGGTCTTAAAGCACTTTTTACCCCAGCCCCCAACCCTCCTTCCCATCAACAGTACAGGGAGACAGGATGTGGGGATTTTGTCAGTTAATCACCCAAGGTTCTTTTGCTCTGCTCCGGGAGAGGAGTCCTTCCCCTACCATGCAACACAGCTCTCTGTGAACTTCTCCAGCAGGGGTCCACTCTCACAAGCAGCAGCCCTCCCAAAACTACTGCAATGTGAATTCTCCCTACGGTCAAACAGTGCTCCCAAAATTGCTGTGGCATGGGTCCCTCTTTCTATGGGGTGCAGTCCTCCAAGGACAGGCTGCTCCAGCCTGGAAGCAAGGGCCCTCTCTCCACTGGGTCTCCCACTGGATCACGCCCTCCCCCAGGCATCCCTCCGCTCCAGCATAGGCACCTCCCCCATGGGCTGCAGGTGGATCTCTGCATTCCCCGTGCACCCATGGGCTGCAGGGCACAGCTGCTTCACATTCTTCTGCTTTACCTGCAGAGGAATCTTGGCTCCGGTGCCTGGAGCACTTCCTCCCCCTCCTTCTCCACTGACCTTGGTGTCTTCACATGTTTCCTTCATATGTTCTCCCCTCCTCCTCTTTTCTGACTAGAAGGAAAACCCTATGACTTCGTTTTGATTTTCTCCTTAAATATGTTGTTCCAGAGGTGTTACCAACCTCTCTAATTGGCCCTGTTTTTGCCAGCAGCGTATCCATCTTCAGATTGAATCCATCAGGGATTGGCTCTGCTGGACATGGTGGAAGCTTCTGGGAGCTTCTCACAAAAGCCACAACTGTGGCCTCCCCACTGCCAAAAACCAGTCCATGCAAAACCAATACATTTCCACAGAAAGAAGCCTTGAATTCATTTGAATATGAATTCAAATTACTATTTTAAATAAAGTGGTTCCTAAAGATCTTCTCAGTGATTTATCAGCACACCATAATGCTAACTATTATTTTAATCAATTTTCAAGATGCTGTCCAGGATTACGAGATGAAAGCTACCTGCAGATTGGATTTTGTGAATGAAACATTTAATATATGATACAGAATCACTGAAATAATCTCTTAAATCATGAAATCAGATCTAAAGCCTACTGAAGTCAGTAAGATTTATTTTAACTATGAAGCATTGAAAATGTCTGGTGAACATATGCAAATGAAGAATAGCAGAGCTAGTTACAGGCAAATGAAGAGTTCTGAAAAAGGTCACAATACCAGCCTGAGTTGGGATGGAGTCTGGAAATAGAAAAGGAAAAAAAGTCAATCGCAAATAAAATTCCCAAGTCTTCAAGACAGCAGCAGAGAGATGGTCACTGGTTTGTTGGTATCCCAGTTCTGTGTGCAGCATTGGTGGCAAATAAAATCAGAAAAAATAACATATTGAGGTTTTCTGTGAAAAACCAATGCATAAAATACGAAGAGAAGCCATCTTTAGCTAAAATTTAGAGAGTTATTTCATTAATGTGAATATTAATATTTTTCTGATGTTTTCAAATTCCTTAATGGATCATGCCAGTCTAGTTTCATCAAAAGAAATTACCTCCTTATTGATTTTCAAATATTCACTGGCATCAGCAGGCATGCTTCAGACATGCTGCCTGAAAGCTCAAAATTCACTACTCATCCACAAGTTATTTATTTGTGGCACAGTGTCTGGTACTATCATAATGTTCCCTCCCTGAGCTTGTTTTTGCACACAAAATAATCTGTTTCTCAGGAAAAGTAATGTACTTTAAACTGCAACAGGAAACACCTCACAAATTTTACTCAGTCAGTCCTATAACTTCTTTCATGTTCTTTAGTTCAGATTAAAACTCTTTGTTGAAGAATTGTACAAAATATGTGGCAGACTGTGTTTAAACTCATTACGCACAGAATTTTGAGGATGAGTTTTCTCCTGCTGTGACAGTGGTCACAAGGGTTCTTGATTGAGGGAAGAGACGAGAATGTTGACTCCATGTTCAGAAGGCTTAATTTATTATTTTATGATATATATATATTACAACTATACTAAAAAGAAAAAGAAGGAAAAGGTTTTCTCAGAAGCTAAGCTAAGCTAAGAATAGAAGACAATGATAACAAAGGCAGCTAGCACTGACAGAGAGCGAGAGCCAGCTCTGCTGTGAGTGGTCACCAGATCCAAACATCCACAGAAGACCAATCACGGATCTCCCTGTTGCATTCCACAGCAGCAGATAATTATTGTTTACATCTTGTTGCTGAAACTTCTCAGCTTCAGCAGGCAAAATCCTAAGGATTTTTAATGAA
>VZSU01001130.1:45683-347375 GCA_013398715.1 Nesospiza acunhae | reverse complement strand
TCCTAAGGATTTTTAATGAAAAAGATGTCTGCGACATCCTGCCTGTAACTTTTTAATGGAAAAGAGGAATATACAGAGGAAACCACACTTTTGAATGGCAAGAATCAAGTAGAGTATCTTTTGGTCACTTTTATCTAATGATATTAGAGGACCACAACAATGTTTTGTGTCAGCATATTAAGAACTAGCTGCAGTTAAAGTGCCGACATATGATGCTTAGTTGTACAAAATATTTCACCACATTTTAGACCATAAATAACATTTGTGGCATTCATGGTTTTATTTATCTGAGTTTTCCATGTTCTAGCCTTTAACACCTAGGACAAAACTTCATTTGGTCTTCAAATCTATGCTTCAATTTGTATCTCTCAGGCTCCATCAGCACCCCTGCTTCACCGAACTGCTATTACAGATTCCTAGGAAACACAAGCATTCCTTGACCATGAGGAACTGAATGCATGTGAAAATACCATCCCTTTCATCAGCATGACATAATTGTTGTGAATTTTTGTTAAACTGAGGTCTTGAAGTTTGCACATTACATGTCCTATTCTTATTGCTATGGAACATATTTAAAATTTTAATTACATTCAACTTAATAATAGAATTTTAAGAAAGCCTCCTGGAATGTATGGTTTTTACCCAAGGAAGGTGGGCTGTGAAGAGAACATTCCTTCACAAGTGTCCGAGAGACTGTTTTGCATGGAGGCAGTGTCAATTATTTGGCTTCTTAGTAAGAAAGGTATAGATACTTAAACCTAGCAATCTGACATGCCTTCTGCTTCTGTGAGTTCTGACTGCTCCAATATCAGATGAGCCCCTCCTCAGAGACCCTGATGTGCTGTGCAGAGTTACCACTCATAATGAGGTAAGCCAGCTCCAAGTTTTCCTGTACTTCTGTAGAGTTTTTTTTTTTTTTTCACAACACATTATTCACTGATCACAGACATATTAAGGGGACTTAGTTTTGAAGATGCCCTTGGATAGTATGCCCCAGTACAATAAAGTCACAACTCCTCAGCAGGTGTTTATTTCATATCAAACAGACAAAACACCATTTTGTCTGGTTGATAGGAAATACTACACATCCAATTAATGTATGTCGTATAATTATTGTATATTGCTCAACTACGCACTGCTTATGTGTATACAGCTTAACTTAATTCTAATAGCGCGGTCATATGCTTCCCATTATATGGGGTAACATGTTGGGGTGTAGCTTGTGTTTTGTACTGTTGTATGCAATGTTATATGGCATGTTCTGACATGTCCCATCTTTGTCCCTCCCCGGGTGTCCCAGTTACCCCTGTCACTTATTCTCTCTCTTTCCTTCCACCAATACCCTGGCCTGCCAGTTAACTGTAGGCCCGGCCCAGGCTCTGGAAAATTCCATCTTTTCGAGCCAATGATTGGTCCCCAACCCCTCTCTCCGCCTTGTTCCCTCCCTTTCACCACCCTTATTGGCCCCATGCTCTGCCACTCCTTTATGTTGTCCAATCAGTTCCGTATGGTTTGTCCCCACCTTCCCTGTATTTAACCAGGTTGCACCCTGGGTTTTTGGGACTTGTCTCTCTGCCTTCCTAGTTCATATTACCCCTTTGTTGGAATAAATCTCCGACAGTTGCTACAGAGAGATTCGTCCTGCCTCCTTCTTGCGTCTCTCAGCCTCGCAGGACCTCAGAGGTCGTTGCCAAGGCAGCAGGGTGTGAAGCCTCTCACCTCAGCCGTGTGAGGTCACACTCTAGGCGAGGTCCGCAGGGCCAGTCTCCACACCGGAGCCGTTGCCCTCATTCGGTGGCCCTCGCCCCTGGACTTATAGGTGGTGCCCGCCTTCCCATCTAGCCGGGATTCCTCGACGGCATCCCTATTATTGGCGCCCAACGTGCGTTGTTGGAACTCTGACTCCGTCGGACCCTTCGGCCCATCGTTGTCTGAGACTTCCTCACGAGTGCTGCAGTTGGCGTCCTCAACATCTTCAAGACCTGCAGAGCGGTGTGCCCACTGTGATCTCCCTCGCTCTTCAGTCCACATTCCGGTGCTTTGGATTTACAGACGGACTTGTACAAGTCCATTGGCTGCCCGCTCACTCCCGTTGAAGCAGATCCCTCATTTTAGGGGGATTGCGCTCCGGGAGATTCCAGCCTCCACCTCCACGCGTCCTGGAGTTCGGCTGCTGAGAGACCCCACCAGCTCCCCCTCGTTTTCTTTCTCCTTCAGCGACTGAGTGGTAAAGTTTCCGCTTCCCTCCCCCGCACTTTCCTTTTGTTTTTGTAAAATGGGGAGGCGTGGGTTCTTTCCCTGACCCCTTCTCTCCCTCACCCTTGTGCTCTCCCACCTGCTTTTTGGCACGGTAGAGAGCCTCCCGCTTTACCCCCTCGCCGGTTTTTAATTCCCTTCGTACTGCCTTAGAGGTCTGTTCTGGCCAACCCTAAGGTTGTTTTCACTTTGGGTGTTCCGCGGCACCTTGGCAGAGGGTTCAGTCATTTGATTGGTGTTCTGTTTGTGTTTCATTATTTTGTGTTGCTGGTGGTTGATTTGAGTAGAGACTTAACATTGAGATATGGGCGCGCGTCCCTCCTCTACTCAGAAGGAAGCTTAGTACAAAGTTATAAGTGTTCTAGTTAGTAGTGGTTATTCTTTTACCAAAAAGGAATTGAAGAAATTAATAAAATGGGTCTTCTCGAATTTCCCCGAGGTTTCTCCGGAAAACTTCCAAAGCCTGCGTTTTTGGTGGGAAGTTCTTGGTAAATTAGAACGGCTCCTAAAAGCAGGGGAAACCTCGTGTGCTAAACACTTGTATTGGCCTATGCAAATTAAACTTGCTTTAGAGAAGAAAAAAGAAAAGGGAAAACAAGAGGATCCATCCAGTTCTAAGCACCCTATCCCCCAAGCCCCTGAACCTCCTTCCTACCCTTCTACCCTTATGAGATCTCAGTCCCTGAGGCGGGCAGCCCCCGACAGCACCGGGCAGGGTGTCCATCTGTCCCCTGGCCCTTCTCAGGTGCCTGAACCCCCTTGCCGCAACTATCCAAGGGCCCGGATGGCTGCTGTTTCTTCCCCGAATCCCTCTGATCCACTCCCTCCTCTCCCTGTTCAAGACCTGGTTCAACCCCAGTTCTCTCAGTTCCCTGTCTCTCCCCCACAAAACGGCGCCCTTGTACAACATGGAGGAGACCACATGGCTCCTTGGCGCCAAAACCCTTCTTCTCCCCACAACCCCTTCCTCCCTTATCCCAACCCCTTCCGGCCTTCCACCTTAGACCCCACCCTCCAAACCCAGGCAATCCCCCCTGCAGTTCCTCCCCTCGTTCCCTCCCAATTCCAGCCTCTGCCCAGTGATGTCACCGCCTCCACACCTCCCATTTCACACTGTGGCCCTTCCGGTCATGTCACCGCCTCCGCACTTCCCGTTTCCCACGGCGACCCTTCCGGTTCCCATGGGCCCACCATCTTTTCCCACGGAACCTCCGGCAACCCCCATCATTTCCAGCCGGAGGCCGTGGGAAAAGTCACTCCACCTGCAGACCCTAAGCTTGGGAAACCTGGAACCAACAGTCATTCTAAAGAAACTCCACATACCATCACAGCTGCCCCAGTCTCCTTCTTCCCCTCCATTGAAGGGCAAACCACCACTCGGTGGACACCCCTCCCCTACGCCACCATCAAAGATTTGTGCAAGGCACAAAAAGAATTTGGAAAGAATAATGAATATTTTAAGGGTCTGTTAAAGGCTACTATAATAGAAACTGTCGTCACTCCTGCAGATCTCCGCTCCCTTTTCTCCTGCCTCTTGAACCCAACCGACTTTTCCGTATGGGAGAGAGCTTGGGAGAAGAGGGTAGTAGAGATGCTGCCCACTATCTGGAACAACCCCATGTCAGCAACAGACAGTGAGGGGAAAACTATTTCCAAGGACCATCTGCTTGGAAGGGGGAGGTGGTCAGACGGTCATGTTGCGGCAGCTGAGATTTCTTTTGATAACTTGCAAAAACTACTAGGGCTGCAGAACAGGCATTTTTGGGGATGCACGTTGCCGTTTCGCTCCCATCTTACTCTACTCTACACCAGTTTGAGAATGAACCATTTAACATATTTGTAGAGAGAGTAAGGTGTGCACTAGAACAACAAGTGTTAGACGTTGCAGCAAGGGGACCCTTGGTCAAAGAAATAGCTATGACCAAGTCTAACAATGTTTGCAAAACCATTCTATTGAGTCTTCCAGTGCACCCACCACCAGCGCTGCAAGACATGCTGGAAGCTTGTGATGTTAAGGTCCCGCTGATGGCCTCAGATGCCGGCAAGCCTTCTCAAAAAAGAGTTGCAGTTCTAGACGCCCACACTGATGAGGACAGCTCTGAAGCAGTTGCTGCTTTCCCTGCCGCCACTCCAGGGACGAAGCGGAGAGAATTAACACCATGTCACCTTTGTGGGAAAAAGGGACACTGGATGCCCGATTGCCCTGTTAGGGCAGAATTCCAAGAATTTAAAAACAATAAGAGGAGGGAGGAGGCAAGGGGAGAGAAACCAGAGAAAAAAAACTGAGCAGGAAGCGCAGCTCCCCCCCTGCACCAAAAAACAAATTAGGCGGGGAGAAAACAACACCAGGGTTGCCAGGGGAGGAGAAAATAAGGGGATCTCTGCCGCCAACTCAGCCGTTTCCACCACCGGCTGACATTTTTTCCATAGCCGCTGCCATCCCGGATGTCGACTTTCTTTATAATAGACCTCATTTACCAATTTTGACAACCCTTTCTAGTTGTTCTCCCTTCAGGTTGAGGCTGGCTCGCAATCTCCATCTACGCGACAGCGGCCTTGTCTGCCTTACAGCCTCTCCCGATGGCGAGAACACTTGGACGCGCCTCGACGACAGGTATCTCGTCCTTGGGGACACAAAATACACACCACCTGACTTACATATTTGGCCAGCACTGTCGGCCTCTGACCACGATCATTTTCATTTAGATCTACATTGTATAAACCCCCCTTTGACCCTACCCCAGGGAGCCATCATCGCACAAGCCATCCCCGTCGACCTCATTGATTACATCATGATGGGGGAATGGGACCCGGATGATCCAGAGGAGCGTTCCGGCCTTCCCTCTTTCAGGTTGACGGTGGATGTGTCAACTGCCACCTGGGTGGAAAATATCAGGGCAACAAAACCTAGACTATCATGTCTAGTTCAGAAAGGGGATCAAAGGATCATGGTCAGGGGCCTTCTCGATACTGGAGCAGACGTGACGATCATTCCCTCACGGGAGTGGCCGTCACAGTGGGATTTGCAAAGCGTGCCTGGTCACGTACAGGGCGTAGGGGGTGTTCAATTAGCAAAACAATCAAAGAGCATCGTGAAAATTATGGGGCCGAATGGACAATTGGCTCAAGTGCGTCCATTCGTTTTAGACTATACGGAGCCCCTGTCGGGGAGAGATGCCCTTTTGCAATGGGGAGCCAAAATTGACTTTCCGGCTCCCACGGTTTTTCAGTAGCGGCCACTGAAGAGCGCCGCACCCAAAAACTGAATATGGCTATCAGATAAACCAGTTTGGGTGGAACAGTGGCCGCTCAACAAACAAAAATTGAAGGCGCTCAATGAGCTCGTGGAGGAGCAGCTCCGCAAAGGGCACTTGGTGGAGTCAATGTCCTGTTGGAACTCGCCCATTTTTGTCATTAAAAAACCCAACAAGGACAAGTGGAGGCTTCTTCACGACCTCAGAAAGATAAATGAAATTATCGAAGATATGGGATCTCTCCAACCAGGGATGCCGTCCCCAGCGATGCTCCCGCAAAATTGAAATTTGGTTATAATAGATATAAAAGATTGCTTTTTTCAAATTCCCCTGCATCCTGATGATGCACTGCGCTTTGCCTTCACGGTGCCCACCTTAAACCGTGAAGCCCCAAGGAAGTGGTACCATTGGACAGTTCTTCCGCAAGGAAAGAAAAACAGTCCATCTATCTGCCAATGGTATGTCGCTTCCTTGCTGGCTCCAGTTCGAGAACAATTTACTAACGTTTTGATTTATCATTACATGGACGACGTGCTGGTGTGTGCCCCCAACGACGACATCCTGAACCACGCACTTGGACGAGTGATGGATTCGTTAATTGCTGCCGGATTCGAACTCCAAGCCGACAAAATTCAATGGATGCCACCTTGGAGGTACCTTGGCCTTGAGATTCGGAAGCGGTCCATTGTGCCGCAAAAATTGGCTATTAACACCAAAATTAAGACCTTGGCTGATGTCCACCAGCTGTGTGGGACTTTGAATTGGGTGAGGCCTTGGCTGGGCATCACCACCAAAGACCTAGCCCCCCTTTTCAAACTTTTGGAAGGGGGAGAGGAGCTCAGTTCTCCTAAGGTGCTCACCCCCGAGGCTGAAAGGGTACTGGAGAAGATTCAGGGCATTTTAACATTCAGGCAAGCCCACCAATATAACCCTGATTTGCCATTTAGTTTCATCATCTTAGGCAAATTGCCACATCTCCACGGGTTGATCTTCCAGTGGGTGGGAAGATCGAAAGACCCCAAGTCATCGGGGAAAGCAGGGAAGAAGGATCGAGGCTTGAGTGACCCCCTCTTAATAATAGAGTGGGTGTTCCTCAGCCACCACCGATCCAAGAGAATGACTTCGCCACAAGAGTTGATAGCGGAACTGATCCTAAAAGCTAGATCTAGGATCAGAGAGTTGGCCGGTGTGGACTTCAGACGCATACATATTCCCATTGAATTAAAAGGTGGGGAATTCCAAATTACAGTTTTCAATGAACTCCTCAGGACCAATGAACATCTTCAATTCACTCTTGACAGCTACACGGGACACATTGAGATGGGCTGCCCAGCCCATGAGCTGTTCAACAAAAGCGTCCAATTTAAATTATCTCTAAAAAATATCCAAAGTCGGAAACCCCTAAGTGCTCTGACAATTTTTACAGACGCGTCTGGAGGATCCCACAAGTCCGTGGTGACTTGGAAGGATCCTCAAACTCAGCAGTGGGAGTCAGACATTCAAGAGGTGGAGGGGTCACCTCAAATTGCCGAGTTAGACGCTGTCGTCAGAGCATTCAAAAGGTTCAAGAACATACCCTTTAACCTGATCACTGATTCAGCTTATGTGGCAGGTGTAGTGTCAAGAGCAGAGAATGCTGTCCTGAAGGAAGTTCAGAATTTGGCCCTATTTAGATTGCTCTCGAGACTTGTCCAGCTGATCTCCCACTGAGAGCAACCATTTTATGTTATGCATGTGAGGTCTCACACGGATCTGCCTGGCTTCATAGCCGAGGGAAACCGCAGGGCTGATGCCCTCGCGGCCCCTGTGCAGATGGCGCTGCTCCCAGATGTGTTCCGCCAGGCTAAGATCAGCCATCAACTCCACCATCAAAATGCCCCTGGCCTATTTCGCCAGTTTAACATCACTCGGGAACAGGCCAAGGCAATCGTGGCAACATGTCCCCAATGTCAACGGGACCAGCTTCCCTCTCTTCCCGCTGGATTCGACCCCCGCGGCTTGGCGAGCTGTGAACTGTGGCAAGTCGACGTGACACATGTCACTCAATTCGGCTGTCTTAAATATGTGCATGTGTCCATCGACACCTTCTCCAGTGCCGTTTACACTTCGGCCCACACAGGCGAGAGAGCCTCAGATGTTTTAAAACACCTCATCTAGGCCTTCTCGGTGCTGGGCATCCCCAAGGCAATCAAAACCGACAATGGGCCAGCGTACAGATCCAAGGAGCTGAGGGAGTTCCTGCAGCAATGGGGAGTGGAACATACTACAGGCATCCCCCACTCCCCGACTGGCCAAGCGATCGTGGAGCGGACCCACCAAAGTTTAAAGAAAATTTTAGAACATCAACAACCAGTACTTAAGGTGGAGTCTCCGCAGTCGAGGCTGTCCAGAGCATTATTCACTTTTAATTTCCTTAACTGTTCCTTTGATAATTTCGACCCCCCTATTATTAGACACTTTGGTTACCATGAAAATCTTAAGTTGCGTAAGAAACCCCCCCCCGTCGTCATCCGAGATCCGGAGACCTGGAGGATAGAGGGACCGTACGACCTGGTGACCTGGGGGAGGGGATACGCTTGCATGTCCACCCTCTCAGGCCTCCAGTGGATACCATCTAAGTTTGTGCAGCCCTATCTTCCACGCAGCTCCAAAGCATCGAGCACTCCGGATCAGGTGGCAGTGGCGAGTTGGCGAAGGCGGAAGAAGGCCGGCCCCCTTTCCCTAGACCTTGGCCTATCCCGGTACCCTTCTGATCACCCTTGAGTTACGTTCATGTTGTCAGTTCTGTTTTTTCCTATGTTTACAGTGACCCTACCTCGGATTGTTGCTTTCACCATCATCTGCCGGAGCGTCCTTTTACTCCTGGCCGCAGTTGTTCACCCCAACCACTCCTGGGTGGTCTCTCAACCACCTGTCAATGTTTGGAAGGTTCTCGCGTCAGCCATGGGGCAAGACCACATTTGCCTCGATGGCAATTCAGCTGACAGCCCTCTTTCTGCAAGTCTAGTGGGGATCCCCCTCCTGCCTGAGAAGCTGCCAGAACCCCTGAGGTCTGCTTTTATACCCCTCCTGCCACACCATGGCAACCCCTCATTTGGTCAATACCTGCGACATACCTGGTCAGCTCCAGTCGGAGCTCTTCCAACACTCAGCTCCGAACCCCAAGAGCTTGACCGCCTTTCTTCGGAAAATGCCTCCCTTTGTTTTCAGTTCACCTGATGTGGCAAGTTGACCCTGCAAATGGCTCGTTTACTGTCTTTCGGCAGCACATTCCAACTTTAATGGCCAAGCAGTGGTGCACTGCCACAATTCTCATCCCCTCCCCGACCTCACTTTCCGCCACACCGTTTGAGTTACCCAAGGGCATCTTTTTTATTTGTGGCAGTCGGGCATGGGTAGGCATCCCCTCTCATTTTGTCGGAGGGCCCTGTACATTCGGACAGCTGTCCCTGTTTACACCCAACAAAACGCAAGTTATTAATTGGATTAAAAAGAATGCAACTTCTGAATTGGCTCACCAAAAACGGGATCTCCGTGATCGGAATCCTGATTGTGATCCGGACGTCACCCACTGGGGCAAGCCCCACATCATGGCCACCACCATTTTATTCCCCTGGGCGGGAGTGGCCAAGGCACTCGGAGAATTGGAAGCTCTTGAGTGCTGGGTGATAAAACAGGCGAATCTTACATCAGCGACCTTAGCGGACCTCCTTTCAGACGAGGAAACAACTAGACACGCCACCTTGCAGAACAGGGCAGCCATAGACTTCCTCCTCCTCTTGAAACACCACACGTGCAAGGAGTTTGAGGGTCTATGCTGTTTTAATTTGACATCAAGAGCTGAAGACGCGAGAATCTCAATCCAAAAAATGAGAGACATGGTCCACCAGATCAAAGAGGAAAATGATGATTGGTTTGATAACCTCTTTGGCAATCTGGGAATCTCCGGGTGGTTGGGGTCCATTCTTAAAGATGTATTAATTATTTTGTTTGTTCTTCTATTAGTATTTGTTGTGTTTTTAATTTTCTGGTCCTGCCTCAAGAAATTTGTCACCAAAAGCATGGCCATGGTTTCCGTGAACCGAGTCACCTGTACGGAGAGAGCCACCTCAGATGTTGAATCCATCGAGTATGAAGAGATGGCTGAACTCCCCCTCCCCTTGGACTTACCTTTCCAGGGAATTCCGCTTCCTCTGCCGGCCGCAGAACCAGACTGTTAAACACTGTTACAACATAACTGTTACGATGTTTCGGGTCTTATTCCCAGTTAAAGTTCCCGCCCCTCTCTTCTCTTCTTTTTTTTATGTAAAGAAGGGGGAGATGTTGGGGTGTGGCTTGTGTTTTTACTGTTGTATGCAATGTTATATGGCATGTTCTGACATGTCCCATCTTTGTCCCTCCCCGGGTGTCCCAGTTACCCCTGTCACTTATTCTCTCTCTTTCCTTCCACCAATACCCTGGCCTGCCAGTTAACTGTAGGCCCGGCCCAGGCTCTGGAAAATTCCATCTTTTCGAGCCAATGATTGGTCCCCAACCCCTCTCTCCGCCTTGTTCCCTCCCTTTCACCACCCTTATTGGCCCCATGCTCTGCCGCTCCTTTATGTTGTCCAATCAGTTCCGTATGGTTTGTCCCCACCTTCCCTGTATTTAACCAGGTTGCACCCTGGGTTTTTGGGACTTGTCTCTCTGCCTTCCTAGTTCGTGTTACCCCTTTGTTGGAATAAATCTCCGACAGTTGCTACAGAGAGATTCGTCCTGCCTCCTTCTTGCGTCTCTCAGCCTCGCAGGTCCT
The DNA here is from genome assembly GCA_013398715.1 of Nesospiza acunhae. Lineage (NCBI taxonomy): Eukaryota > Metazoa > Chordata > Aves > Passeriformes > Thraupidae > Nesospiza > Nesospiza acunhae. The sequence goes on along the minus strand of VZSU01001130.1, from coordinate 337,073 downwards.
CGGAGGTCGTTGCCAAGGCAGCAGGGTGTGAAGCCTCTCACCTCAGCCGTGTGAGGTCACACTCTAGGCGAGGTCCGCAGGGCCAGTCTCCATACCGGAGCCGTTGCCCTAATTCGCTGGCCCTCGCCCCTGGACTTATAGGTGGTGCCCGCCTTCCCATCTAGCCGGACATTATCTTTGTTTTGATTTCAGGAAGGATTTGTCTTGTTAGCATAGATATATAGTAAAAATAGACCTTTGTTCAAATAGCAGTCAACCTATTTGATAATGAATATTTTCTTTAAGATTTAGATAAAACTTTCTGACAGAGAGTTAGACAACAATGCAACTGGCTACAGAGGGAATTCATTGAACTGATCAACCCAAAAATTATTCAAGTATTTAAAAATGTTTATTGATTCATATTTATCCTACTTTCAAAAATGAAAAATCAGAAATCCTTTCAAGACTATGAGTCCATGGTTAGAATTACAAGACCTAACATTTGATACAGAAACCCAGCTTTATCTTATTTAATTACCAATAATCTTTTCCAATACTGTTTCTCCCCTTTAAATTCTTCAAAATGTGTTTTTGAAGAAAAGTTTCATTTTCCCCTAACTATGCAAAGAGATGCAATTGATACAATTTTCATTGATTGTTGCTATGTTTACAATCTACACAAGCGAGATATTTCCTAAAGAGAAAAAATCCTACTTTTTAGGCCACACAGAATGCAATAAAATAATAAGAACACAAGCTGTAAGAAACACAGATGGTATGTCTTGTTCAGATCACCTTATTTATTTACTGCATAGACCATAATTTAGTTACTGGAACAGATGTGCCTACTGTACATAGCATAACCCCCATTTCCCCTTGTCCATTAATACTGTCAAGTGGACAGATGAATAACAGAAACCTGAGTTTCTTTCTAGAACTTATAGAAACTAAGAAAATGTAATTTACTGTAGCTAGTCAATTTATTTAAAATATGGAGTTAGTTATAATAGTTTGACTGAGTGCTACTGAACATCCGGCACTTCATATTTGTTAGTTAGTCTGTAGCAGCTGGTACAAGCAAATTTGCTTGCAATTGCCTGTAAAGTGTACCAAGCTACCTCCAAATTCTGCTCACTGTGATGATGGGAAACAGATGGCTCAAAGTTTTCAGTTAAAATTGTTTTGACAGAAAACTGATTTTCAACGGAGTAATTCTTGTATGTGTGAAAAATGTCTGCTTCCTTTGGAAAATCTCATCATTTTGTCCATAAAAAATAGCTCTCCAAACATGATGATACAGAATATTTTCCAATAGAAGTCCAAAAGCCTGAGACATGGGATTTATTGTTCAAATGCTTTGTATGCTCAAACTTCTGTTTGGGCCAGATTTCCCAGATGGATTATATCTTCTATGATGCAATAAAATTTCATCAAGTCTTCACTGGCTGAAAGTGAAAGGTCTGTAGAATTACACGAAACAAAACATTTGCTGAGGGACTTCAGCTGATAGAAAATAATGTATGCAAAAAATACTTCAACAGCACTTTTCATAGACTGCACACTTGCAAATCAACATTCCTCCCCCCGGCTATTCCCATATACACTATTTTTTCTCAAAGCTTCCCTTGTAGGTATGGCCCATATTCCACAGATATACGTTTGCCAGTTGAACAGAAACATTGGCTCCATCTTTAGAAAGAGCCTTCTGTCTTATCTCCTGTGCACATTTGCATTTCCTTTGTTTTAAAATAATATGACTGCTGTTCTTACATAAGCATGTGAGTTGTAGAAGGATGAGAGGTAGGATCTCATATTATCATTCTGCTTTAGTTTCCTGAAATCAAGCCTTATTACAAAGACTTTCATTCTGCATGTTCTTTCTACTCATTCTCCTTCTGTTCTCAACAACTTTCTCTTGTTGCACTGATATACTCAGTAGGTTTGAAATGTGAATCAGACGCAATGGCAAACAATGACTATTTATTATTTGCTTTCAATTTTAAAAAACCAAATTGGACATTTATTTTCAGCTAGTATACTCTTAAGTAAATTATTTAAGAGATATTGGTAAGAAAAGATGAGAGAAAGCACAATCTGGTAGCTCATCTACATAGGCAAAGAAGATTCCTTTCTTTTCTGATTTATGTGACCAGTTTCACTAGTAAGACTTTAAACAGCAACATTTCCCCAGAATATTTTAGTGACATTCTACCATATGTAAAACAAAGTCAAGCACTTTTATTCCTACAAGCCAATAAGCTTGCTAAAATATTTTATTTAGAATTGTATTTCCTCTAAAACTTAATTTGTTAAATAAACAGAGAATGAAATATCAATAATCTTCCCAATACATGTTTCTCCATGAACTTCCAGTAACCTATGGACAGGTAGATATGAAATATCTTAGGAGGTTATGTTAGCATTAGTATTTTTTCATATGATAATATATTAGGATATTGAGGGGAAAATTGAGAACAGCTGGGATACATTTAGGCTGTTTCCATTTCATTACATGTACAAGGAATAGCACTTGTGAATTTAGAAGTCTTTTTAACTGGTTTGCTTGTTTCAGTCAAATACATGAATTTGATGTTTAATGTCTTTATCAACCAGAAATTGATGAATTCAGCACTGAATGGTAAGTAGTCACTGAAAGACAGGGTGTAGGGGGACGATACTAAAACCAACTGGTGCCCTGGCTGGGCACCAGATACCCGCTAAGTTGTCCTATCCCTCCCTTTCCCAATGGGACAGGGTGGAGAATAAGATGGAGAACAACCATTACAGGATTACGACAGTAAAAGAAAGAAATAAGCAGAAATCTGTTAGCGCATGAGCTAAAGATAAAAATAGTCAGTTTCTGCTTCCAATCAGTAGTGATGTTCAGACACTTCCCGGAAAGCAGGCATTCAGCATGACTAATGGTTGCTCTGGAAGGCCCACACTGAAAAACTCATTAATGCTCTCCCTGCCTGCTCTCTCCCTTACCTTATATAGATAAGCTGACTTCATAAGATATGGAATATCCCTTTGCCTAATTTGAGTCAGCTGGCCTGGTTGTGTTCCCTCCCAGAATCTTGCCCATTCCCATTCCCTTTGGTGGGGGTAGTAATGTCAGAGGGACAGTGCTGCTTGGCCCTGGCCAAAATGCTGGTCTGTTATCAACCCCATTCCAGCTACCAGTGCAAAGCCCAGCATTGTGAGGGCTGTGAACTTTACCTCAGTCACGCCCAATACATCAACAAAACAAAACCAAGTCAAAACTAAAAACCCCCATATTATTACTCTTAGGGTAAATTTTTAAACTTCAGCTGTTACCACCAGAGATTTTAAGACAAACTCAGACTGTCATTTTCTCATCTTCTTTCTTCAGTTATTTATTTCATAAGCAAATAGATCTGCATAAATTAGGCTAGTTGTCAAGTACTTTACATGCAGAAAACCAAATTAATTATTTGTTGAATATGATTTATATCATACTGGTCACTACGTAGGTCACAATTCATGGTACTTCTTTCATCTCTGCAGCAAGTTCACTGGGCTATCAGTTTTGTAAAATGTCTTGTTCATCCTATGTTAACTGATGATACTTCATTCCAGTAAAAGAGTTATCAGAATTATCTGCAGTGTAGGTTAAACTGTCATGAAAAAAAAAAATGGTATCTACTTCTTTTGCTTTATTTCTCCAGGAAAATTGTTAGATCATATCCACTGCTAGGTGACAGGATCAGTAGGAGGAACACCTCAATTACAGAATCACAGAATGAGCTAGGTTGGAAAAGACCTTGGAGATCATCAGGTCCAACCTATGACCTAACACCTCCTCATCAAATAAACCATGGCACTGAGTGTCACATTCAGTCTTTTTTTAAAACCCATCCAGGGATTCCACCACCTGCTTGAGCAGACAATTCCATTGCTCAATCATTCTTTTAATAAAGAATTTTTCCTCATGCTTAACCTAAGCTTCCACTGGTGCAGGTTAAGAATGTGTCCTCTTATTTGGTCAGTGATTGTCTGGGAGAACAGACCAACACCATCTGACTATAACCACCTTTCAGGAAGTTGTAGAGAGTGATAAAGTTACCCCTGAGTCTCCTTTTTTTTCAGGCTAAACAACCCCAGCTCCTTCATAGGGTTTGTGTTCCAGCCTTGTTTCCCTCCTCTGGACACATTTGAGCATCTTCAACATCCTTCCTAAACTGAGGGGCCCAGAACTGGACACAGTATCCAAGGTATGGCCTCATGAGTGCTGAGTACAGAGGAAGGATGACCTCCCTGCTCCTGCTGGCCACACTATTCCTGCTACAGGCCAGGATGCTGTTGGCTTTCTAGGCCACCAGGACACACTGCTGGCCCCACCAAGGCACACTGCTGGCTCACGTTCAGTCGGCTGTTGACCAGTACTCCCAGGTCCCCTTCTGCCTGGGCACTGTCCAGGCACACTGCTGCCAGTCTGTAATGTTGCAGGGGTTATTGTGACCAAAATGCAGGATTTGGCAGTTGGACCTGTTAAACTTCATCCTATTGGACTCAGTTCATCTATCCATCCTGTCCAGGGTGCTTTGCAGAGTCTTCCTACCCTCCAACAGATTGACACATGCTTCCAGCCTGGTGTCATCTGCAAATTTATTGATGTTGGACTCAATCCCCTCATCCAGATCATCAATGAAGATACTAAAGAGGACTGGTCCCAGCACTGGTGACTGGCTGCCAGCTGGATGCAGCACCATTCACCACCACTCTCTGGGCCTGGCCATCCAGCCAGTTCCTAACCCAGCAAAGAGTGTTCCTGTCCAAGCTGTGGGCTGCCAGCTTTTCCAGGAGTGTGCTGTGGGAGACAGTGTCAAAGGCCTTGCTGAAGTCCAGGTACACAACATCAACAGCACTTCCTGCATCCACCAGGTGGTTCACTTGGTCATAAAAGGAGATCAGGTTGGTCAAACATGACCTACCTCTCCTAAACCCATGCTGGCTGGGTCTGACACCCTGGCTGTCCTGTAGGTGTCATGTGATGGCACTCAAGATGATCTCTTCCATAACCTCACCATGTGCAGGTCACTGGCCTGTAGTTTCCTGAATCCTCCTTGTGGTCCTTCTTGTGGATGAGTGTCGCATTGGCCAGCTTCCAGTCACCTGGGACCTTCCCAGTGAGCCAGGAGTGATGGAAAATGATAGAGAGTGGCTTCACAAGCTCATCTGCCCATAGATTTGTAATCATCTAAGTGGCTCAGCAGGTCTCTGACTGCTTCCTCCTGCATAATAGGGGGGCTATTCTACTCCCCTGACACCAGTCCAGGAGAGCAGTTGTCCTGAGGACAACCTGTCTTTATGTTGAACACTGAGGCAAAGAAGCTGTTGAGCTTCTTTTTCTCATCTTTAGTTAATGAATTTCTTTCCACCTCTCATAGAGAATGGAAGTTGTCCTTGCCCTTCCTTTTTGCCATAAGTGCATTTATAAAAATATATTTCGTTGTCCTTCACAGAAGTGGCCATATTGAGCTCTAACTGGGTTTTACCTCTGTAATTTTTTTTCCTACATGACCTATCAACACCTTTAAGCGTTTCCTGAGATACTTGACCGTCCTTCCAAAGGTGATACACCCACTATTTTATTTTTTTCTTTACTTCTTTCAAAAGCTGCTTGCCTCTCCAGGCTGGTCGTTTTCCTCATTGGCTCATCATTTTGGCACATAGGAACAGTCTATTCCTGTGCCTTCAAGATTTCTGTTTTGAAGTACACCCATACTTTCTGGACTGCTTGGTTTTTAAGGGCTGCTTCCCAAGGAAGTCTCTGAGTAAGTTTCTTAAATAGGCCACCGTCTGGCCTGTGGAAGCCCAGTGTGGAAGTTTTATTAATGCCCTTGTTTCACCAAATATCGAAAACTCTATAATTTCATGATCACTGAGCCCCACTGAAGCTCCAACCATCACATCTCCTACCAGTCCATCTCTCTTTGCAAACAGCAGGTCTAGTGCAGTCCCTCCCCTGGCAGGCTCATTGACCAGCTGTGACAAGAAGTTGCCCTCCATACACTCTAAGACGCCCTAGACTGTCTGTTCTCTGCTGTGTTGAGGTCCCAGCAGATGTCTGGTAGGTTAAGAATGACAAGCTGGCGATCTTGAAACACCCTCCAGCTGCTTATAGAATAAGTTATCCACCTTTTTTTCCTGGTCAGGTGGTCTACAACAGACTTCCACCAGGATCTTAGCCTTATTAGGCTTCCCCCTGATTCTTACACATAGGCAATTTCCATGGAATCAAGAGCCACCCTAACATAAAGAGCCACCCCTCCACCTCTTCTCCCTCTTCTCTCTCTTCTGAAGAGCTTATAGCCATTCATTGCAGTGCTCCACTTACGTCAGTCATCCCACCACATTTCCACGATGGAGACTATGTCAGAGCTGTCTTGCTGTACCATGGCTTCCAGCTCCTCTTGTTTGTACCCATGCTGTGTGCATTAGCGTACATGTACTTCAACGGGGCTGCTGGTTTTATCCCTGACTCTGTCTTAAAGCCCTTGGCCTTGTTTCTGAAGGGCCTGCTTGCATCCCCTTCCCTCTTTGAACCTAGCCCTCTCAATGAGCTCTGTCAGTTCATGGGCTAGACTCCTTTTGCCCTTAACAGATATATGGAGCCCATCTGGCTCTAACAGGCCAGATGCTGTGAAAATTGTGATAAAAGAACACAAAATTCTGCTGATGGCACCAGCCCTCCAGCCACTTGTTGATAATGTGGGTTCTCCTGCTCCTTTCATCTGTTCATGCCACTGAAGAGACTAAGCAGAGCACCACCTGTGTTTCTGTCCCAGCAACCACTTGACCCAGAGCCCTGACGTCCCTTTTAATTGCCCTGGTGCTCTTTTTTCAATCTCATCACTGCCAGCCTGGAGTATCAGCTGTGGGTAATAATCAGAGGGTTGAATCAGCCCAGGGAGTCTCCTGGTGACATGCATTACCCAGGCCCCAGGAAGGCAGCAGACCTCCCTGGGGATGGGCTCAATTGACATACAGGGCCCTCTGTTCCCCCCTCAAAAGGGAGTCACCTACTACGACTACCCTTCTTTTCTCTTTAATGCTAGAGGGTCTGATTTGTCTGACAGATAAAGTATGATTGGGTGTCTCTCCAAGCAGATTATTTTCTTCAGTGTCATCTGGCTAACCCTCTGGATTAAGGGCCTCATACCTATTCTGAAATGGCATCTAGGTAGGTGATGGGGGGGTTGGGAGGAATTTTCATTACCTCCCCGAGAAAGGACCCATTTCCACTCCCCTTCATTAACTAGGTCTTCTCCTACTGCCTGTGGGTAGGAGGCAAGGGAGTCCTTTGATTCCTGGTGAGCTTCTCGCAGAGATGGAAGGGTGAAAACTCCACCAGTCTATTTCCCTTTCACTTTCCCTAATAATCCTTAGTCTTTCTACTTCATCCTTAAGCTCAGCCACCAGACAGAGGAGATCATTCACCAGTTTGCACCACAGGCACGTGTCTTTTACAACATCCCCTGGTACTACTGACTGTAGTACTTAAAGGAAGGGGTCTGGACAGAGATGTATTTTTGTTGGAGGGTTCTGTTTGGGTTGGTGCACTTTTACTAGCTATAGCTTTTGATCATTTGGAGACAATTGCTGAAAAAGAACCGAAAAACAAACAAGTTATGAAAATTCAGGGATACAAGACAGAGAAAAGTAAGATCATATCTTCCCCAAAGTAATGATTGTAATTAGCTATTTGCACTCATATCTTTTGTGGCAGTTGGTTTGTTTGCTTGTTTGTTTTGTTGGTTTTGTTGGTTTTGTTTATTTGTTTTTTTACAGCTCACACTTGTAGAACCTAGAATATTAAGGGAATTATACAATGTGCATAGTACAGCTTACATAGTGAACAGTTTATCCCTTCAGAAAGAAAGCTGAATTTATACATTGGCTTCTTGCTAGATTACCATATAGTGGTGTTAACAAGAGTTCAGTTTCAATCTTCCTGAAAGATGAAATTAGAATAGTCTGTAATAATGAAATTATTGGCACAATAAATTACTGATTCAATGAAAAATGCCTTTGGAGATTATTTTACAGGTATATTTTTAAACTGTATGCACAGCAATCTGTTCTGTCTAATGCAATTTTGATCAATCTAAGAAGAAAATGGAACAGAAAGCATCTAAGAGATTGATGGACAGCAAGAACAACATCCTGAGTGGCAAAAATCTTGCCACAAGCTGCAAAGCCTATGGGCCTTGGAAACTTGCCCACAGTCGCTTCTTTGAATTAGATAAAAATTAATTAGAACATGTTGTTAGTCTGCTGGCAGGTAGACACAGGTCGATATTCCATTCCTGTCCTTGCTTTCTTTTTCCAGCTCCAGTTTGCATATCTAATCGATCTCTTTGCCTGTATGATTGATCAAAAGAGAGTGCAATCCAAAAGGAGATGCCAGAGAGATATGCAAACACATGTGTTATGAAAGCTAATGTCACATCATGCAGTAATTACCTGGCACCTTTTTCCTGCTGGGCTGCATTACAAAAAATATATGTCTTGCTAATACATTTCTGTTCTGCCTTCTGTTAATTGTTGCATTACTTTATCATTGAGCACTCTGATGAGCTGTCTCCTTTTCTTCATGGGCAGTGACAATACAAGCAGCTCAGCAGTGATAATAAAGACATGACCTAGATTGTCGTTAAAATATCCATCCTCACACACTCCTACAGACTGTGTTTCACAGGTGTCTGAAAGCAGAAAGACATTAAGGAGTTGTAACAATAACACCTTCCTTCTTATGCAACAATCAGAAATGCCTCCTCATGTCTTTAAACCAGTGTAAACATAATGCAGTTATTTCAAATAATAGACTGCAGTACAAAGTGTCAAAAAAAGTGAATAGGGGCAATCTAAACTGTACCCAATACTCTTTAAAGCTCATGTGAGTCATGGATAAGGACTTGCCTGTCCTACCGATTTTTTTTTTTAACAAGAAACCTTCTTTAATTTGACTTTAAAACCTCTGCACTAAAGACACACGAATAATTGTTTTAGGTAGGAGAACCTAACTATTTCCAATCTTATAAATTTATGTGTTATGCTTCCTGTTGTCTGTTTTTTCCCTAAAAGTATGGTTTTTTACTCTGAACACAAATCATCTTTTCACAATTTGATAAAGGACAGTCAAGGAAAGCAGTTATGGTTCATGCTGCCTTTCTGAAAGTGAGTGGTCTCATCTTGTCACACAAGATGGCAGCCAAAAACTGACTTTTCTTTGCATTTTTTTTTTTTTTTAAAAACTAGGAAAAGTCATCTCAGAAACAATTCTCATGTGAGAAGGGCTATCACATATTCTGGAAAATAAATCTTGTTTGAAGTTCTTACTCAGCAGTAAGTAATGGTATATGTTTAAAATAATTGCACTCTTTTTTAATTGATATCAAAACTTTTGAAATTTTATATATAATGCCTTCTATCACAGATATTTCAAGCCATGGAAGAATCTTAAAATTTGTTATCCACTAAAACATGTATTTTAAAGTTCTTTTTGCATGATGCTTCATTGAACTACTAGGAATGCTGTACTGGAGGAGTGTGAGGAGCAGCAGTGGTGGCAGTGGTAGAAAGCAATATGAGGCATATATGAGTATATGAAGAGATAAACAGGTGCTCCTCCCTGAGCTGGTCAGACCACACTTATTTATTGTTCAAGCCAGCAACGGACTCAGTCCAAACTGATCCGTTCAGGTGATTTAAACAAGGTTAAAAAATCAGTCCAGTTAATTTACATAAATGCACACATATATATATCCCAGCAGGCAGGTATGTGGCAACATCATGATCACAAAAAAAAAAAAAAAAAAAAAGGTCCTCTGCTTCTCCAGAGCTTCCAGAACCAATACAGACATAGAGACATAGAGACAAAGCATCTGTAGTGGTATGCAACTAACAACTAATTAGGTTTCAGGATGTGCCTGGAGATGGATGATAACTGGAATGCCTTTGGGAAGTACACTCATGTAGATTAACTGTTCTACTCGGTCGCTGACCTTTGGCAGAAGGAGGGCAGACTGAGGAATATTTCAGAGTCTGAGAAAGAGATAGAACAATGGAAACATGGTCTAACATTTCTGATACACAGAAGTCAATTCAGCATGGATACCTCCAATATCTGTTTTGTGTCATGATGAAGGTGATATTACTAAGGAAAAAGTAGTGAGTAGTTTGTGGAGCTGCCAGGGGAATACCTCCTTACCCTCTCCAGCCCTTACCCTTACCCTTTTATACCTTTACAGAATAGGTATTAGGCTCTGTGAATGGTCGAGGAAAGTCATGACAAAGTAGAAAAGGAAGAATCTTTTACCAAGACCAGATTAACCAGCCCTTTTTGCCAAGATCTGCACTAAGACTAAGAAGAAAGGCCATGTTATAGGTGGCTCCACCTGATCAGAATGGAGGCATCCATGTTCAGACTGGGCTATCTTTTCAGGGAACTCTTCTGTCTCCCTGGGACCCAAATCAAGGTTGTCACCAGAAAACTGATGTGCACAGTACAGTCTTTTGATTTGACACACTCTTGCTCTGTTACATGGATACAAATTATATTGCAATAAGACATCAAAGATCAACCAAAAGAGATACCGGAGCCCTGAGAAAAATTATTCAAGAGCACAGGTGATGTTTTCCTTAATCCTCCCATTAATGGGGAGAGACACCGGAAGATACAGATGTACATCAAAACCCAGCTCCAGAACTGGTGCCTACTCCTGAACTTTGATTTTTATATTGATAGAAAAGACTTTCAAGTGCAAAGTGCCTTGAGGCCTGATGGGATTCACCTGTCCCAGTGGGGTAAAATGTCCTTTTGCTTGTAAGCTGGCAGGACTGCTTAACGGGACTTCACAATTTATGGGGAAAATTAATAATATCAGGAGAGCTAAAGGTAAGACAAAGTTTGGTATGGCATTGTTGTGGCGTGTTTTTGAAATTTAATTGTGGTCTCTGAGTTGTTGTTTTACAAGTTGTACCTTTGTTAGTTGAAGTGGTTGTTAAAGTTGAATAAGGTTCTGTCTCAGAGTTTTCTCCCCCTGCGGTTATCTGTCACTCATGTGTTACCTTGGTTACTCCCGCCTTTTTGTTACAACTTATTTGTCTATCATTTAAACCCCTCCTTGTTTTGCTCATTATCTTGGTTTCCCCTCCCCTGTTACTTTGGCAACCCATCTGTCCGTCATCCTCTGTCCACTCCTAAGATCCAGAAACTTCTACCTTGGGCAAAGGGTGATTGGTGCAGGTGTGTCAGCCCCTCCTTTGTTTGTCTTCCATTGGTCTATGTTCCGTGTTCATCATTCTGTTGTACATTGTGATTTGTTGGCTGTGGCTTGCTCCTCCCTTGTTACAAGTTTACTTAAGCTCTGGAGTTTTTTCTAGAGGGCCCCCTTTTTGTTCAGCCTCCCTTTTGTTCGGCAGTCTACTGCAGTTCCCCTCCTCCCCCGTTCCTGTCATCCCTAAATAAACCCACTCCTGCTGCGGTAGATTGCTGCTTCTCATCTCGTCCTTCGTCCAACCGCCTCGTTGGTTTGCTGTCACTCCTTTGCCTCTCCTCTGGAGCTGTCTTCCCCATCCTTGCCGTGGGGAGAGCTCTGGCATCCAGCTGTCTCCAGCTCAACCGCTCCCAACTTTTGGAGCAAGGGCTTCCGTGGCCACCTGGCTGGTCAAACAGGCTACTGCTGGCGTGTGTGGAGCTAGCTGGGATTTACTGCGCGCCTGCATGGCATCCCCTCAATGGTAATGGGAGCATTTATACTTATCCAGGGAACATGTAAAACAGTCATACACCAAAGCATATAGTATGAGAGTCACACAAATAGGACTGGACGAGTTGGTCTGTTAAAAAAATCTGTTGTTTCATTGATAGTAGTCAGAGTTGGTAGAATAAGTCCCATGATTTGGAGTACTGTGATGGAGACTTGTCCAAGAGGGATAGGCAGTGCAAGCAAAGTAGAAGAATTCCACTGTATACAAGGGAGAGTTTTGAGTGTATAACCCCTACAGTTTAGAGTTATGTAGTTGAAAGCCTCTGGATGAGAAATAAGGGATGGAAAACAATGCAGATGTTGTAGTGCATGTCTGTGACTAATAATCAGGCCAGCATTGATGAGATGTTCTATAGGCAAATTATAAGAAATTTCTGCATTGGTGGCCCTTTTCCTTTATGGGAGTTTTCAACTTCCAGGACATTGGCTGGATATACTATACTGCTGTGATAAGCAAGTCTAGAAAATTCCTGAAATTCATTGAAGATAATTTATTGTCACAAATATTCAGTGAGACAACTACAAAATATACTCTCCATAACTTGTTATTTGTGCAAAGAGAAGGATTCATGGGAGACGTACTGGTAGGTTGGCAGTCTTGGCCACAGTAATCAAGAGGTGTCTGAGTTTAAAAATATTTGTTGTAAGAGGGAGTAAGATCATTAGAGTTGCAATCCAAGATCTCAAGAGAGGAAATATTAAGCTATTCAGGCAGCTACTTAGCAGTGTCCTCTGGGAATATGAGGGCCTAGGAATCCGTTTGTACTGATCAGTTTTTAAGAACTACTTTTTAAAAGCAGAGGAGCAGAGAACTTCCTCGTGTTGCAAATCAAGCAAGCAGGGCAAAAAACCAACCTTGCTGAAGGAGGAACTCCTCTTGGAACTCCTAAGGAAATAGAAATTATATGATTTCTGAAATGGAGGTAAGGCTTTGGAAGAGGATTACAGAATCCTTCAGGGAGAAGTCAAAAATCATAAAAGCAATGAAATAACATTTATCATATTCCAATCAAACATAACAAGAAGGTTCTTCTCTAACTACCTATTGTTTTTGTGCTAAATAACCACCTGAATTAAATTTGAGTTTTAAACACATCTGTAATGCCAAAATGGCCCTTTTGCCAATCTGGCTTTTTTACAGAAGTTCATAAATGTTAATATTTGTCAACCAACTGGAATAGCTGTAAAGCTCTAAAACTGCTTTGGATTGTATTTTGTTGTCCTTTCTCCATATTTGACATTACTTATCTTTTACTCATCTTCCTGGTTATCTTTCAAAATAATTAGATTTAGATCTTTGATAATGAGGGCGAAATATTAATAATACTTCTTGTAAATAATCCTTCTTGTAAACATACCAAATGGTTGCACTGCATTTACTTAATATTAACATACAGACCTAATGGAAGTTTACATGAATTAATGCTGAAAGTATGAATAGCATTAGATGCCAGAAAGATGCTACAACTGAAGGATACAGTTATTAACACTGACATTTTGATTAAGTATGCAGGGAATTTTGAATCACAAAATTTAAAGTCAGAATATGTTAGAATTCTTGGCATTTTCAAGGACAGTATGTAACACATTCCCTATTTTTTTCTGCTTCTGTCAGATTTAACCTATTGTTTCAGTGGAAATTCATCCACCAAACAGAAAGAAAATAATTACCATCATTATTTTTCCTGAGGCTACCAAAAGCACCTACAAAAGCATAATGTGGTTTGGAATTTGAAAGGAAAGTAAATGCCTCCCACGCGAAACCACCACAATGAGATAAAAATAAGATTAATACTCCAAAGTTATGGCATAAGTCACTATTACTATGGCAAGAAGACCTTTATAAATTATAGAATATAGTTTCATCTCTTGAAATGTCTCAGATTTCCCCAATCACTCTGTTCAAATCCACCTTAAAAAAATGTTGATTTTTTAAAGTCTCAGAGATTTGGGCGGAGTGGTTTCTTTAAATTAAATATACCAGATAAAAATAATTCTTTATGTACAATTTTTTATAGCTTATTCATTTAGCTATCAGTATTAAAATAATTTTCTGAGAGTTTATCTTTAAAGCCAGTTAGGAATTAGGAAGAACGCTGAAAACCAACATAATGACTTATTTTAAAAATTTTATTTCAAGTTATCTAATTAGTGAAATGTTAGTTACTGACTGGAATTCTAGCTTATCAAGTGTTGCCACAAATTTTACAAAGCATCAAATGAATCCTAAAGCATTTTGGCCAAGCAGAATATTCTTCTCAGTGCAGAGATGGTATTGGAATGACAGAAGTATTGCAGGCTACTCTGCTCTTCCTGTCTATAGATTTTTCTCCATATCCAAAAGTCTAAAACCTTACATACAGGATACTGTCTGCTGTATGAAAGAAAAAAAATGAAGTAAATATGAAAATGACTTAATCAGAGAATGTGCTGAGTTGGAAGCGACCCAGGACGATCATTGAGTCCAACTCTTACCCCTAGAGGACCTCCGCAGGAGCTCTGTGTGCTTGAGAGTGTTGTCCAAATACTTGAGTTTTGTTAGGCTGGTGCTGTGACCACTGCCCTGGGTTCTGTTCCAGAGTCCGAACACCCTCTGGGTGAAAAGCCTTTTCCTTATATCCAACCTACACCTCCCCTGAACAACTACAGGCCATTCCCTCAGGTCCTATCACTGCTCTTCACAGAGAAAAGATCAGCATCTGTTGTAGCAGGCACAGGGCCTGCCAGGCCTCCCTGGCTGTCAGCAGCCTAAGATAGGAAATGCCAAGTCATGATGACTGGACCTTAGAGGCCCCTCTCCCGTCTCTGGACTCTTGATTATCTCTCTGTAAGACTATAGGTCACTTTCACCTTGACCCTTACTATTGGACAATTTCTAAAACTCCTGTACCCCATATAAAGCCCTACTTTTGCCTAGTTTGGCAGAAGAATCTATCACTGAGAACCTTCACAGAAGACTCCAATAAAGACATCTCTGTGGAACCTCATACAGCCTTCTCCTCTCTCTCCCTGAGTCTACCAAAGCACTTAGCAAGCAAAGAGCTACAAATCACCTCAGAGCTGAAATCACTTTAGGGCTTAACTACTTGCTAACGTTGCCTGTGGCTGGGAGCTGCCTAGGAGCCTAGACCGGCTGTGCTGGACCGGACTGCACTATCCGGACCTGTGCCAGCCAGCTGGGGATACTCCAAAACCCAGCCAAGGTGTACGTTAGTCTGCCCCTTCTCTTCATCTCATGAGGAATTTGCAGACTGTAATGAGGTGTTCTCTCCTCCTCTTCTTCAGATCTTCTCCAGACCTTAATCACTCCTCATAAGGCTTCCCTTCCAGACCCTTCATCAACCTTGTTACTCTCCTTTGAACACTCTTTAATAGCTTTGTATCTTTCATATCTTTGGTGCCAAAACTGTCCCCAGCACTGAAGGTGAGGCTCCTCCAGCCCAGAGTAAAGCAGGACAATGCCCTCCTCTCACCCAGCTAGCAATGCTGTGCCTGATGCCCTCCAGGACAGGGTTGACCCTCCTGGCTGCTTCTCAACTCATCATTGACCAGGATTCTCAGGTCCTTTTCCATAACATCGCTTTTCAGCAGCTCATTCCCCAGTCTGTCCATACATCCAGAGCTGCCCTATTCCAGGTTCAGATCTGGCACCTGCCCTTGTTAAACTTCATATAGCTGGTGATTGTCTATCTCTCTAATTTGCTGAGGTGTATCTGCAGGACCTCCCTGTCTTCAAGGGAGTCAGGAGCTCTTCCCAGTCTTTTATTGTCTGTGAACTTGCTAAACTTGTGGGTAAAAAGAATAATAATTGTCACTGTTTTGGAGATAGGCATGTGACTGAATACACAATATTGAATACAATACAGTATTGTACAATACAAATTCATACAACAACAGCCAAAGTTTCTTAACGGGTGCCCCTTTTATAAGGGCTTCAAACATCCTGTGCTTACACACATGATTAGTTGGGATGTTAGCACTGCCCAGCTCACTGGCCAATGATACATTTGTATTTGGGATTGAATGGGATTGGCTGGGGTCCCCTGTTTGAGTTTGAATCCAACCTATCATTATCACACCCAGGGAACTGTTTACTCCTATTCTCTAACAAACTAGGCTTTGCAGCTTACAGACCAGCTGTAGCTGTCATAATAATAATAATAACAATAATAATAATAATAATAATAATAACAATAATAACAATAAAGAAAGCATTTTGGTAAGCATCATATGGAAACACAGTAGGAATGTTATTGTGAGAAATAATAGATACAACTAAATTATATCTAAACAAAATTTTTACAGATTGTATTATATGTAGTTGGGTCATAGATTTGCTAGAGACAACAAAAGGGTTGTAAGTGGTCATAAACCTGATTGTACAGTCCAGTTGCTCTCAAGCTTTGATGACAGTTTGGCCACAGATCTACACTATCCATCATTCATTTTCCCCATCACAATGACTCAGGTCAGAATTACATTTCATCTTCTGAAAAAATTCACTACAAGTGGAAAACCTTTAATTTATTTTCAGGTGGATTTAGGGACAGGTATGTGAGTCCTAATAAAGTTTACACTGTTTTTACTACAATCCTTGAGTTTCTCATGGATTCTATCTTTTATCTTTCCAAGCCTCCCCTCATCCCACCAGCATAGAGGTTATTAAGTGAGTGGCTGTGTAGTGCTTATTTTCTGACTGAGTTAAATCACAACATCCAAGGTGGGAAAGAGACAGGAGTTACTGTTTCTGTGACTATCAAAATCTTGTGGAGGAGCAGAATTCATTGGTTTCAACGCACACGTTCTAGCTTACAATCACTGGCTACATCTTTCTGTCCCATTCATAACAAAGCCCCATCTGTCTCAATGTAAAACATGTTCTTTTGTTTTTTTCACTTTCAGACAAAAAAACCATTTTCCCATTACTCATTTTTTCTTTCTATCTTATATTTGGCATCTTAACAGTAATAGCATTCTCACATACCAATCTTTACCAGCAAAAGAGATTATTGCAGGAAGAGAAGATGGGAAATATATAATCCATTAGTCTTTCAGGAGAAAAAGTAGGAAGAGACACAGAAAATGAGCAGAGAATGCAATAAAGATGAATTAGTCAAGTTATGAAAAGAAAGAAAGACAAATTCTAAAATAGCTGTTTGTCAGCTATAGCCATATCAACAAATGCTGCCTGGAGAAGAGAGGATTCCTGCATTTTTTTAACCCTTTTAAAGACTGCTTGAAATGCATTTTGGTAGCTGACTTAAATACATTTCTCTCAATTTCTTTCTTGGCTTTGGTAATGCCGTGCTGTTCTGTTTTCTGTCATTTAGACCCCCTACACTTTCCCTGAGGGCTGAATAGTTACCACCAGCCCTATGAGGAGTATTGCTGGAGTGCTTGAAAAAGGAAAGCCCGGCTGGAGGCCACAGACCCCAGCAGCTGTTCAGAGCCAGGAGCCCTGAGCCCTCTCCGGCTAAGGGGAGAGGCTGCCTCAGAGACTCGGTCCCGCGAACAGGAGCGATCCAGGGAGCGCCAGCAAAAGCGTGCGGAGTAAAGATGTTCAGGAGGCAGCTACTTTTCCTGCAGCAGGGGTATTTATTTAAGGAAAGGGAGGTACAGGATCCGAGGGAGGCTGAGGAAAAGCAACTAAGGGGAGGGGTTTGAACACAACTTATAAAGGGTTGTCAGGGGGAGGATCTCCTCGCCCCTGAACCAATGGCAAAACAAATACATTTGATAAGCATACAGAACTAGCAAATCAAGAGGGAGCGTGGGAGGGGACACCAAAGGAGGCCCAATCACCTGGGCTTTTAACAAGATCTTTCTGGAAAGAGGGAATGGCCCGGAGGTGATGGACGGAATAGTAATTACTTGAATGGGGCGGGGAAAAGGGAGATAATGACCAAAACAGGGAGGGGTTAACACAATTGACACAAAAACTGCAACAAAAAGGCGGGAAAAACCATAGCAACAACTGACTGACAGAGGAAAGCCCGGGAAAATGGGGGAGGAGAGCCTGAGGCAGGCGCCATCTTGTACAATATGATTAAATACAAAACTAACATTTCAACTTCCTACAACATTAAACTTTTAAAACTTGCACAAACGTCCACAGCTGCAGCCACGCACTGCCACATCTCCCCCTTTTTACACAAATAAAAAGAAAGAAAAATAGAGGAAACTATGAGGTTTATGGAAATAAAAGGAAAAGTTCAGTCGACATTAATATAAAGGGGTTCTTGGGTGGGCTGGGGGGAGACAGAGGCATAGAGGTCTTCCATCTCGACTTTGATGGTATCGTCGAAGCGGCGGACTGCATTGACGCTTGGTGATGAGATCATCTGGTTTAAGAACTTCTTTAAAAGTGTCCAAAGTAAACAACCCAGGATACTAACAGCAAGAAGAATGATCAAAATTAAAATCATGTCTCTGAAAACAGACTTTGCCCACGAGGAGATGTCCAACCCAGAGAGGAGGTCGTCCAGCCAGCTCCCAGTCTCTTGCTTGATGGAATTGACCAGGGTCCGAATCTCTCCCAGTGCTTTTTCCACATCGGTAGCTTTAGATGATAGGTTGAAACAGCACAGACCCTTGAACTCCTCGCATCGGTGGTGATGGAGGAGCAGCAGATAATCGAGCGCCGCCCGATTCTGCAAAGTCGCCTGCCTGGTAATCTTCTCATCATGGAGAAGGCTCGCGATTGCCATGGAAGTGGCGTTTGCCTGTTTGACAGCCCAGCATTCTAGATGTCCCAATTCACCCAAGGCCTTCGCGGCCGCAACTCCGGGCAAGAAAAACGAAGCTGCTGCTCTTTTAGCATGACTCCAATGATTAATTTCAGCATCGCAGCTCGGGTCGAATTCAACCAGGTCTCTTTTGGCACAAATTGAAAATTGCTCTGGGGAATTTGGCTGCCAAACAGATTCTCTTTGGGCGCTGGGTGTGAACAGGGACACATGGCCAATCGTACATGGACCCCCTACAAGGTGGGAAGGGATGCCGCTCCATGCTCGGTCGTCGCAAATGAAATAAAAGCCTTTGGGAAGGGTGGTAGAAATCTGCGGTGGATGGCCCCCGGATGTTAAAGCTCTTTCGGCACGAGAAATATGAAGACAGTGCGGAGTGGGGGGCCACTTGGATCCAAGGGGATTTGGGGCGGTCATTTTTATGGAAGAATTGGGGGAGGGCAAAGTTAACACAAACGGAGGCTTTGGTGACGCCGAGCAGTTTGAACTCGAGGGGGGGGGTCCGGAGAGATGGAAGAGAGGGTGATGGTTCGGTTCCAGACCCACGTAGGATCTGAAACCTTGCCCAAGCTGTCCAGGGCCCGCCCCCAGGGGAAGGGGAGAGAGGAAGGGGAGAGCGGGATCCCCACCAAGCAGGACGACAAAGGGTCTGTAGCTGTCTCAGCACTGAGACAGATGTGGTCCTGGCCAAGAGACTGGGCTAGCAACTTCCAGATGTTTCTTGTCGCTGTCAGGGCTGGTTCTGGGGTGGACGCGGTGATCAGCACTAGCAGAGCGAAAGTGGTGATGATCACTGTCACCGACTTCTCCTCCATCTCGGTGGGCGAGATCTAAAGCATAATGTTGACAAACAATTAAAAACAGGCACCTTTTGCCTCAGGAGGGGGGGGGGGGGGAAGGGGGTAGAGGGTGACCTGGAACTGGAAGAGAAGGGTAGAGATTTAGGGTTTCTTTTTCCGCCGCCAACATGCTGACGTGACTTGACGGACTGGTCGCGTTGTCTGGGTTGTCCGAGGCACAAAGGGCCTGACCCACTTGGAGGGGACCCATCTGGGACCTGAGGGGGTGGATACACAGGCGTACCGCCTCCCCCAGGCTAATAAATCAAAAGGTCCCTCCACTCCCCAGGTCTCCGGATTTCTTACCAACACCGGGGGTTTCTCCTTCGGCTGCAGCTTCCGGTGCGCCTCGAAATGCCTCAAAATTGGCGGATTGAGGTTCTCAAAAGAGCAATTCAAGAAATTGATGGTGAAAAGCGCCCTTCATAACTGGGAATGTGGGGACTCCACCTTCCGGATCGGGGGGAGGCGTGCTAACACGCTTTTGATCCGTTGGTGGGTCCTCTCCACCACAGCTTGTCCAGTGGGGGAATAGGGGATGCCCGTTTTGTGTTCTATTCCCCATCTCTGTAGGAAAGCTCGGAGTTCTCTAGAAGCATAAGCGGGCCCGTTATCTGTTTTCAGGACTCTAGGGATGCCCAACACGGAGAAAGCTTGGAGGAGATGGCGTTCAACATCCAGGGCTTTCTCCCCTGTGTGGGCAGAGGCAAAGACAGCGCTGGAGAACGTGTCCACGGAGACGTGGACAAAACGGAGGCGGCCAAATTGGGGAACATGGGTGACGTCCATCTGCCACACCTCGCAACTAGAAAGCCCCCGAGGGTTGGCTCCAGCGGGCCAGGATGGAAGTTGGTCCCACTGGCACTGGGGGCATGTGGCCACAATGGCCTTGGCCTGATCACGCGTAAGTTGGAATTGACGGACCAGACCAGGCGCATTCTGATGGAACAGCTGGTGGCTCAGCTTGGCTTGCTGGAACACTTCAGGGAGTGGGGCCATCTTGACGGCTGCTGCCATGGTCCAATCCACGGGATCCGCTAGCAGAGCGCTAGCCTGCTCGGGGTCTCCAGCCAAGGCATCAGCTCGGCGGTTCCCCTCCGCAATGATCCCGGGAAGGTCAGTGTGTGATCTCACATGCATCACGTAGAACATTTGCTCCCGGTGGGAGATGAGTTGGATCAATCTTTGGAGCAAATTGAACAGCACCGGATTGGAAACTTCTTGGAGGACAGCATTCTCAGCTCTCGCAACTACACCAGCGACATAGGCAGAGTCCGTGACCAAATTGAACTCTTGATCTTTGAATTTTTCGAATGCCCGGACGACTGCGTCTAACTCGGCTACTTGAGGAGAGCCCTCAATGATGGAAACGTCCATCTCCCACCGCCGAGTTTGTGGGTCTCTCCAAGTCATTACTGACTTGTGAGTCCTACCAGACGCGTCTGTAAAAATGGTCAGAGCATCCAACGGAACTCTACTGTGGACCCTCTTGGTAGAAAATTTGAAACAATCTAAGTCAGACCCAAACAATTTGCAAGAGGGCTGCACTATGTCGATTTTCCCAGTGTAATTAGCGAGAGCGAATTGCAACACCTCGCTCTCCTCCAAGAGATTATTCAGCATCGCCAATTTAAATTTACCATCTTTTAATTCAATTGGGATGTGAATGCATGTGAAATCAACACCTGCCAACTCCCTGATCCGCGATCTTGCTTTGCGGATGAGTTCTGCCACCAGCTCATGTGGCCTTGTGATTCTTTTGGGCCTGCGGTAACTGAGGAAGACCCACTCTATGATTAAGAGGGGCTCATCAGTACCTTGGCCCTCCCCATTTTTCCCCGATGTCTTGGGCTTGGTCTTGGGCCTTTTCTGGGGCCTGTTGCACTGGTATATGATACCATGGAGGTGCGGCAGTCTTCCCAAAATGACAAATTTGAAGGGCAGGCCCGGGTGGTAACGATGGGCCTGCCTTGCCTCAATGATCTTCAACAAGTTCTCCAGTCTCTCTTTTGCCTCTGGGCAGAGCGCCCTAGGAGAACAAAGCTCCTCACCCTCCCCTTTTTTTAGCAAATCAAGGAGGGGGGCCAGGTCATCGTTGGTAATTCCCAGCCAGGGCCTCAGCCAATTCAACGCCCCACACAGAGAGTGGGCGTCTGCTAGAGTTCTCACTCTGGGGAACATTTCATTCTTTGTGGAAGGACTCGCCAGTAGTACCTCCTGCAGGGAGCTTTACGGTTCTGAACCGGAACTGTGAAGGCAAAGCGCGGGGCGTCGTCTGGGTGAAGAGGAATCTGGAAAAAAGCAATCTTTTATATCAATGATAGCCAAATTCCAATCTTTTGGGAGCATCGAAGGGGACGGCATCCCTGGTTGAAGGGCACCCATGTCTTGAATAATTTCATTAATTTTTCGGAGGTCGTGAAGGAGCCGCCACTTCCCGGATGGTTTGCGGATGACAAACACTGGGGAGTTCCATTCAGACATGGACTCCACCAGGTTGCCTTTGCGGACTTGCTCCTCCACGAGTTCCTCGAGCGCTCTCAATTTATGATGATTGAGCGGCCACTGACTCACCCAGACTGGATTATCTGATCGCCAATTGAGTTTCCAGGTGGGGCGCTCTTCAGTGACCGCTGCCTGAAAAACCTGGGGAGCCGGGAGGTCAATTTTGGCTCCCCATTGGGCGAGGGTGTCCCTTCCCCACAGGGGCTCACTGTAATTCAAAATGAATGGGCGTACTCAAGCCAATTGCCCATCCGGTCCCATAATTTCTACGATGCCTTTGCTTTGTTTCGCCAATTGGAAACCCCCAACACCTTGGATGTGACCATCTGCGGTTTGCAATTCCCAATGTGACGGCCACTCCCTTGAGGGAATGACTGTGACATCGGCCCCAGTGTCCACCATCCCCCGAACTTTGATCTTGTCCTTTCCTCGCACAAGCTGACAATCAATTCGGGGCTTTGGAGCTCCCACTTTCTGCACCCAAGCCACCGTCGGAGCTGCAGAGCCTGGGGCAGGAATGACCTGGGCGATGGTGGTGCCCTTCGGGAGGAACAGTGGGGGGCGGACACAAGAGATGAAAATTCGAAGGGGTGTCTGGTCTGTATGCAAGGGAGATGTAGATGGAATAATTTGAATGTCGACAGGTGTGCAGTCGACACTTCCCACAACGATGAATGGCCGTGGAAGGTCTTCCCAGTTACCTGAACCACTTTCGAGGCACACCGGAATGGCGGAGATATTTGATGAGTGGAGATGGCGAGGTTCCGCTGTCTGCAGCCTGAAGGAGAAAACCATCCCGGTGGGGAACAATGGCCCTGTTGGCAAATCTGGGGTCGGACAACTCAGACAAGGCGGTCTAGAGAGAGAAACAGTCACGTCAGGTAAAATCTTGTCACGGTCAGCAGGGTTGCTCCCCAAAGGGAGCTGAGACAATGCCCAGGATGTCACAGGGCCGGTTGGCGGCGGGACCCTCACACTTCCCTCCCCCCTGCTATACGATGTCAACTGCCCGCCCTTATTTTTGGCTGCGCGCAAGGGGGGTTTGCGCTGCCTGCCTAGTTTTTTTGCGGGGCAGCCTTTCCTCCTGATTGCCCTGCCCAATAGTCCTTGCGGAACTGATGAAATGCGCTCCGCAACGGGCAATCGGGCATCCAGTGTCCCGAGTCTCCACACAGATGGCAAGCAGTGCCCGGAGGTGGAGGCTGTCGGGGGGTGCTGGTCCCAGGTTTCAGGGTCCCCGCTGGAAAGGCGGCTGCAGCGGCGGCGGTGGAGGAGATGTCTTCCTCCAGGACGTCTGCGACGGCGACTTTCTTCTTGACGTCATTGCTGACGCGTTGCAGCTGCGGCGCGACTGTCTGTCGCGCAGACGTCCATCATTTCTTGCAACGAGGGACGTGGGTGGAGAGGCAGGCTGAGGATTGCAGTCTTGCACGCTGTGTTTGCGTTTGAGGCTGCAATCACTCGCACCAGGGTGTCTCTCTCTCCCCCCTCCACGCCCTCGAAGTCAGCTGCCGCTTGCAGCCGATCGATGAAATCATCAAACGGTTCCGTGGGACCCTGAAAAAGATGGGAAAGCGGGACCGGCGGCACCCCCGTAACAACTTTAATAAAAGCTTTTTCAGCCTCCATGGCACTCCTCTGGAGGGCAACTGTGGGGATCGATTCAGCGCATTTCCGCCCTTGCTCCCAGTCTCCCCTCCCCAGTAGGTGGTTGATGGACAACTTTTGCCCGTCTCCATTTCTCCCCAATCCGAACTTTCCCAAAGCTTTGGCAACAACTGTTCTAACAGTCGCTGCCAATTGTACTCCCAGCGGGAGTATTGAGCTTGGGAAAGTAGACTTTGAAAGATCTGCTTGATGTCTCCCGGAGTCAGCTCGTTTTCAAGAAGGGTGGCATGGAGCTGACTCCGGAAGTACTCACTCCGGTTCCCGTAGTCCTTTTGTGCCTTGCACAACTCTTTGATGGTGGCCCTGGGAACCGGGGCCCACCGCACCTCATGCCTCCCACCCTGCAATCGGTGATATGACACCGGGGCCACTGTGACGGAATCGGGTGGGAGGTTGGTCAGAGTTCCCACGCTCTCTCCCGGAATTCCCACGCCGGCACAAGATGGCGGACCGTGGGAAGCCGGAAGGGAGGCGGGAACTTCCCGTCCTGTGAAGGTGGGGCCTGGGGAGCCGATGTTGGGGGCTGCGTGGGAGGGCGGGGAAGCTCCCGCCCCCTTGGCGGAACAGGGGGCAGGGATTGACTCTTGGGGCGGGACTGGGGGAGCAGGTGGAGCCGAAGGGCCGGGAGGGGCCACTGGTGGGAAAACAGGAGGAGCGGTGGGAGGGAGAAGGGGGTGGGTAGTGGGAGGGTCAAGGGGAGAGGCAGTGATAGTAGGAGGGGAAGCAGGGAGCTCAAGGGAGGGCTTGGGAGGAGCAAGGGTGTCCCATGGGAGGGACGGGACAGGTGGCGGGAAGACTAGGGGGTTTTGGGGAGGGGGCGGGGGAGGGGAAAGTCCTCCTTGCCACAGGGGTCTTGGGTGCCCGACATCTTGAGCCTCATGGAGGCCATCTTGTGCTGGGACCCTAAACTGGACTTTCGTACCAACTCGGGGAGATTTTAAAACTTGGTAATGGGGGTTTGGGGCAGGTGAGGGAAGGGGAGAAACAGCCGGCGTCCTGGCCATTGGACGCGGGCTGTCGGGGGTCCGGTAGTCCTGAGGAAGACCAGGACGATGGAACTGGTCCTGCCCGCTGTGGTCGGGGTCTGTCTTCCTCAGGATTCCGGGTCTATTTTGGGGAAAATGGGGAGAGGGCTGAGGGGTTGGAACACGGGGTTTTGGGAAAGACGAACTGCTAAAACTTGGAAAACTGGGGGGTCGAGGCGGCGGTGCGGGGCATTCTCCCAGTTCTTTTCTCTGCTTCTCTCTCAGAACCCGAAGGATCTGAGTCACCCAATGTAGGTGTTTGTCTAATTTTAATTTATCTTTGGCTGAAAGCTCCCCCGACCTGGCCAAATCAGAAAATTTACGAAGGACGCCTTCCCAAAGCGAAAGGCTCCTAAATTGGTCGGGGGTGGCATCTGGGAACTGAGAGAAGACCCACTTTACAAGTTTGCGCACTCGCTTCTCATTAACTTGAACGTCTGCATTAACTAACAACGCCGTAACTTTTAAAACAGCCTCCCGCTGGGCGGCCAACAGCCTAGCACCCATGGCTGTCTGTCAAGGGCGACCCAGTAGCTACAGGAACCAAGGGGAACGTGGGGAGGGATGTAGGGCAAAAGACAGAAACGCGAATAGAAAAAGAGGTTAAAAGAGCTTGGTCAAAACAAGCTCGCAAATAGATCAAACAGAAAGGAAAGGACAGCCACCACTTCTAGACCCCGACGGGTGTGTGCATGCACAACACTAAACAGGAGAATTAAAAAGACGGGGGGTGAGCCGGAGACAGGAGAGAAGGGGAAGGAGAAAGGGAGCGGCTCACCAATTCTGAAGGGGCGGAGAAAGGGTCGGTTCCTGTGGCCTCCGCACAACGACCGGCTCCGGGTGCAGGAGAGGCGTCCGGTCGTGGATCCCTCCGGAGCGCAACCCCGAGTGACCCAGGGTCTGCTGCGACGGAGGGTGTTGGCGCGCCCAGGGAAGACTTCAAGGATGTCTTCAGTCCCGTGGGGGGACCCAATCCACTGTGGGACCGTCAAAAAGGCCACACTCCACGTTGGGCGCCACGCCAACTGCTGGAGTGCTTGAAAAAGGAAAGCCCGGCTGGAGGTCACAGACCCCAGCAGCTGTTCAGAGCCAGGAGCCCTGAGCCCTCTCCGGCTAAGGGGAGAGGCTGCCTCAGAGACTCGGTCCCGCGAACAGGAGCGATCCAGGGAGCGCCAGCGAAAGCATGCGGAGTAAAGATGTTCAGGAGGCAGCTACTTTTCCTGCAGCAGGGGTATTTATTTAAGGAAAGGGAGGTACAGGATCCAAGGGAGGCTGAGGAAAAGCAACCGAGGGGAGGGGTTTGAACACAACTTATAAAGGGTTGTCAGGGGGAGGATCTCCTCGCCCCTGAACCAATGGCAAAACAAATACATTTGATAAGCCTACAGAACTAGCAAATCAAGAGGGAGTGTGGGAGGGGACACCAAAGGAGGCCCAATCACCTGGGCTTTTAACAAGATCTTTCTGGAAAGAGGGAATGGCCCGGAGGTGATGGACGGAATAGTAATTACTTGAATGGGGCGGGGAAAAGGGAGATAATGACTAAAACAGGGAGGGGTTAACACAATTGACACAAAAACTGCAACAAAAAGGCGGGGAAAACCATAGCAACAACTGACTGACAGGGGAAAGCCCGGGAAAATGGGGGAGGAGAGCCTGAGGCAGGCGCCATCTTGTACAATATGATTAAATACAAAACTAACATTTCAACTTCCTACAACATTAAACTTCTAAAACTTGCACAAACGTCCACAGCTGCAGCCACGCGCTGCCACAGAGTATCTCTCTCAATTTTACATAGAACTCTCTGTCCCTTGAAACAGAAGGAAAAGGAAGAGAAAAGAACACTGTTAAGAATGAAGATGTGACTGATTTTCCTGTTTCCAGGGTGACACAGAGGAAAGAGCTGCCTTTCCCTTGGTACCCAGTAATGCTTGCGCCTCTGGCCAGGAAGGGAATCTGCACAGCACAGGAGCATCAGATAATTTTCATCTGTGGCTGTACTCTGTGTCTTACACAAAGTAGGATATGCAGCATGCGGCCTTCAAGGTTTTACAAAAAATGAGGGGTCCTTGACTTGCAATGACAAGGTACATATGTTTATGTATATGTATGTAAAAAGCAGACATTTATTTCTCTTAGCAAGTGTGGGAGTTTGTCTGGTTGGGATGGACGCTGAGCTGGCCTTCATTAACAGCAAAGGCATCAACTTAAAACCTTGGGAAGAGTGATGTAAAGAGGGGAAACATCTAGTTGGGTTATGGCGAGAAGGATAGGATTGTGGGTATAGTTCCATTAATGCCATTATGCCATATAAGATTATGTTATGAGTTCTTGTTTATGATTGGTTATCAGTGCTTTACATATAAGGTAATGTTAATGTTCATTGGTGCACTCTTCTGTTACAGAGGTTATATGCTGTTACATTTGCCCTTTTGCTGGGTCTTTTGAGGTTGCCCTATATCGTGCGTGGCTTCTGTCCTTTGTTGTGTTGCTCTGTTATTAAAGTTGCTTTCTGGACTTTCTCAATCATATCCATACCTACTATTTCATTTTGCTACTCCTGGCTGGTCTGGTTTTGAGGTCACAATGTTGATGCAACAAGCAAGTTTTAGTAGCCCTTTGGCTTCTGGAAGATCTCTTTAGATGCCAAAAGCATAGTAAGTTTAGACAACCAACATAAGAATCTATTATTTGATTTTCCATAATTTCTCAATTACATTACTTAAAAGCGTAACAATACATATGCAATATTACTGTGTCTTTCTAGGACACCACATAAATGTTAAATGCAGTGGACATGAAGCTTGGAATGAAAAGTGAAAAATAAACATTGCAATAGTTTATGGAAGACGATTAAGAGGAGGGTAATAAAAGCAATCCTTAGCGTGTGTTTAAGGTCTGTTCCACTTAAAAATGTCAGATTCTACTTTTCACATTAGGAAATACTGAAAGCAAAAGTCATTATCTGAGGCAATTTTTAGGAAAAGAAATCAGTTCTTAATTTTTATTAATTTTACTGTAGTAAGATCTTGAAATGAAGAAATGTTTTAGTTCAGTGTTTTACAACTGACTGCAATAGCAGAGTAATTTTTAAAGGAAAGGATATGAATTTCCCACATGAATGACTTAAGAGTGAAAATACTGTTAGAGTTATGAAAGAAGTGATTCAGTAAAATGAATATTTTAGACATGTATCAAATTCTGTAATCTTGCCTTTTTGTTTGAAGGCATTTTTGTTTGTTTCAGGAGAAAAAGTAAGAAGAGACTAGACTCCAACCAGAAAAGACATTTAGCCTAGAAAAACTAGAAACAACTTTTTGCTGCTTGGGTTTTTTGTTTTTTTTTTTTTTTTTTTTTTTTTTTTTTTTTTTTTTTTTTGTTATGTCCTTACATAGAGCAAATGTGATCTTGGTGATGTTAAAAGACATGGATTTTCTATACAGTTTTAAAAACCTACTGTTCTCCTGTACTCAAAATGTTTCCAATAGCAACTTGAAAGAAAGTACAATAAATTTACCTGAAATTCTTCCTGCATTGGTAAAATTAACTGTTCTCTGTACTGTACACTTGTCTCTGTATTTTCATGAAAGTAGAAAGAAATCAAGCTAGAATGTCAAGACCTTGAGTCCATTGTGATAGTTGTCCATAAATAGCAGTTTCCATTGTTTTGTGATCCTTTTGCATTTATCTGCCTATTTTAATAAATTATTCAGAAGTGATCTTTGTCTTTCCCATTTAAAGTAAATGAAAGTAACAAGAGTCTTTTTGTAAGATGGCTGATGATAACCTACTGCCAGTGTCATAGTGGCTAGCAGCAATCATCTGAACCTCTTCCAAAATGAAGACTGTGCTGCTACCTCCCAAATCACACAGAGCAGCTGCAGGTCTATATTGCTGCTTTTAAGCTTACTTGAAACAATATTTCGGAGATCTGAGATGTCCCAGTATGCTCCTGTATTCTGGCTTTCAGTTGCAGGTAATTCAAAAGAGTCATAGTGCTTTAATGTTTGCCAATGATTTTATAATTGTTTGCAAGAAGCCAGGTTTAAGTAAAAGCAAATTAAAATTACTTTCCCCACTGGAGTTACGAAGATTTTTAAACAAAAAGGTGACATAAAAGAGGAAAAAGTAATTTTCTCTGTTTACCCCAATGTCAAATCTGAAAGAACACTCTCTCTTCCTGTTTCATCCAGATGAGAAGCTGTAGATAAATTACCTGAGTGTAGCTTTTTTGTACCTCTTCAATACCAGCCCTGTTATCACTAAAGAGAGCAACTGGCTGGGGAAGAATGCCATTCTTTATACTTACAACCTTGTTTGGGATTTATTCAAGGTTTCATTTAGATTCTAATCTTCCCAGACTAATTTTCTTTTCAAGATTATGGATACTTAGTTTATTTCAGGGTACAGTTTCAGCCCTGTCATTTTGGATTATGTATAGACAGTTTATCTACTCATATCTGACATCTTAACAAGTGTTTTACTCTACAAGTGGGTACAACTCTTCCTTCCCTGTTATTGTAATATAACAATCCTGACTGAAGCCTCTCCTTATACCAATTTACATAAATAAGCAAATCAACCACAATACTTTCCTCGCTAATTATTAATTAAGACCTGACAGAAGAGTTATTCACCACTCTGGAGCAATAACCTCTTTGAAATCTTTAATCCATCATGTATCTCAAGACAAAACTCAAAAAATACATCTTGGAAAATTTAGATTTCCCATTGAAATAATGTCTAAAATCCCCAAGTCGAGAGGGTGAGGCAGCAGAAATCTCATAAACTGTTTAAGATTTGTCTTTACCAGGGCTTTTTATATATATTTCTATATATATAAAGTGTAAAACTAAATAAAGGACTTCAAAGACTATACAGATTTGATGAGTGAAAAAAACCACTGTTGTTATATACACTGTATTAATACGCCTCCATGTGAAGGATAATATTCTTCCCCATATCATAGGAAAACAAGGAAGTCAGGTAGATTACAAAAGGAAACACAAAGAATCTTCTCTTTTCTACAAAAAGAGAGGATTCCAAGTTGAAGGGAACCCACAATGTGGGTTCCTTCAACTTGGAATCTTCTCTTTTTCTCCCCACATTCAATATGGGACAAAGAAGGTCAGCACAATAATGGAAGACAACAAATATTGTGTCCCAGTTATTGAGATAAATTCTGTAACACCCAAAGCCTTGTACCAGTTTCTGGAAATGTTTTCACCCTATCCCTATTCCCTAAGAGCAACATCCCATTCCTCCTTTGTATGTTTTGCTGAGAGCCTGACAGCATTGAATCCTCTGGTGTGCTTCAGCAGATGTTATGTGACAGAAGGAGACATTGCTGTTTGCCTAAAGTGCACTTTCTCATGCTAAGCCAGATATTGAACCTCTGCTGTTTACATCACCTTTTACTTCATGCTGGCAGAAATAAACTACCAAATTCAAGTTTACAAAGAAGATTTTGAGGGAAAAATATGGACTGGTGAAACCTGAATGACAATTGAGCTTTTTAACATATTTGATGAAATATTTGATGAAAATTCCGACTTCCTTACAAAAATTTTAGCTGAACTAATAATTGCCTAGTACCTATGTAATGCATGATTAATTGTAGTTATCTCATATAAAATGCATTACAATATACAGTAAAACTAAGCAAATTGACAGCTCCAAGATTATCCTTTCATGAATACTTCATCTTACATTTTAAATGACTCAGTAATAGGATCCATAAGTTCTGTTTATGCCTACTTTATTAATGTGACATAGATTTAAATGGACAACACTTTTTAAGAAGAAATGTGGTCACATGTAGATTATACCATAAGACTTAACCAAATATTGAGAAAAATCATGCAAGTTAAAACTGGCACAGATAATTCCAGTAACTTTTGTTAACAAAATTTTAGCCAACACAGTATAGGCTTCAGCCAGGTTAGGATTTTCTGTCAGTCAAAGGTCAAGATAAATTCATCTAGTGGAAGGAGCAGAGGCTAAAGTATATGCGTGCCTCTTTAAATGAGCTTGAATCCACCAGTTTATGTTACCAAAACATTGCAGAATTACTTTTAACTTGGACTAATTTTCATTAAAAGGACATTTTGTCTATTCAAGAAAAGAATTTTCTATCTCTTCTTTTTTGAAAAAAAAAATTCTAAGTCAGCTAGTGAATGCTGCTTGAATATTTTATGCTGAAAAAATGTAATAACCCACACTTACAGATAATCAATACTCAGTAAAAAATACTACTCAGTAGGATTGGTTTGCTCTTTGTGCAAAGAGCACAAAGAGCACTGTTTCATTTTTCAAGCCGTCTGATGAAGAGTGGAAATTCAGTGACACTGCAACAGGAGGTCATTTTCTGCCTTGAGAAGTTCCTTGTTAAGTTTCAATTATTTTGCCAGTTTGTACAACAGTCTTTCAGTCTTCTTACATTCTTAGCACAGGTAGGTGGCTAATGTCTCTTCACATATGTTTCACAGCAGGTTATGAACTATTAGAGCACTTAACAACTAAAAAGTTCTTTTCCTGTAGAGTACGCAAATGTGACCCCTGTTGGGTGATGTTCCTACAGTACCTGATAAGAATCACTTAATCAAGTGCTGCATTGATAGAGGTGAACAGCAGAGGAAACTGTTCTTACCAAATCACATTACAAGCTATAATAACAAAGCAAAAGTAAGCCACACTGTAGATGCATTTAAATGAAGCTATCTGTAGGACTGGCCTCAATACCTACTTTGTTGGCACTATTTTTTTTTTTTTTTTGTGAGAGTGTGTGTGTGTGTGTGTGTGTGTGTGTGATAAAAAAGGTTGTGATTTCACACTTGGTGTTTGTTTGGATTTTTTTAACAGGGTAGAAATCTAAGACCAAACCCCCAGCTTTAGAGTTTGTTTGCAAGTTGTGTGCAGGGGGATTATGAAAGTAGCAGGATGAATGTGCCTCCTTCCTAGCTAGAACTCCTGTCTTGGGTACGGGAAAATGCTCTGCCTAAAACCTTGCAGCAGCTAGTTTTTCTGTATCTCCAATAATGAGGCCATACATCAGTCTCAGGAATGTTGTGGGCTCTTTCCTTGTGACTTTGATCTGAAAGGTCAGTCTGTTCATGTCAGACACCATCATAACAATAATTTCTCAAAAATGTACTGGTGAAACTTCCTCACTAATTTAATTGCTTGTGTAATTGAGGCCAGGGTTCTGATATACATGTGAAATCTTTGTCTGAACATATGTGTATCCACACTTTCACAGATCTGCATATCTTCCCACACAAAAAAAATCCCATCACTTTACATTTTGCAGGAGTTTAGCTTTGATCTTCTGTCCTTTGATTAAAACAAACAAAAAAAACCCCAAGACCAATAACAAAAGTAAACAAACCTAAAAAAAAACCAAAAACCCTAAGGTGTTTTCTTGTAAAATTAAGGTAACAAGGATGTATCCTTCAAATAGAGGTAAAAGTTCTCAGTATCAGAGTACAGTACCTTAAGAATGCTGCACTATTCTTCAGCTATTTTCTAACACATAGTGACTTAGACATGTAACAGGCTTACCTCTCCTAGTTACCCAAAAACGTTTGTACCTGATTGTTACAAAATCCCACCAGGTAAATTCTGGAAAGCAGAAAAATCAAGCACTGTATTTCTTCTTTACATTACATACCAAACTAAAGAACACAACTATCTCCTTTGTAGCGTTGTCATCTGGTAATTTGTGAGCAAAGAAGTATATTCATACAAAAATACCAAAATATCCTTCTTTTTACTTAATGTCAAGCTAAACATTAAATTCTGGATAGAGTTTGATCTTAATCTAAAAAAAGGCCCTGTATTTTTTTCTCTATAAACATATTTTAATTATCTCATATAAATGCAAACTATATTTACTTAGATACAATATTAGTAGAATAACATTTGAAATTATTAGCATATTTTAACCAGAATTTAGAGTAAAGAGAATCTCATTCTGTGCTACCATTTATCAACCTCATAACACTATGTTAACAGCATGTTACCCTCAGAAAGATGTTGAGCACTAATATCTGCAAAAAAACAGGTGGGGGGGCAGAGGATGGGGAATGTTAATGTAAACACATAGCAGTAAATTTATATTACAAATATAGGATTTATTCTGGATACATTTTCTCTACTTTTGTTTCTCAAATCAACCAACCAAACAAAAAAAAAACCACCAAAAAAATCCCTACCAAAAGACCACTAGAGAAACAGGTTTCATCTAGGTTAGTAAAATACTTATGGGAGACCATTAATGTTGAAGCCATTAAAAGGCTAAAATACAAAATTGAGGGGATCAGGCAAAACACCAGCTTTGAAGACTAAGTTGTCTTACACTGTCTCTAAAGATATACCTTCAAACACTCCACTCTATGAAAACATGAAAACAACTAGATTTCTGATGTTGTTGATTCCAGTATTTTCCCCCAAAGTTGTGGTACCCTGAAAAGTAGATTCACGAAACAAATAACTTATTATTCTATACTTATTTTACACTCCATGCTACTGACTGAATGGGCTACGTAATTTTGCTGTTAATGTTAGGAAAGGGGAGGGGGGTAACTGGGCAGAATGGAAAAACGCTTTAACAAAACCCAAAAAAATTACAATGCAAGCTTTCTTAAAAAAAAAACCTACAAAAACAAGCAAGTGAAATAATGAAAACTCCTTCTTGTGCTAAAAGTTTATCTTTTCCATGAGATTGTTATCCTTCCTGGTAGGTCTCTGCTGCCGCGTGTCCCTGAATCCCGGCTGGCTGAAACCAGCACACAGCCAGCAGTCGTTCGGGGCACAGCTCCACTCTTGGGCCCTTATGGCAAGGTGCTGTACTTCTGCAGATCCCCGGCATTATAGCCAGCAGACGTCTCCAGACAGACGAGACATCAGGAAGGGCAACCAAGCCGGTAGGAAAGGAAGAGTGACTCTCCGATGGTGGCGAAGTCCAGGATTTATTGGTCCAAAGGTAGGAACACACCATATCCCACAGGAGCGGACCAAGGGAGAGCCGCGAGGGAGGGGTTACACGAGGTTTTAAAGGGAAGGGGTAGAGAGGAGGAACCCTACCTCGGGCAAATATGATTACAGAAACTAATAATTGACATGAAGGTACACCCAATAAAGACAGCGTTGGGGAGGGGCCCCGGTCCCTGAAGCAGTCACTCTATGCCTCAGAGAGAGATTTCGGGAAGAGGGTGTGTGGCGGGAGGGTAACTGGCAGGGAACCGGGGAGGAGTATAACAAAAGATACACTGAGAAAACACGGGAGGGGGTTAGGAGATTGACACTGAGGTGGTGGGAAGGGGGAACCCGGGCAGAACCATTTTACATAACTTGTAGGGGATAACAGAACAGACCAAATGAACCCACCACAACAGGTCTACTTTTATTTGCCCTTCACCAATTATCCTGTGAAAAAATTTGATGTAGAAACTTCACTTTCTGAAACTTGTCTTTGCCTTCTAAAGAACTCTGAGATGGATCAAAAGCAGAGCTTTTTATAACCCATCTTAGAAAAATAGTCATCTAAAAATCTTCCTTTTCATTTCTGGTTTTATTTCTCTTCCTCATTCCCCAGATACTAAAGAATTATATATTATTTTTTTCTAATATTGAGCAAAGTAGCATTCACATACAAATACATTCTGATCTCTGAAGAATTTAATCATCAGAACTGTTGATTTTGGATTTTTTTTTTTTCCAGAAAACCCCTAGAAAGAGAGGGCTCTATTAGTAATTCAGACGTGGATCAAATAAATATTATCCCCACTAGTCCTAGTTTTTTTTTCCCCTTTACATTTGGTTCAACATCATCTGTGTCCAATATTAAAGGTATAAACTATTAATAGTGAGGTCAAAGACAAGAAATATTATTTTCTATTGTTCTCCATGACAGTATATTTATCACTGCTCTTGAATCCCAGGAGTAACTTTCAAATAGACAAAGATACACTGTCTATTGCTGATTTAAGGTTTGTTTGGTTTGCTTGCTCATTTTACTTTTTTCAGTATCTAGTTTAGATACATTGATCCTTAGAAGGCTGCAGGTTATAACTTGTACTACTCAATATTTCCTATTCCTTTTTGTTAGGCTGCCTTAAAGCTTTTGAAATTCTACTGGTCAGTCTTAATTTGTTATTCACATTCACAGTTTATTAAGATGGTGAAAGTCTGTTCTTATACTACCAAAATTTGATTCTTCACTAAAATTCAGCCATTTTAAAAGAAATCTCATTTTGATCACAGATGATGCTATTTTTTTTCAAAATATTTTAAATTGCAGATATGCTAACAGGAATAATATTAAAATAATTTAGCATTGTTTAAGACAAATTAAGATGAAGATACATCTTATCTAGACTGTTGCCACAATTTATGGCAGTAAGTGAATGAGAGTGGTATGAGAACTGCTATGAATAATCATTAGGAGTATTGCTAAAAGTACTGTTAGTTGTTTGTTTGGGTTTTGCTTTTGGTTTTCATTTTATTCTGTACCTATTTTCTTAGGAAGTTTTTACCATCTTATTTTTTCTTCATTTATTTTTATTTGGTTTAGGAGACACCACTGAAAGGTTATTTACCTGTTACACTTGCTACTCAAAATAGATACCTTATTAGTGCTTTTTCTCCCCACTGATCTAAATTATTATGATTCAACAGTCAAATAAGTAATATTATAGCAACATCAGAATGGAGTGCTGGTGTTGTAAATATGTGTGTTTCAGTGATAGATAAGCACCCTGAAGGAATTGAAGGCGCTGTCTTCTTCCTGATATGTTAATGTCATTTTGATGAATTGACTCCTGCTGTAGTTTTTTGAGGCTATTCATTGTGGTTTAAAGGACATGAGTGTTGAAAGCCATCCTTAAAAATCTAGTCATTAATTTTGTTCCTCTTACTATAGAAAATTATTAAATAAGCCTGAGCCACTCAACAATACTATAATTTTTTAATTTCCAATTTATTCTATGTGTCTTCCTCTGGAAAGCTTACTAGCTCTTAGACTTAAGGCATCAGAAAGTTTTTATTGTCTTGTTGATCTTGTTTCTCAAATTAAATTATTTTTTGATGGACTAAAGATTATTTTGTAAGCTTTTCTTTATAGTGTAAGTGACAATTATGACAAAGCTCAATGAAAGTCTTTGAATCTAGTGTGTTTTCTTAAGTTAGACAAGAAAAGACACTCCAGAACTAAGGGACTAGAGATAAGGGATATAATTATTATTAAGAACTTTATATCCAATTAACTTTGATAACTTTGGTCTTCTAATCAAGGTAACCTTTCCTTTAATGTATAAGCTAAATAATACAGTTTTAGAAAGAGAAGTTTAAATTAAAATTATATTTCTGTAGTCAAGGGTTGGGGGAAGGGGGAAAAAAAACTAAAAAGAGACAGGAATTTAAAAAATCATTCCCCACTGTATAGACAATCTCAAGCAAAATACTGAATAAACAGTACTGAACTGGAAGATTGCTCTTCCCTGATGCTGTTATGCACTCCTGCTTGTTCTGTTTTTCTTAGTTGTTTGCTTCCAGCAATGAACAGAATGATTCGTGGTAAATGCTGACAAACTTAGGGACAGAAATGGCATGTTTTTATTTATTCAGTTCAGATAATTGTGGTTCGGGTTTAGTTGTTTTTTTGTTTTGGTTTTTTTTTTTTTTTTTTTTTTTTTTTTTTTTTTTTTTTGTCATTACCTTTCTTGAGGAAAAGCTTGCCAAAATGTAAAAAAAAAAAGATCCCCACACCTACAGTAATTTTTTAAACTGTCTGGTCATCTGAATAAGCTGCTCTTTTGATAATACTTTAGTTAATGGTCTTTTAATATTTCTGATATTTTCTTAGGTAATAATTAGCTCATGAGTGCACAGGCTCATAAAAAATAGGTGGGACACGTGCCAGAAAATAGGGAATTTTTAATTAATTTTAATATTTGTACAGAATAGATTTTTAGCTAATTTTAATGATTTGGAAGCATTACAATGTTAATTCTTTGCTCCTTAAAAGCCAATTCTGATCTATCCTTTGCTTTCTATCATTGTTCAACAGGTATAAAAATCAGTTTCTCAAACATCTAAATGCTAAAATTCTCACAGATATGTAATGTTTCATCTAATAAACCATCAACCCAAAGAGGTATTCAATTTTCCTTCCATTAAATGTTTTGTAGGTATTATATTTTAGGTCACATTTTCGTTCCATGGTCTAGGATGCTTAAGAACTGCAGCTTCCAGTACCCACATCATCGAAAGAGACATACAGACCAAGAATAATCCCATCAGAATGATGTCTGGGTACAGTAAATTAGTTAGCTCCATAATTAGTTAATTATGGAGAAATTATAATTGAATACTGCACGAGTTTTAAATGAAGTGTTTTGATATAATTTATTAAGCCAAAAGAAATATTTTAAACTATTTGTCCCATAGAATTTTAAAATACTGGGATATCCAGAGGTGCTGAAATTCATGTACCTCCATTCACTTTAGATACTGTTGAGGTGCATAGTCTTATCCAGGAGCAAAAGACACAAATGAACTTATCAATATTATCTCAGAAGTGTCAATTAACTAGTGTTAGAATATATT
The DNA here is from genome assembly GCA_013398715.1 of Nesospiza acunhae. Lineage (NCBI taxonomy): Eukaryota > Metazoa > Chordata > Aves > Passeriformes > Thraupidae > Nesospiza > Nesospiza acunhae. Next base: position 299,901 of record VZSU01001130.1, on the reverse strand, counting down.
TCTCTCCGAAACAGAGAATATTTCATTAAAAAAAAAATAAAAATTGAAGTGTCCTCTGATGATTTCCACAAGTTCTTGTGACTTACAAGTCTTTGAGAAATCATTTAAAATTTGTCCCGTTTTTTTGTCTGCGCATGTTAAGACTGCTTGCAATTAATTACTTTTGTTTGTGACTCTTTTTAAAAAGTATGCTATGAATAAATCTTCCTGTTCTAGATTATAATTTCATGCGACATTGCTGTATGGTTTATTCATAGCTGCCTGTAAGATTAGCAGAATACAATAAAAGCAATGACCTTGTTTATTTTTACTTCAAATACTGGAACTGAGACTGTGTGAATATACTTCATTACTGTTTTATGAGTGCTGCAGAGAGACATTTTTGAAGCTGATTTATAAAGAGGTGTTTCTGTGTTTTAAAGCTGCTGTTCTTTAAAAAAAGTCATTTAAACCTTTCTCTGGAGATGAGTCCATAGTTCATAACCTGTGCACAAGCATCCTACAAAAGCATCAAACCTATTTCCCACACTCTTTACTGGCTTGCAGCAATATGATTTGGTGAGTTGACATTTGCTGGCCACCAGGCATGAACCAAACTGCTTTCTTACTCCCCCCTCTCAGCAGGACAGGAGGAGAAAATGTACTAAAAAGCTCATAGGTCAAGATAAGGGCAGAAAAATCAATGAATGAGCTTTTTTTGCATGAGCAAAAAACCTAACTAAAACTGAGGAATATTAAATTCTTTGCTAATTGAAAACAGGAGGATAGAAATAAGAGAGTGTGAGAAATTGAAACAAAATGAAATACTTTACCTCAACACTCTTTGTTCCCATGCTCAACTTGTTTTTTAAACTTTCTCCACACTATAAGAAGTACAGGAGAATGGGGAATAGGAATTTTGGTCAGTACATAACAGTTTATCTCTTCCACTTCTTTCCCACACGCTCTAGCATGATCCAGCATGGCATCAAAATCCTTTAAGAACTGCTCCAGTGTGGGGAGCTTTTCTATAGGCTGAAATCTTCAGAAGAAGAGTTCTGCAGTGTGGGACTGCCATGGGCTGTGATTCCTGCTCTAGCATTGACTCTCCATTGGCTGCAGTGTGAATATCTGCTCCAACATGGTTTTCCATGAACTGCAGAGAAATTTCTCCTCCAGAGATGGATCAACTCCTTCCCCTCTTAATTCATTAACCTTAATGTTGTTTTTTTCACATTTTCCTCATCCTTTTCTCTCACAGATGGTGTACATTCATTTTTTACTCTCAACCAAATATTTTATCACAGAAGCGCCACAAACAAGGCTGACTGGCTCAGTTTGAGCAGTGCCAGATCCATTTTGCAGCTGTCTGAAACTGGCTCTTTCTGACGTATAAACAGCTCCTAGTGTCTTCTCACAGGAGCCAGTCCTGCCGATCCTACACTACAGAAACCTACTAAGACATATTATTGCTTCAAAGTCTGTGCTTTCACTTTTTTTTCCCCTCTTTTTTTTTTTTAATGAAAGCATCCAGGATATAAAGTTTAATTTCATCTTCACTCTTAGGCACAAAAAACATACCTGTGTCCTAGGTGTGAAACTCATCCTTGCAATTAGAATAATTTCTTTAAAATTATTTAATAAATTAATTTTCTCCATAGTAAAAGAAAAAAAGAAAACATGAAATTTTTTTACCTTTGATAGAACAAGATGAAGAAATTTTCTTGTCATGTCTCCTAATTCTGAAAACAGTTCAAGGAAAAAATTAACAACAGAGGAATATAATGAGAAAACAATTAGGAATATCATTGATATACTAATTTCTTGGATACCACTATGATTACCTCAAGTACTCTGCAAATTTACAATAAAATCCTCGAATCACCTTAGCATGTAAAAATGCTGGTGATATGACAAAAAAAGATAAGATTTTCTGAATTAAAAATGGTGATGGAGGGGACTTTAGTATCTTTAATAGCAAAGACTGAAGTATTCTGGCAAGATGCTATTCTGATAAGGAAATAGCCTCATATAATTTCCATTTAGGCTAGTCTGAGATTCAGACTATTATTAACGCAAAGAAAATTTTATGTTGACAAACTCTACAGTGTACACACACACAAATGCAGTAAAAATACGTCACTAGGTTCCCCATTTTATGCTAAAAATCAATGAAAAACAAATAAAAACTGCTCATATTAGGAAAACACCTCTAAACAAGTACTTTACTTCCAAAAAAGCAAAACTTTCCAAGTTCCTAGAACTATGTTTTAATCCAGTGTATGAGAAGAAATAACAAGCAACTAGAGAGCAACTTGATAGACAAAAGAAGACCCTTTGAAAATGGGGAAATAATTTAAATCTGTGTGTTAATCAGAGAAAAACCTGTAAAATATCAAACAATCTGTTAAACCTGAACACAGGCAAAGAAGCAGAACCATGCATTTAGTCCATCCATGTAGTATTTTTCTAGATTCAGATATTGTGTTTGAGGTGACTAAATGAATCAATTTTTCTTCTCTTGAGCAGGGTGACATTTCTTCAGGAGCATGATTTCTTCTCCACAGAAACACAAATTTTGAAGTTTTCTATTTGTTTGCTGAATATATCTACATGTTGTGATATATTCATGCACGTAGTCAATCCACTGGGATAAATAAAGAACCACTTTCATCATTCCTTCATCACTAAAAGAAAATAAAATTGGTTGCATGCATTTTTTAACTTTCATAGCAATATTTTTATTATTGAGTTCATCTCTGTTCTTCAGACCCTGTTTTTGCTCTTTAAATCACATAACTAGGAGTGCTCACAGTTCTTACTTTACTGTATTCTTAATTTAATTTAAAGATGTGATATCAATATGCAGAAAGAGAATTTGTGAAGCTGCAATATGATGTACAACAACTCTGGATGTAAGCAGTCTGAAGTTTTATTATCTTCTATCCTCATACTGAAGTTCTTTTGGCAAATATCCAGCTGTTAAAGACTTGGGTGTATTGCTCTGGCTTACAAATTAAGAGTTCTGTCTGATCTTTGGCACAACAGATACCTCTGACACCTTTATTCATTATTTGCTGAGAATGTTTTTTAATCAGCATTCTTATTTTAAATGGAGACACTATTTCAGTGGCTCTGGTTTCCTAGCAACACAGTTTATTGTCACTGACTTGTAATTTCAAAAGATCTGTGTTCAGAATGGTTTTCATGGCTTTTAGTTCTCAGTATAGCCTCACAGACATCATACTTTGATACTCCCTATCAGATATTCCATATATCCATATGTTTTTTTAGTGTAACCAACAACATTTCAACCACCAGAATAAACTAAAATGACCATCACCTAAACTCATAACAAACCAAATTCTAAGTGGAGGAGAAGTATTTTATTTTTTATAAAAATTGCATTTAAGGTGTTTTGATTAATTTGTGTTCAAAAATTTATCTTTGGATAAATAAGATTGGGGAATCGTGAAAATCCACTGTGCTTAGCTGTCACATATTTTCAGAAATAAAATTATCTCCAAATATTTTGTCATTTACAATTTCTTAAGTAAAAATTGCATTTTTAGATTTGTTATTGCATGAAAAGTATCCACATTTTTTAGTAATTAGAGATGGTGTGCTAGTTTCATCTGGAGTTGATTCAGTTTTCTGCACAATGGCTTGTTTTAAGAAAAAAAAAAGACATTATTTGCAATGGTAAAGCTTTTTTTTGTCATAAAAATTCCTCCCTGCTGTCCCAAAACCAAGTAACATTTACTAGCCTGGGTGTAGATTCAGGACTCTGTTTTCCTTGTGATATGAGAGAAAAGCAAATAAGATATTTGAAATCTAGCTTTTCCAATCTTGAGTTAGTGTCAGATTTCCAGCATGAAAACACACCTGTTTTCTGAGACTGAAACAAGTTTTGGGTCAAGTTTACTTTTCAAATAGGATTCTGAAAGATTTTTCTTTTCCGTCTTCTGACTGCGGTGTGGGGACACTAATTTCAGTATCTGGTATGCTTCATGATTGAATTGAATTGTTGACTCCTGAGAGTCAACTAACTTCAAACGCTTTAATGTCAAATCAGAATTTATGCAAAAAATGGTGTAATTTCAACAACTGGGAGCAACAAGTTGCAATCCACACAATGAGAAACAAAAATCTATGGATGTGTTAAGGAAACTAATGGCTTTAGTAAGACCACAGTTGCTATGGGTGTTATGAAAGTTATAATTTATATATAAATGAATGCCATTGCTCTGTACTCCATTTAGGCTGGTGTACTACTAATTTTGCCTGAGGTGGTGTTAAATTTCTTCATAGCAGCTTGTATGGTGCTATTTTTTTATATTTGTAATGCGAGAAGTGGTGTTAACACACCAGTGATTTAGGTGCTGCTCAACAGTGCTTAGACAGCACAAAGGCCTTTTCTGCTTCTCAGACTGCCCAACCAGCAAGATGGCTGGGAGAGGGGACAACTAGGACAAACTACCTCAGCTGTGCAAAGACTATCTCATACCATGTGGCATCACATTCAATGGTAAAAGCTGGGGTAATGAGTAAGTGTCCTGGGTTCTCAACCTAAGACAGTGAGAAATGTGGAAGTTGAGTTATAATGCTTGCCCTAGAGTAAGTAGAAATGAGATGAGGAAGACTAAGACTCACCTGGAATTAAATCTTCTTGGGGATGTTAAGGACGACAAAGAAGGGCTTCTTCAAATTCATCAATAACAAGAGGTAAACAAAAAATAACAAGGGACTATTACCAAATGGAGTGGGGCCCCTGATAAAAGAGGAAGCAAAGAAGGCAGAGTTCCTTCACTGAATGCTTTCTTTGTTTTGGTCTTCACTGACAAGACTAGCACTCAGAAATCTCTCACCCAGCAGATCAGGGAAAGGAAATGGTGGAAGGCTTTTCCTTGGTCAGGAAGGATTGGGTTAGAGAAACCTGGGAAAACATGATATCCACAAGTCCATAGGTCCTGATTTTCAACATTCACAAGTGCTCAGTATCCATGTGCTCACGATGATGAAGCTGCTCATGACCATCTCTGAAAGGTCATGGCCATCAGAAGAGGTTCCTGAGGACTGCAAGAAAGCAAATATCATCCCTGTCTTCAAAAAGGGCAAGGAAGATCCAGGGAACAACTGGCCAGTCAGCTCACCTCAATCCCCGAAGAGGTGATGGAGTGCCTCATTCTGGAGGGCATCTCATCCATGCAGAGGACAAGAGGGTGATCAGGAATGGTCAGCATGGATTCACTGAAGGTAAATCATGCTCAACCAACCTGATTGCTTTCTACAATGAAACAACCACCTGGATGGATGAAGGAAGAGTAGTGGATATTGTCTACCTCATCTTTAGCAAGGTTATAGACATTGTCTCTCACAACTTCCTCATAGACAAACTCAGGAAGTATGGGCTAGATGAGTGAACAGTGAGGTAGATTGAGAACTGGCTAAATGGCAGATTCCAGAAGATTCTAGTACGTGGCACAGGGTCTAGTCGGAGGCCTGTCAATAGTGGTGGTCCCCAAGGGCCAGCACTGGCCCCAGTATTGTTTAACTTATTCATCAATAACTTGGATGAAGGGGCAGGTGCCTTCTCAGCCTGTTCACTGATGACACTAAGCTGGAAGAAGTGGCTGATACTCCAGACAGTTGTGCAGCCCTTCAGGAGGACCTCAACAGGTTGGAGATATGGGCACAGAAGAACTAGTTAAATTTTAACAAAGGCAAGTGCAGGGTCCTGGAGAAGGACAATCCCAGGCACCAGGACAGGCTGGGGACTGACCTACTGGAAAGCAGCTCTGCAGAGAAGGACTTGGAAGTCCTGGTGGACAACAAGCTGTCCATGAGTCAGCAGTGCCCTGGGGACCATGAAGGTGAAAGAGCTTCTCAGTCTTGAGAAGAGAGGACTGAGACTGGACCTCATCAAAGTATGGGATTATCTGAAGAGGGGGATGTTTCCAACTTCTTCACAGCGGTGCCCAGCAATAGGACAAGAGGCAATGGACAGAAATTGGTGCACAGGAAGTTCCACCGGAACATGAGGAAGAGCTTTACTGTGTGGGTGCCTGAGCATGGGAACAGATTGTCCAGAGAGGGTATGGAGTCTTTCTCACTGGAGTTATTCCAGAACCTAAACACAATTCTGTGACTTGTGCTCTGGGATGATCTTGCCTGAGCAGGGAGGCTCAACCAGATGACCCCATTGTGGTTTCTTCCAAATTTACCCATTCTGTGACTCCCTCATTTTGTCATGGACCCCTGCTTTACTGGAGATGGCTTAACTCTTGCCTGTTGATCAGAGGAGTGAACAAATTCCTTGTTTTGTTTAAATGCACACATGGATTTTGGATTACTTATTAATGTCTTTACCTTAACCTAAAAAATTTCTCACGTACACTCTTTTGGCATTCTCTCCCATTCCTCTAGCGGAAAGTGTGCAATCAGCTTTGTGGGGCTTAGCTGCCTACCAGGGTTAAACCACCATACTCGGTGTTCCATTCTCATCTGATTAATTGATTTTTACTCTCTTTAAGTCTCCTGAATTTTTTTCTACATCATGGAATTGGTGCTGAAAGAAGGGGCAGCCAGTTTTAGCCTAGAGGCTAGATTGAATTGAGTTCACTGAAATCAGAAAAGGGATTTGACATTGATTTTAAGGGGGAGTTGGAATGTCACTCTTTTTAACAAACAGCTTATCATTGTCTTTCCCTTCTAATGACTCAGTTTTACAGGGGAAAAAAAAAGGAAAGCTTTCTCCCAGAATGCTATTTTCTTTGGAATAATATTTTTTTCAGGAAACTGTAATCAAGATTTGTACATCCTGATGCCAAACTGTAAAAAGTATCTTTCTAAAGAGTCAATTTGCCACACAAACACGTGGTTTGCTTCTGGTTTAGGTTGTTTTATCTTTTTTTCCTTTTCAGTGTAACCATGCAGTGTACTCAATCCCCAAAGACTTAAATTATAAAATGCAACTAAATATTGCTTTATAAAATTAAATAATCAGCAATTTATTTTCCATTTATAAAATTCTTATTTTAAAATATTTTTCTCAAATTTTTTTGAGAATTCAGGACAGATGATGTAGGAACTTACAGTAAAAAATATACTTAGAATTTAAGATGCCTAAGTATTACTAAGAGCTTGAGATTTCTTCCTATACCATTGCTTAATTTAACTCAGAAACCAAATAAATTTTAGCTGAATTTTCTAATTTAAAATTTATTTGAACTGTAGCATACTTTTTTATTTTTATGTCATGGAGCACTGCATATTTTGTTCAAAAAAAGTATTTGCACAAACTTTGGATTTTTTTCTAGAAACCTATTATGTACCAGTCATGATGTAAACCTGTGAAAAACTCCACTAAAAATCATTACATTACTCACTCACTTAAAACAAAGTGAAATTCTGTTTCTTCATGACTTAGAAAATTAAACTTCAGGGTTAATAACTAATGTTATTTAAATATATGCAAGAAAGTCACTATAGTGTATCTGGTTAGGATATGAAGTTCTATTTAAGCACATTATAATAAAATACAATTTTTTTGCTCACAAAATTTTTTCTGTTTCTTGCATTGCTTTTCACTGATAGCTATTATACAGTAATGAATATCACCCATCATGCTATTATTATATGCTAATTGCAATCAAGCATTTTGGAGCTGTGTGGAGATGATGGTATATTTGCATTAAAAAAAGATTTTGTGACAAATTGCTTTTGAATATTGTACACTGTCATATGACACATCCTGCAACTACCTGTTAAAAGAGCAATATGAACTTCCTAGTTATATTATTGGAAAAAACAAAATAGTTTAACAGCTTAGTGTAAAATAGCTTGGAAGGTACTTTTAATCACTTTTAAAATTAAATTAATAGTATGCAAATAATAGATGATCAAGAAGTAAAAGTAACATAACAAGATTTTTTTTTCTGTTAATATATTTAACAGTTTCTACTCTGTGATTCCTACCTGATGTGATTAGTTGTGAAATTTCAGTCATTTGTAATTTCAGTCTGTTACTTTTATGCATCTGTTACTGACAAAAGAAGATTGGCAAGAATGCATTAAAGTGATATTTCAGAAATGGAAGAAAAATAACTTGTGTGAAAACGGTTCTAAGAGAAAGTGATCAGAGTCATGGTAGTGAGGCAATTTCCAGGGTAACAGAGAAAGGAAAATATGTTTATCCTAAAGGTTGGTTGTTAGCTGTCAAATTCTTTCTGTCTAAAATTCATTTTAAGTACTAAGCATTCTAAAATGTCATTTGCTTTAGCACATGAGGAGCTGTGAAAGAATAATAATATTAGCTTTCACAATCACAGCTGGGGGCACTACATCTAACTAATTTTCATGCTTTCAAATGTACATGTCAGTAAACATGAAATGAAAGTTATTAGAAGTAACATTTTATTTTCAGTAGTGACCGTAACAACTGGAAAAGTGGAGGGCAGTGAGTGGTGGTTTCTGCAAGTAGCCTATCAGAAATCAGTTCTTTCCTTTTCACTTTCTGTTTTTGTTTGTTTGTTGCCTGTCATTTCTGCCTAGTTACTGCCAAGAACATGTCTGCTTCTTAATCAGGTGGGGTAGAAGAGGTGTTTTTTCTCTCCAAATCCCTTGACATTATCTACATTACCTGATTGATGTGGCTTATAGTAAAAGTAGTAAAGTAATTTACCTCGGCTGGTTGGACAAGAAAATAAACCTTATTTTTTCTTAAAGCAGAGAATACAAGCAAAATCCATGTCAGTTCTCCAGATATGGCAGCAAGGCTCTTTTAATCAAGGGACTACTCTTATATTAATATGGGGAGCAAAAAAAAAGGAGTTTTTACTTGTCATACTTGCAGAAAGACCAAGAAATCATAAGCCTTAAGAAAGGACTGTGAATGCACTATTGTTATTATACAAAGGCAGCTAATTTAAAACCTACATTTTAAAACTTTTTTTCTGTTGCTCTTGAGCTCTGGGTTTTGTCCGATTTAAGCAGACATTGTTATTCTAAAACAGCTCTTTCTAATCCCATTTTCTATCTCCAAGAGTTATCACAAGAAAAAACTGATCAGTACATGTATTTTGAACCAAATCAGGATCAGATATGTTTATTGATTTGTTAATGACATGCAATTAAGTGGCAATAACTGAACTATGCATTCAGGATCAGTATCAATAATAAAACAGGTAAACCACAACACTAGGCTGTAACAAACCATCTGAAAATTTCTGCAAATTTTTTTTAAACTAATCCTCAAATGGTCCAATCACACATATGTATTCACACACAATTGATCATGGGGGTTTCCTTCCCAAAAATTTCACCTCTTCCCACCAATATGAATGCACCCATTCCTGGAAGCATTATACCATGTGCAGCTACGGGTGTTTTCATGCCAACATTATCCTCTGCTGCAACAATTTTCCAGGTTCTTTCATACACCTTTGCAAGCTTAATTTCATGTATATATATATTTTTACTCTGACTGATGGCCTTTTTTACTCTCTACTATGGTCTGTTCAGGAAAAACCTTCTGTCAGGCAATTTCAATCTTTTCATCATGCTTGCTTTGTCCACTTGCAGTCTTAGTGCCAGATGTTCACTAAATAAAAATACTGAAAACAGAGACTGAACCANAATAAAATAAAATAAAATAAAATAAAATAAAATAAAATAATTGGTATTTCTTTTTTATTTTGAATGGACATTATTAGTTTTTTAACTAGTTAGCATGAGAATTACTACTATTTTTATTTCTTTTTTACAATGTATTTACATTATTTGGACTGTAAAGTTGGTTTTAGACAGGTGAATTAGGAATGGTCTTATTTAAGCTAATGTTTTTATAGAGACAGAAAATCTGTCTTTGGGAATATGAAGGGCTTTTATGGGTATCAGGTTGTGACAAAGAAGCAGAATGACTGCATCTGGCCCATTTTAGTAGCATGGTTGCTTAAAATTGCATGGGGGATGGAATTTGATATGCATGAATATAGTAATAATAAATATCATTACTGTTCAATGTAAACATTTGAATTATAAATCAAAGGAATGAATTCAACTGTTAAGTATAGTGTGTAGATCTTCTACAGCAATAAATGGCAGCCCTTGTTTTCATTGTTTGTATCTTGTCTTTACAAACATATGACCTAAATCTGAGCATTAAAAAAAAAAAGAAAGAGGGAATTTGTTCATTTATTTGGAAAAATCAAATATTGTTTTTTAAAGACACATCTATTACGTATGAATTTATTTATAATACAAATTTTAAAAAATCTGTATGCATGGAAAAGATCATATTTAGAAATATGTTCTGGATAGGAAAAAAAAAATCCTCATTCATAACTAAAAATCTTGTCTCAACAAATTGACAGAAATAAGACAGTTTGTGTTTGCAAGAAAATATGCAAGGCATATCAACACAATGGAAACATCCTTATTATATATAGTGGACTAAATAGTATTTGAGGTTACTTAAAATAAATCTATATATTTTCAGGCCCTTTTTCTATCTGACCCTATTAAAAGACTTCATAATGCAGTGTTTTTTAAAACTGCATATTAAAATATTTTTGTTGTTGTCCTTAAATCTCCTTTTTTATGCTATTTTTTTGGTTAAAACAATTTTTATATACAACAAATAAAAAATTAACTTGATTTGTCTGGAATTGAATTTGAAGTATGTATTTGAATGGGGTCCAAAATCACAAATTTAAGAAATTCAAACGTCAATTTTACCTTTTTCTTAGTGCTTCACACTACTGATGCTGAGCCAAATACGAAGTTCTTCCATATGTTGTTGAAGTCTTTCATCCTACATCCTTTTCTCACAGGCATCTTTCCTCAAAGATCAATATTTTTCATTTTCTTCTGGTTTCTAAATGTCTTTTTGCCTTACCCATGTGTACAAGCTGTGTCAAAAGTGTATTTTCTGGCTATCTCAGGTAGACTAACAAAGGATGTTACTGTCTACTTCTACATGAAGGAATTTCCAAGTTTTAATGTATTTTGTTGTGTGAAAAATTCATGCTATACCAAGCACAGAGTAGGAAGACCAAGAAGTAAAGTTGTTGCAGTATTAAATTTTAGTTTCACTCATTTGGATTTAGTAGATACATTACAATCAGTTGTCTGTCCTCATTTTAGTTTTGTTTTCTTCAATTTATCTTTCACTTTAGTAAATGTTGCACAGTAGGGGAAAGGGCATTGCTTCTTTTTTCTGTCAAAGACTAAAAATGCAAAGATTATTTGAGGGTCTGTTCATCAAAATCTAATTTATCAAGAGGTGCAAAACAAATCACTTACTGGATGCATAACTCCTTTGTTACCAAGATAAAAATAATCTAGACAAACAATCCAGATACTGCTAAGAAAACAAACAAAAAAAAATTCTGCATAAAAACTCAAAAATGGAGGGAAATACAGCTCCTAATCTTGAACATCATGACAGCAATGCTCACAACTTGCCCAAATATTCTTATTCTGTTTGTTCATATTCATCATTCAGACACAAGGATTTTCTCCAGCAGATGACAGTCCCTCTTCTACAAAGCCCCTCCTCAAATCAAAGGAATCCTTCAAACTTCAATCAATCCCAACCCATATTTATCTAGACACTTTTCACATACTAGAGATTTCATAGTTGAACCCAGACAGGGGGACTGGTGTAGGAAACCTTTGTGGCTTAATTAAAATCTAACTCCTTAAGCAGAGCTTCTGGGAAATGACTTGCAAAGAACTACCTCCAGTTTTTATCAGGCATAGGAAAGACAGGTACTGCTGCTACTATGTCCACTGCTCACCCTTTAATTTTTGCGCATTATAGCAGTTTAATCCATGGCCTCCACCCCTGGCATACACTGGTACATGCACACTGGTACTTTGTACACGCTCATACATGCATTCATAGACAGACAACTGCACTAACACCTATCTGCTAGCTGTCTGAATCCAAAAAATACCTGGAACCTTAGGGCTGAATGCTTCACTAGAGCCATCTGGATCAAAGCTCAGGATACAGATGACAATTAATTGAGGTATGTTTTGAATTAATTTATTGAAATAAATCTATTACTCTGAAGTTCTAATTTGTTTGGCTCAGATTTTCAAGGATCTTTCTCCCCTCTGCTGCCCAGGATGAGAATCTCATGTTTTTGCAAAGTCTACCAGAAGTGCAGCAATACCTATGCTTCTCTCCACTGTCAGTGATCACCCTGGCCTCCTGATGATGATAGGGAACCACAAACAGCTCCACAGCAGCAGCATCTCAGGCAGTCAATAAGGTTGCTGCCACCTGAGGCCAAAAAGCTGCAGAGAGTGTTTTCTCTCCTCCATTCAGAAAAATTATTAATTGTTGATCCTGGTCAGGAGGATGTGCCTAATTATTTTCCCTTTCAGTGCTGTCATTCACTGTTATGCTTTAAAGGTTTAGCAGTAATTCTCAATGAATATGTGCTTTCTTTTCATTTCATTTTTCTTCTATTTCACTCAAGTCCACATCCAAAGCAAACTAGAAACCAAAAAAATATTCATGGACTGTAATGAAAGAATGGAGTTTTTTGTACAACAAAATAGAGAGTTATTTTCTGAAAATTAGAGCTAAGTCTATTAAAGCAGTCTTCCTCTGTCTAAATGACTTGCTTTCGTGCTTCTTTGGAAATATATTGCGTTCTTCTGTTCTGAGATTAAGAATGTTACTAATATTCTTCATAAATAGAACAATGGAAGATGGGAATTTGTGGCATTTGGCAATGAATGACAAAGCCTGTATGTTCATGTTTCTGAGAATAAAAAAAAAAAATTCATTCATTTAGGGCACAGCAAGGAACACAATTAGAAAAGAAAAGGGAAAAGGGCCTGCAACAGCAATATTGGTTTGGCCATTTATTTTTGCAGCAAAAAATAGCAATCATTTATAAAGATGGGCTGTATATGAACATAAGAAATGCCATATCAGAGCAAATAGATGTTCTGCCCAGGACAATAATGTTCTCTCAATGACAGCATATGCCAGATGTTTCAGAAAAAGGAACAAAGCCCCTAGAAGGCAACTCATTCTGAAAAATTATTTTTTGATTTATGTAGCCTGAAAATGTACATTGCTTTCAGTGCATTCCATCTTAAATTTTGTTGTGCCGAGCCAGCAGCCATACTGTTATGAATATTGCTGCAGTTTGTAACAGAATATGCATATTTTGATCCTGCTATTTCTTGCTGTTTTCTTTAACATGATAGCAAATCATTGAAATTCAAAACAAATCTTTTGATATGTGTATACAAGACATAGCATTATCATAGAAATGTCTGCCAGATTTCTGAAGACTCAGATATTGAAAACACTGGTGATTGATACAATCTGAAAATTATGGAAAAATTTGCCATTTTTATCCCTCAGAATTGCAAACAGTATTCAAGAGAAAAAAGGTTTTACAAAAGTAACACAAAATGAAGAAGGTCTATCTTGGTAGGAGATAGAATTTTGCATTTTTTTAATGAAGATCCTATACAGTTGAATTTTAAGCCAAAAAATACAAACATCTTTAGTTCAAGATGCATGTGGGTGAAAAGAAGATTATAAAATGTATTTTTTTTCTTAAATATGACTAATTAATAGTCCACAAATTGAGTAACAATATATAGTATTATAAATATGAGCCATAAATTATAACTATAAATTTTGGTGGAGCAACAGATAAATTTTTAAATAAATGTCATCTTGTATTTTTCATGCAGCTCAAAATCTCAAATTTCCACATCTCAACTTCTCATGTAGTTTTCTTCCACTCAAAAAACCCCAACTTTTTTCTGTTTACATGTAAGGAAGTTTTCTTAAATTACCTGCAGGATTTTATGAGTATTAGTCCTATTGAGACTTCAAAATAACATTGTGATATACTTTTCTGTTACTGGTACCACATTCCTAGGCCAGTTCTTTGGGAATTTCAGCTTGGAGCAGTTGGAAAGTATAATACACTGGATTTAACTGCAAGACACATATTAATATAAATTATCTGGATGGGAAGTGGTATTTCTTTAGTAACTTGATAGCTTAAGTACAGAGCCAGTTCAATTAAATGAATTTATACATACACAAATACATTTTTTGATGGTTGGTTGGATAGTTGGTTGGTTGGTTGGTTGGTTGGATGGTTGGTTGGGTGGGTGGTTATGAAATATGAAATATTCATGAAATATGAATATTAAGCCAGTAAGCAAAAGGCATTATATAATGCAAGAAGTTGTCATTCTTTATGCATTTTCAAATTGTTTTCCAGATCTTGAGATCAAGAGTTTATTCCTTAGAACTTCTGAGAAAACAGAATTGAAGTTTTTATAATGTATTTGATGAGATTTCAAATTATTATTTTCATTTCCCATGCAAGAAATAACACATTACTTTTCCAAGTAGTACAAGACACAGTGGAGCAAAATGAGACAGCAAAATGAGTCATGGCTACCTTTGCTGGGGAAGTAGAGAAACTGCATTTGAAACAGAGGAGGTGTCAAAATATAATGAGTGCAGAAGGAATGAACAGATATGGTCACAATGAAGGAATGATTGATAGCTCTATAAAATTTTGAAACTGACCATTGTCAGCTTTCTCAGATATATGCAATTTTCTAGGTTATTGTCCAATTAAGAAAAAGTACTTGAGAGTAAAATAAAAAATGCAGCAAAGAAAGAAAATGGAAAAAAAATTTAAAATGTATCATACATTGATTTATTAAAAATTATTCTTATAACAGGTAGGACATAGACATACTTTATCTCCATTTCAGTTCTATTTGTGATTCCCTCTTGCAGGCCAGATGGTATTTGAATCAAGTACTTATGTCACAAGAAAACTAAATTAGCAAGTTTTATGTTTTTACCTTTAAGATCCCTAAAGTTTGAGGAGCAACAAACGCATCATCAGCTTGAATTCAGCTCTGAACCTTTTGTTTACTGTAGCTGGCCTTCAGAGGACAGAGCAGAAATTGGGTGTGTGGGCATTATTTGTATTTATTTAATCTATTTTCATGGTATTGTGTTCTCTCTCACCTGTTAAAAGCAAACAAACTATAAAACACTTCCACCTATGAAATATAAAACTGGTTTGGGGAAAACATATAGGTATACAAATACACACATGGATGCAAAATATATGTATATAAGTATCTACCTCTCTGTCTCCATAAATAATTTGCAACAACAAACAGCACATTTTCCCAGTGGAATTTGAGGAATTAAAGGAAAAGTACTTAATTATTCCCTTAGATATATCCAGGCTTCAACTCTTGTCCTGTTTTTGTAATGAATGCCACAGTTTGGCATATATAATTTCTGCCTCAAAGCTATGCCTTAGATGACAGAATCTTTTATTTATTTTTTTTTAAGTAACAATAACAAGCAACTGTTTTTCTGTAACAGCTCTAGATTTCATGAGGAAACTGTAATATGTTCGTCACTTTCTCAGCCCCCTGATGTAACAATCCATCCAACTAGCTCACACTCCACTACCCTCCAGACAGGTTCGTATTAACAAGCTTGTCTATTGATCTTTTGAATGCAAAAGTACTACTGATGATATTGCTCAGATTCCCTTATGCAACATTCTAACATTGTATCCTATGTTCTAATGTTGAAGTTCTGAACATAAGTTTATAACCTATCTAAGAAGATTTTCATTGATTCTATTCCAAGAAGAGACAAGAGCTTAGCTCCAAAAGACAAGAAAACAAAGTCAGAGTGGGGATATAATTACTTGCTATAAATAAACTAGGGGGTAAACACTGGGGAAAGACAAAAACTAATTAAGCTGAAGGACAATGCTGGCACAAGACCACATGGGTATAAAACTGTCATGAATAAATTTAGAATTGAAATTAGTTTAAAGTTTCTAACCATTAAAAGACTAAGGACCAGCCTTTCAATTAGAATAATAGAGAAAAAAAGGTCTAGCTAGCTTTAAAATGGTGTTAAGGGAGAGAAACACTGTCTAGTTGCCTGCATAACCAGGAATCTAAATCCAGTATCCAAATAACTTTCTCCCGGTTATCTGCCTCTAAATTCTCTGATTTTGTGTATCAATACTCAATCTGTTCCTCAATTGGTGACCATTTTAAAGGCTATATCCACTTCAAGTTAGTCAGTTAACTAAATTCTGCCTCTAATAAATAGAATCTCATGTAGATTCCTCAGAAAGTGTAAAATAAATGCTGTTTTTCTTGAAATCATAAATAAATTGTCAACTGAATTAGTTAATGCAGAGGCAAGTGTGATACGCTGATCATCTTTCATCATATGTACACAACCTTATGTTTATAGAAGGATGGGATTTGAAGAAAAGAAATAGTTTTACTTCCTGTATTAACACTTATTAACACTGAAATTACTGTAGTTGTAATATTCAAATAACTAGGAAACTGTAATTTTTTGTTGATTTTTTAATTGATGAAGTGATCCACCAATTAAATGGATAATGACTATCTGAACTTTAAGCAAGACACAATTGATTAAGTGTTTGGCAAACAATTCTTAGAAAGAAGGGTAGCTATAGCATTGAAAGGGTGCATTGCACAACTTCCAGAAATCAACAGCAAGATAAACAGGTGGGGAAAAAAAACCAGAAATATTTGGACACATACAAGCAACTCTGGTACCGTTCTTATTATTGAAAATTGTGGTTTTTTCTGTGAGAGCTGATATAGATTACTAAAGCTTACATTTTCCTGTATCTACAGAACTCTGAAACATGGACCAGAGCTGGATAAATAAATCAATCACCTGTTAATGCATACTTTTAATTAGCTTATTTTGCATATATTTATACCTATTTTTTGTCTGCTTTCTAAGACCATTTTAATTATAATTAATTCATTAGTTAATTAAAATTTAGTAAATGTATTTACTCTAATTGGTTTATGTATCTGTTCCAAATACAGTGAAGCTTCTGGAAAAATCCCAATGTTTTCCAAAACAGCTTTTACAAGATCAGAGTTTTGAACACTCGTGGAATCAGATTCTTAAACAATTTACCCAAAAGTCTTCATATCATATCCATTTACACAAGTCACTTCAGCCAACCAATCAACAATAATAATAGGAAGGATTTAATTTAATCAACCACAATTAAATAAGGCAATTTACAATTAGACTGAAGAATTGGAGTAATGAATCATAGATACCACTGGTTTAAATAGTGCTTGCCAGCCAACATTCCTTGTAAAAATAAAGCCTTGCACTTTCTTTCATGTACATCTTTCTGTCAGGTGTTGCCAGAATGATTTTTGCTTTTATATATTCTCTATGTTCTTTACATATATATTTGCTGCTCTTAGTATTATTGTATTTGTAGCTAGTCCCAGGACTTGTCCCTACCTTTTTCCTAGGCAGAAAGACAAAACACATTACAGAGCTCCAGGCCCTGGTGGGTACAAGGCCCTTATCTTATCTTGGTTCTCTCCTGGAATCCAAGATTGAAACCAGTTCTTCAAGACACATATTCAAACGATTTAATTCATATCTGAGGGGAAGGATTAAAAGAGGGATTGAACCTGGAAGGACTACCTCACTACTTATTTCTCCAATAGGGGATTTTTGTCATTTATCCTAATTTGCAAAACTTATAATATTATATTCATGGCATGCAGGGATGTGCATTTGGGCATTTTCCATATCTGCCCTTTGGAGGCTCCAAGAAAGACCAGCCTTTATATTACCTTCTATAGTAATGTGGTGGGTTTAGTGCTGGCCAATCACTAGCGCATGCACTAGAATGCACTCACCTATTTCCTGCTGGAAGGTAGGACCAGGAGGAAGGCAAAGCAGGCTCAAAACTAAAAGGGTATAAAGAAAAAATGTATTAATAATAGCTAAAAGAAAGAGTAATAAAAATCAGAACAAAACCTTCAGGACACTTCTCCTCCCCCTACAACCTTTTGTTCTTCACTGATAATATAAAGAAGCAAAACCTAAAATTTCAGTCAGTTTACCACATCTAGAATAATCTTTCTTCAGTTCACCTAGGGAGAGAAGTTTTTCTTGTTAATGTTATAGAGACTTTTCTACAAGAAAACAATTCTCTCCTGTCTCTCCCCATGAATAGCAGCCACCCAGGGAAATCTGCAGTCATGAAAATCCCTCCCATTTTTCACAAGCTTTACCCACAGCTGCGTTTATGCGCCATGTCAACTTATGGGGTACTGTTTTAAAGATGAGCTGTTCAAAGGCAAAGGTTCTCATTATCTGTTTCTAAAATCATCTTCATCTCTGGGAACAGAGGTCTTCTTCTCTACCTGGGGGCAGAGGGTCTTTATCACTCTTCTCACTCTCTGCTCCAACGTCACATAGATCACAACTACTTTATCATCTCCTTATCTCTGGTATGGAGGCCTTTGCTTGATATCAATTTGAGCCCTTCATCTCCCCATGCTTCCAAGTGTTAGAGGGAAGCAGAGTCTGATGTATCAATTGCATCCTTCTCCATAGCTTTACAAGAGGGTTTCAGCCCCAAGATTAAGCATCTCTTCATCCGTCTCATCTGGGACTTGATTTCTCCTTCAGTGACCTCGGTTGTCTTCATGTTGCTCCTCTACATTGTTCGCATTTTGGTTCTTCTCTCACTCAAGGCAGGATTGAAGCACTGAAAGAGTTAAAATCTCACCGGGGTCTGCAGATGGTTGCCTGACCCTGGCTGGGCTGGGTAGGTTGCGGCGGGAACTGCGGCTGGAGGGATGGCTGGGATCTCAGCAGCCAGGCAAGAACTCAGCGGCAGCACCCCGGGGCAGGGGGCTTTTCCTTACACCTGCCCCGTGGTTGCGGGCAAACCTCCATGGTGGTCGAATTTGGCCAGCCCGGCCCAGCCCAGCCTCAGCCCTGCGGCCTCCGCTCTGCCCGCCCATCAGCCGATGGTGCCCCAGGAAGGGGCACGTGTTCGTGGCAGGGGCCGCCTGGCCCGGGCCAGGTTACCTCTTTGCCGACTGGGTCTCGGGTTTCTTTTGTCTCTAACATGTGTTTTTCACAGAGGCGTGTACAGCTTTCTAGTGGCTGGAAGCTTTGCATCACTTCCATAAATTCCTCCCATGCAAAACCACCACAACTAATATTATCTCAAAAGAGTGTTGTTTTATTTTTAGGTTCTTTAAGGCATCACAAGCCACAGAGATCTATCTGTCTTCTCACAGAACACACTGGTAAGCAAGAGTACAAAACTGATTACACAGCCCTTTATTGACCCAAGGCCCACTAAATGCAAGGATTATCAGATGCCATCAAAGCAGTTGGTATTCTCTCAATATTATGCCATAAGAAGCTCCCACCATCACAGTAAATTTCACTTCTGATACCATAAAAAGTACAACTTAGGTACAAGTCAAAAAGCTACGCTCTCAAACTATCAGGTCTTTCCTAAGTTATACGCATCAACATTTTCCTTCAAACTCCACTTGGGAATCATCTTACTGTAATGTGAGTGGTCACAGAGTAGGACGAATTTTTTGTAACTACCATTTTTCTTTAAAATCCTGAACAGAAAAATATCAATGAAGTCATCACTTACGCTGTGTGGAAAGAACATGCAAAACAGAGAGACAAAACAGTTTGAACAGTTTCATTAGATCAGTGAGTCACGAAGACCAAGAAAAATGAAACAAGCTCCCAACTGGGAAAACTTGTAATTGCAACCAGCCAGAACATTGAAACTGAGATAGCAAAACCACTAACAAGGGAAAAAGAAAATTTAAGAGACAAATAAAGGAAGTATTCTCATATGTACAGCATGAGCTCCAGTAAATATGACAAAAATGTTAATCAGTACCAGAATATTAAACCGGCACCAAGAAAACATAAAAGTGATTATTATAATGGCAAGTAAAACAGATAGCATTACAGAACAGAAATCTGCTCAAAAAATGAGAGAAAAAGAAAATAATTAAAAGAAAAAAGTAAGGAAATATACTGGGACAAAATTAAAATTGAAAATGTAAATCAATAAACAAAAGTGCCCAAAGCAACCTGTTCCTCAAATTTCACCCCCGGCAAATGCAATCAAGACTAATGGCAACCACACAACAGAAGAATTCATATTGCTCCAGGGATTCCATCATGCCTATCTATACCCTCAGCATGTGTGACATTAGGATAATGTAATCCAAAAAATAATACCCATTAAAGAAGAATAAAACCAAAGCTATGCAGTAAATGCTAAGCAGTAAAGTAAATTCTGAACTAAGTCTGATTTCTATGCAGAACATTGTATGTACTTTACCAAAGAATGCTGTGCAACCTGACATTAGTTTCCCATACACCATTGCAGTCACTTGTTAACGGTGTTAATTTATGCTTTTGCTAAAGTTAGACAAGTAAATTGTTAATGAAAATGCTGTAACTAGAAGTGAAGCAGACATTTGACACTTGTGAAAAAAATCAGAATGTATTTTCTCAACAAGGGGCTTGATAAAACCAAAGGATTTGTAAATTAACAATATCATTGGATTACTTTAAAAATAGTTTGGGCTTTCAGCCTAAGCTCACTAGACAAGGAGCTATTACTTAAACACTCTCTCAGTTACCTGCTCTGCCAGATTATGCATAACTGGCTCAGTAACACCATGAAAGTCAACAGTTCAACAGCTATATATTTCTTTTTTAAAATTAGGTGTTTATTGACTTAAAAAGCATAAAAAATTTGGCACTTGCATGGTCATATACTACTTCTAGTTACATTGCTGAATTGCAGAGTCGGGTAAAAAAATGCAGTAATAAAGTTTAAAAACAATTGCAACCATTATTTCATTTTGGTCAAATATTTATGTGGTCACTGACAGGCTGCTTCTCCTGTGATAGCAGAAACTGCCTCTCAGACAATCCAAGATTTTCTTTAGCATTTAAAATGCTAAGGTAAAAAATTTCTCAATGAGTGGGAAACTGCACTGTCAAACCATGAGACTTTTGTCCATGCAAGGTTTCTTGAGGCCAGGAAATTACACATATAGCCAGTTGAAGTGAAGAACTTGGGACAAGACAGTGGTAACAGGGACAGAAGCACAGAAGAGTCCTGGACTATAGGTGTATATGATATCTTGAACTATAAAGATGAGTTTCTAGGTGAAAAGACAATAAGCTGAAGAGCATCTTTTTCACAGAATGGTGTACACTGAAGAAAAAATCCTGAAGAGAAAGTAGAAGAAAAGGAGAATGCAAATGAGGAAACAAGAAACTTGAATGCTCTCATCTAGAGTTCTCAAACTGCAACAAGTACATAAATAATGCTACTGAATATGTGGTGGCATAGGAAAAATAAAAATTTAAACTGACAATCAGACTCTCAATGGTCCCTACACCATGTTTACCAGGATTTTAAAACTGAGAGATGCACAGGACTTGTGATGTACAAAAGCTGACAAATACCTTTACAGTCAAACTGAGGTGTTCAGACATTAGATCCCTTTTCACCAGATGATCTCTCTGAGATACCTTGTGAAGTTACTGTATCCAGTCATCATTAACTGCAAACAAACAGATGTGGTTTTGTCTTAGAAGAACTAATTTCATTTTAAAAGAATTCTTGTTACTTTGTTACTACTCAACTTATTTTTTCCCTTAAAAACATTAGAAAAAGTGGCCATCACCTTGGTGTCCAAATACAATGTATGTGTTTTGCAATACAAAAATAACAATTTCTAAATACAGATTTAGAGTTAGTTAAAAAGACAACTTCTCTGTAAAACTTAAGGCTCTGCTGCTGTTCATTTCTGTATTGCAAAAGTAGAAATAATGACGTGAAAACTATTGATAAATATGGCTCCACAAAATTGCATTAATTACTGAAAAGGTAGATAATAAAGAGTTGAAATTCTCTTTTAGTCTCTGTTTGTCTTATAGCAATAAAAAATTGAAAGCCCTTTAACTTAATTTTTGGTTGGAGGAAGTGGTGGTAAGAAAGACGTGCTATGGGAACCCAAAAGTAGGCAATGAAACCTTCATGCCTAAAAACTACCAATGGTTAAAAGGAAACAAAGAAATTTCACAATTGCTTAGGATTTGTTTATTTAAACACACAGGTAATAAACCTGGAAAAAAAAAAGTAAAGTGACTTAGGTCATTATGGTTTGAAGCTATGCAGAAACAACTGTGAAAGTGAGACTGTGGGTATGAACTGAACAAAGTCTACTTATTTAATACCTGTTTTCTATTTAATCAATCTAATTTTTATAGTTTATCTAATACTCTTATAGATACAGAAATACATACACTGTCTCATAAGGACCTCTCTGATAGATGCATTTTCAACCTTCCAGGCACCAACAGGTCAGTTAGGGCTGAACCGGAAGAAACAACACAGACTATTTAGAGGTTACCCATGTCTGGAAAATCAGAAAGCAAACACAAAATAAATATTAGAGTTTTTGATTAAAGTCATCAAGTATTTAAAAGGTGGATATACAAAAATAGGTTTGAGTCAATGAAAATTTTGAATTGCAATTCTTCAATTATATGCATAATAAACTAATGTCAATTTTTATAGAAAGCAACAGAAATAGGATAATAAATCTTCTCTCTTTGGTTGCTTGAAGTTGTAGTTCTCAAATTAATTCTTTTTTTTCTATAGTTAAAAGACATTTTAAAAGTGTCTATATTTTTCTGTTCCAACTGACTCACATAACTGATGATTTCTGAAAGACAGGATCTGAAAGGTTTGCCAGGATAATATTCTTATGCTTTTTTTTTTTTTTTTTTTGCTTCTAGTAAAAATTGTCTCATTTTGCTTTTAAAATATTTCAGATTTCCTGTTTATTTCACTACCTCATAAACCAGCCTCTTAACCCCAGACAATAATGGAAAAGTACCTCTTTGCTGGCCACCATAATAACTGGCTCTCTGGAGGGCTCTGTGTGCACTACCTCATCTGAGAGGTATTGCTGCTACAATGATGACTTGAAACAAGGGACCTCTAAATAATGGATTAGTATGTGAAACAACCAAAATGCATCTTTCTGTTGAGCTTGTATTTTCCCATATTGTGTTGGACCGCTACTCTTTCCTTTGAATATCTTTCAAAAATACAGTGGAATATTTCTACATCATACATCCATATTGCTGATTGTGTTTCTGGACAAACTGAAGACTCAGAAGTTCAGTGAAGGTATTCTATGTCTGCTTCATTCTGAAATGATGGTGTTCATGACCATTTATGATATTAAAAATCCTTATCACTTTCATGTTCTGCATCTCTGTTTTGTGCTGATGCTTTCTTAAAAGCCAGAGGCAAAAGAAAATAAAAATATCTGTGAAATAAAAATCCAATTTAAGAAAGAAAACACCCATGAAAATGACAGGAACAATTTCTCTTGTCTTTGAGAAGAATCAAAATGGACTTAAGCAAAATAAACAGCAATTTGGAAAATATGCAGTGTGAATGGAGACACTTTAAAAGCCTGATATTATAGTATATGCTATTCTATAGATATATATATTCTATAAGTACTGCCTAAAGATTGCATTTTGTACATTCTACTGATGCTAGTTTTATAGCAGTTTTATGGTGTATATGTGGTATCAGTCTAGAAAAATAAAGAAAACACTTAGAGTCTATGTTCTGTGACAGCTATAGAGGAAGTGTGGGATACCACACCAGCTACAATTTAATATGGAGCAAAACCACAATAGCTACAATTTCAATATGGAGGTTCTATATTTCCTTTCCTGATATGGCTGGCATTTTACTGTAACCTAATCATATCAAAGTACACAGTGCTTCCCCATTCCTAAATGTATTTAAGATAGGTAATCTTTCCTGCCTTTTCACTCCATTAAAAATACAATGTGTTTTGTAACAATAGATACTGAGGCTAAGTCTCTCAAGAACACCATTAAGCAAATTTTCCAGGTATATGCATACAGTCTCAATTGAACAAAAATAAAATTTCATGCAGATGTTTGCATTTTGTTTTCCTTGTATTTGCATGGTGTAAGAGTCTGTCTGAAATCCTGCATTTTTTCCTCATGACTGTCAATTTGCTAAGCCAGTGCAGGGTGGAGAAGTTAGCTCACTGTTTCCATAGGTGTTATCTGGTATACACCACACTGAACCTGGACGGGACATTTTGCCTCTTCTGAACAATGCAACGGACTTGGGCTTTCTCCCCCACCCCTCTCAGCCCGGCTGACTCTGAACTGTGGAAATGCCCCTTTCCAATAAAGAATACCCCCCTTGCCTGCCTTCAACCATCGTGACAGACAAGCAGAGATGTGAGCTTCTTCATCAAGGGACCAAGACGAGAAGCTCCTTTGCAAAACACCCCCCTGTACCTTCATCCAAAGACTGGGACTGAACACCCCCAAACTTGGGGGGGGGAGTGCACAGCGGTGTGGGGAGAAGGCTGCCCAGAGCAAGCACTGGGGCATGAAAACAATGGCTCTTGCCAATTACTTGGCTTGGACTCTGTGTACCAGTGCCCCCCTGTTCTGTACCTTCTCTCCCCCCTTGAGAACCATTGTTTTGGTTGTGAAACCACCTCCCTTCCCCCAACAAAAAATAGTATAACTGGGGTACAGTTCTGCTGTGCCTTTGAGATCTCCCCGGATGTGGCCTGGTGAACCTGCGACGGCTGGCCCTTGAAGAACCTGAAGAAGCAGCTCCACGTATCGGTAGCTATATCCACTCCCCTCTTTCCTCCCTCTTTTCCTTATTCTCTCCCTTTTTCTCTGGTCCCCCCTTACCAATGCTTTCCTGTTGAGAATTTTCAATAAAACTGTATTTGATTTTGTTGCTGTAAATCCCCTGTGCCTTTGTTGGTTATTTTTGCACCTTAAAATCAACCCCATCATCTGTACCACTGGGACGGATCGGGACACATGGCTGTCTATACACATTTGTGTAAGTGACTTGGTAGATGTAGACAGATTTTTTTTTTTCTTTTTCTTTAAATGGGAACAGACAAGGAATCAGTTATGTTGCAATGCATCCTGCCTGTAGCTATTTAGAAGAAAACCTACCAGCCTTCAATAATATGAAAATCTTCTTGAGAGGAGCAATGCCATAGTGGTCACTGAACCAGAGAAACTCAATTTGTCTACTGTAAAGTCAGTTTTGTTTGTCACAGAAACTAATCCAATCCAAAATTACTTACTAGATTCAGCCACACTAGTCAGGGAAGGGTGTCCAGCACCTTTCAACAGAGTGGGGCTCATAGGTAGGAACTGTCAGAAGCAGTCTGTGTTGTTACTCTACCCAGAGCCTAGACCTGCTGTTTTCATCAGAGTTGGAGTTCACATTTAAGACTCAATTCCAGCAATTTCCCCTCTCACACTGGGAGATTCTGTCAAAAAGCATAACCTCTAAGTTATTTTTGGTGCTAAAACTTCTTTTCCAGTAATATATAAGGAGTAAGAGGCTAAATGAACAAGAAAAATTAGACATAATAATGTCTTGGTGTGGAGTAAGGCATTGGTTCCATTCAGCAGGGCTAAATTTGCAGACAAAAATCAACAAGTGAACAGCAATATGTTTGTACGTTTTGAATAGTTTTCCTGGTTAAGTCTGACAGAGGTATGATAATAAACATCCCATTTGGACTGTTTTCCCACCTTCATAGTGTGGATTTAAGAAGACCCAGCTCCTAATTTTTGAGCAGACTATTCATTTAAACAGCTGAGAATATTTCTGTTATTCTTCAGTGGTGTCTACATCAAAGGTTAAAGTAAATACTGACATGAGTTTCTCCTAAAACTTAAATTCAATTTCAAGGGTTGCAAGTCACCCTTCCCCACCTCCACAGGACAGGAGGGAAGAAAATGACATTGAAAACTCGTGGGCTGAAATAAGGACAGAGAGAGATCATTCACCAATTACTGTCACAGACAAACCGCACTTGACTTGGGGAAAATCAGACAATATATCACCAATTAAAATAGAGAAGGATTGTGAGGGAAAAAAGGCAAATCTGAATCACCTTCCTCAGCTTCATTTTTTTATTCCAATTCCTCTACTTCCTACCCCTCACAGAAAAGGTTCAGGGGGATGGGAAATGGAGGCTGTGGTCAGTCCATAGTAGCTCTTCTTTGTTGCTTCTTCTCCCCACATTATTTTTCTGCTTCTTCATATGTACTTTCCATGGACAGTAGTCCTTCAAAATAAACCTGTTCCAACATTGGCTTTCCATGGACTGCAGTTACTTCAGGAAATATTACCATGTTCTAGCATTGATTCCTGCATGGGGTTCAATGTGAATATGAAAATCACTTTTTTGGCTGTGAAGTTGCAGTGACTTTTAGTATCGCAGGAGTTTATTTTCCTGTTTAAATCAGGTGGGATTTTTTTCTTCCTGTATGGATGATATATGCAACAACACAGCCTCACCTGTCAGTCTTCAATTTAACACCAAATGTATGTTTCAGGTGGCTAGTTTGTGGTGAAAAGTTTCATGTATAGATATAAATCATTATCTTCCTAGTCTAACAAATGAGCGGAACAATATTGAATTGCAGAGTTAATTTAAAATTTGCGGTCTTTGTATTACCATGCTCATGTTTTGAAAATAGGGTTTTGTTTGTGTTGTTTTAATGTATTTGCCATAGAGTATTTCACCAATTAACCTTTTCTACTTGTTATCAAAGTGGCTTTGAAATTTCAGGGGGTCCTAGACCTCATACTAAAGTTGCACAATTAAATACATAAAACACTTCATGCTGCCATCTTGCTGGCCATTGTCTGTGCCCACTTAACCTTAAAATGTGCTCATAGTGATTCTTTTGAAAAATGTCTTGATATTGTTTTATACACTAAAGCATTTTATGCTTTACCATTTCAGAAAGGTCAACTGAGATGAGGGGCACTAACCTATTTCTCTTTATTTTGTCTTCTGGCATTTTACTTTTTTTTTTTCCTTTGTGGCTTTATTAATTTTATTTGGTCACTTTCATTTGGGTCTTTTTCAAGTAAGTACAACTGCACAGAGGAATTAGAATAAGTTTACCCTAGGTTGAAAGCATATTCAAAATACTGTATTTCCTTTAAGAAATTAAGATACTTGTCTAGTTTTATGGTGAATACTTTTGCTGGTCTGTGCCATAAATATCAGAATGTTGCCACAACAAATGTACTTACAAGGAGACATCAATTAGCCTTTTCATACCTTCCATCTTTAATGATGCACAAAGAGTGTATTTCCCAGGAACATCTTCCAATGACTTCTTTTCTGTGAGTACTCTTAAACATGAAAAGAGAAAACATTTATAATTCTTGATACTATATACTCACATTTGGTTTAATATACAGGTTTAATGTTAGAGAATGTGATATATAACCTTAACAACCAATTTCAGCCTGAAATGCTAATATTCCTTCTAAACTCATAAAGTGTAACTCTAACAGATTGTAGGAAAGACCGGAAAGTCAGGTGAGTTTGTAGAAAGGAATGCTATCAAAGACAATACAGTGTGTGGCACTAGGATTTTAATTGCTAAAATCTCCAGAAAAATGTATGATACTATCAAACTCTAAAATAAAAAAGAGAGAATGCTAGACTTTTATTCTTTAAACTAGACCTTAAAAAGATCACCAACCATATCTGTCTGCCAATTACACTATTGAAATAGATTTTTATAAAAAAGGATTTGGTGGCCCACCCTAGAGCTGGTGTCAGTTGAGATATTGACAACTCTATTAAAAAAAAAAAAAACAACAGTCCTAGAAAGCAATAAAAGCATGAAATTATTCTGCTTTTTGAAGTTGTCATGTCACCATACCCAAGGTCTCCTGTTCCTCTTCAGAGTCATCTCATCTGAGGCTTGAAGTGAATGAACTTTCAGACAGAAAAAGGAAGATCTGAAGCATTTTTCACCCAGTAATATTAGAGAAGTCTTAGGAAAATATTTCTCTGAGACTGAAAGAGTTCAAAGAAATTAAAAAAAACATAGACGAGTACTTCATCACATGAAAAATAAATATGATCAGTGTGGGAATAGGAAAACTGTTTCAGCCATTAAGAAAAAATAAAAAATAAAATAATAAAAGGCAGTTCAAAATTTTAGGAAGTTCACCAGATAGTTTAAATGGAAAAACAGAACAAGCACTAAAAAAAAGGGAAAAATTTTAAAGGACTGTGAATATTATGTTAATTAGTATAGAATATAATATTCAGTTTGTATCCATTAATATGTACTATAAAATGAACATTATAAAGCAGCATTATAAGAGGTATTTAGCAAGGAGTCCAGTGACAAGATAAGGGACCATGGTTTAAACTGTATTAGGGTATATTTACACTGGCCATAAGAAAGAATATTTTTTAACATGATAACAGTGACACGGTGGTACAGACTGCATGGAGAAGTTGTAAATGACCCATAACTGAAAATGAAGTTCAGGATGGATATGGTACTGAGTACCGGGAAGCACCTAACCTTTGAACTGGACAATTTCCAAACAAACAAAAAAAAAACCTAACACTTGCTGTATTTCAAAATAGTTGTCAGTTTGGTGATTTTTTGTGTATAAGCACTGATCAAAATACTGTTAAGAAAATCAAATTATATTAAAATTTAATGATTGAGCTAAGATAGAGAAACTTCTAGTAATATCATCAGCACATTGCAGAAATACTTTTATCCCAAAAGCAGGGCTAACAGACCTGGAGAGACCACCATTCTGACAAGGCTAATGTGAGAGCCCTGTTTTTTAGCATGAGTCCAGGACACACAGTATTAAAATACAGAGGTCACAAACTGCTGATATCACAGTGACTTCATGATGTCCTAATTTCTGAGAGCTGTTCTAAGATCCTAAATAATGTTTCATCACTTCTGTTTTGTTTCATTTTATCTGGCATTAGTTGTAACTAATTTCAAATTTTTAAGGAACATTGAGCAATATGCTTGTCTTTTTTTAAGAATTTCTTTCTCCTTGAACACAACATTATTTTGTCTAGTTCATCTCTTTATTCTTCCTTCTGTACTGTTTCAGAGAAATTAGAATGAAGGAGACTAAAAATACAGATGGGCCATTTTAACATTGCACAATTTGTACAAAGTAATTCAGGCTAGTTTTAGCTGAAGATGAAACAAACTGAATACATTAAGGATATATTTGGATGGCTCTTGATTTTTAAACTATTTTTCTAATAGTCTAGTTTCTAATATGTATTTATTCCACAATAAGGAGGATCTTTTATTTTTAACTGTTCTTCACCATTTTAATATTTTATAGAATTTGAAAAGAAAATTAAGTATTGTTTGATTTATATCGTCTTTTAATAGCCTTGTGTAGTGGGGATAATTTACAGATGTAAATTCCATGATCTCTACATTATGTAAGCTTACCATGTGTCAGTAGGTAGACTCCTGTGTTTCAACTTTTACCTTTGTTCTCTGGTTTTCCCTCTTTTTATTACAGATTCTATTATATCCTCCTTAAACATCTGATTGTCAGTGTGCATTGCCCCATACAACCTAAATTTTTAGTCTCCAAATGTAACTGCATTTTGAAATTATAATCCTTTTTTCAGTCCTTGTTAGAACTAATTGTCATAAACATATTTAAAAAATTGGGTTTTTTGGGCTCACTTGGTGGCAACTCAAACAAGGAAAGAACAAGTAAAATTCCACAACATTTCATTCATGAACCAATTTCCAGAGGGGTGAGATGATGTTACTGCTGAAGTCCAGCATGTCTTCTGTTTCTCTGACCTGAGGCTGCGCTGAATCCAGGTTTAGTCCAGCTGTGTGTAAATTCTACTCATAAAAAGTAATGTTATAAATGTAGGTGTAACCATCTGATTGTCTTAAAGGCTTTCAACATAGTGATATGTTTTCTTTCTCTTCCCTTCCTGACTTTCTTTCACAGGCAATATACATTTTTTTACATCTCCTATATAATATATATCAGAAAGCCTTGATCAGAAAATCACCTTTTAAAAAGTAGTCAATTCTTCTGTAACCTAAGGGTGGCAACAGCCTAAAAATTATTTCTGATTCTTCTTTGCTGTAATCATAATTTATCTCCCACATAAGTTATTGATGTTTTTTATCACATAGTGATAGAACAGTGTGCTCTGATCTCATCCTCTTTCTTTTTGGAGGGTAATCAATGCATTCTTCATTAACATCAGAATTGAGCATTTGTGTTGCTTTCTTTATAAAGTGACACCTTCATTGATACAAAGAGGAAAAGATATAAGTAGTGGTAGCAGGTTCTCCTGGTAACAGTTAGGAATGTAATCTGACTTTGCATTTGATGGATGGTGATCTGCTTCCCTTGTGGAATAGGGACTGTCACCCATTTACAGTGTCTCTTAAATGACAGAAAACACTAGGGACAGTATAGAGAAACTTATCTCTTTTTCTTCACTTTCCCACAGACCTAGTGTGTGATGGTTTCCATTCTTCAGACTATCGGGAGGAAGAAAGAAAAAAAATTGCTGAATCCCTGAGGTAGATCTCTTGTTTCTCACTGTGTTTGAGATTCATCCACAGAATCTGAGCACAAGGATTTGACAACGAACTTTACCCCATGGGTCATTTTCAAGGCCAGCTTTCTTATGGAAAGCAATCTTTTCCTTCTCATAAACAAATAAAGAAAATAAAATTAAGAGTAAAAGAATGGAGTGACATGTGAAAGGAATGTGTAAGTTTTTGGTGCTTCAAAAGGACACACTGAAGTTGTTACGTTAGGAAGGAGTTGTCGTTCCATCCAATGCACCCCATATGATTTGATTTTGCTAAGTGTATTAAGATATGTTATTCTAGATGAACTTCGAAATGAAGTCCCGGGTAATACATTTTTTTCATTATGTGGGTTATTCATAAATTTTTGTTGACATCATATAAATAGTGGTACTTCATTTTGCTTGCTTTATATTTGGTATCAGGTTTTACATAAAGGCACCCATACTTGAAATATGTTATAATAAATGATACACAATGAGGAAAAGTAGTTGTTATAAGAGCAATGCACAGACTCTTTCTGTTCCAATCTATTCTATTCTATTCTGTTCTATTTAGGATCACATATTTATGTAATTTTGGTCTTTGCTTTTGATAGTGAAATAGAAATAGTTATGCTTTGCACATAGTGTTTTTAATTATTTTTCAACTATTTTCTCTGTATTCATACTAGAAAGAGAGTTCTCTGAGCTTTTTAATCTATTATTCAGAACATAATGTGTGTCACCTTACCTTAACACTGGAGTATAAGTATTGATTGTACAATATAGGACAGGATATGTCCAAAAGGTTTTTGGTTTTTGTATTAAAATTTTTAGGAATAAAGGAAAGTGCTTGTGTAGGAGCACCAGACAAACAAAGGGCCATGTAGAGTTTTTCTGCTTTTTGAGAAAAACCTTTGTGAAATTAAGCATCTAATAAATGCAGCGCTCAGGGGTTTGGTTTGATTTGATTTTGCTTGTTTGTCTGGACTTTTGTTTGTTGCAGCGTGTTGCAATATTCTGCTTCACCTATCCCAGTTCTTCAGGTGTGCCGAACTGTCCCTTCCCCTCCCCTTGCCCCTTGCTAAGTGCTGTCCGTCAAGCTTAACATCCACAAGGGCGTCGTCTGGTTCGTGAAGTTCAAAAGATGCTTCTCAGCCCTGGGGTCATTGGCCTAGCCAAGTGTCTCTTCTCCCCTGAGACTCCCCCCCACTCCCACCTTGGTGCCATACCTGCCCCTTTCCTCCCCCTCCCCCCGAGCTTAAAAGGACACTGAGACCATGCGGTTGGCATCCTGTTGGAGCTGTTACCAAGATTCAGAGATCTGTGACCGTGGAATAAAACTCTGGATTAACCCTCTGGCAAAATCGGTCTCCTTTTTTTCTTCACCTTGCCTAAAGCCTTTCCATCAGAGGTAAAACCTGAGTTCCTGCATGCCAGGACTTGTTCCAAGTGCCGGCTGTAACATACAGCTAGCCAAAGGTGTCTCTGAGGTGAAACACCACAGCTGCTGCCTTTGGTCAAGCAGCAAGGGTCAGACGAGCTCAGGCACATTCCACCTGGTAATATTGGGATCTTATTCCAATATTTGTTGTTTTGTTTGTTTTTTTTTAAATTTATTTAAATTAATTTAATTCAATTCAATTTTATTTTATTTCACTTATTCGTTGGTTATCTTTCCTTTTTATTTTTGGGGGTTGAGGGGAAGTGGCAAATGGTTTGCCTCTTTAAAAAGCTTTTTCATTCATAGCTCAATAAAAATTTGCTGGTTTTTGGTGCCAGCGTTGGGTTTTATGAAGGTCCTTATCCTTATACAGTGACTAAAGGCTACAAAAGCAGGAAAAGCCTATGCAAATGTCCCTACTTAATTAGAGAAATCTGATTTTAAAAATTATAATTTCTATTCATAGTCTTTTCTATTGATCCTTGTCATTCCACTTAAAAAAAACATTACTGCAGTACTCCAAGCGTATGCAGCACACTTCCTTCATGTGAATCTATGAGACTGTCCTTTTTCTGTATATATTCTAAAGTATAAGAAGAAACACGGGGTTGCATAAATTTCTTTTAGTTATGCCCAAATTATTTCAACAGATTATCTGGTATTTCCAGTAGATATTATGGTTCAGGTCTTTGAAAAAAAATGCTGTCACAAGCCACCTAGTCTCTGCTACCCTGCCTAGATTCTCCAGGGTCCATGGCAAAATGAATATAAGGATCTCTCACAGACTTATCAGGATTTTTATGAAATGGCTTTCCCTGACCAAAATTCTAACTCTTTATATTGGGAAATTATGTATTTGGCTCATGAACTTGCCATAAGTGAAAGCCAGTAAACAGCTGGCTTTCAGCTCCCGCCTCTCCATGAATGTTATTGTAGAGTTACCAGTTCCCTTGCTAGCTTCCATTCCCAACATCTTTTCCCTTTGTTGGTTGAAGTCTTGGCTACCAAAGTCTGCCCCAGAAACTTCCTATCTCTAAGATTTCTTTTTAGCTATGAAAGAATAGCAAAGTTTCTAGTCATTTGGACTATTTATATACAAAATTAAACAGGTGCTTATATGTACTGAAAAATAACTCCCTAAAAATGCTTGATTGTTTTCCTGCAGTTTTATAATCATGATTTCAGATGGGAGTTCTCTCATTTCCTTACTAGTACCTGCCATTTTATATTTACTTTTATGAATATTGCTTCATTTAATTGCTGTGTAACTTATTTATCTGCACAGTTATTAATAAAATCATAGTAAATTATTGGCATGTTTACAAAAACCAGCAGTAAGTGTGAAGCGGTTTTTCTTTTTGAATAATTGAGGGCTCTTGGCTTTTGGTTGCTCTCTGGGTACCACATAGTTTAAGCTGTAATACAGATGTACCACTCACTTGTATTAGTTCAGACAAGTGCAATCCTTCTTTACCAAGACAACCTCGAAATTGCTATGACATGAATTTTTCTTTCACAGGTGACACACCTTTCATACAGAAGGAACATTGATGACAGCTGCACTGACAAAGAATTGTGTAGGACCTTCTGCCTCAGAAATCTTATTTTCTTCCTCTGTAATAATTCACAGCAATAATTTCTGAACTATTTTTCTCTTTGTTTGGACATTTTGGGAGTCAGGGTATTCATTCTGCCTCTCTCTTCCTGTCTCCCCCTCTGCACAAAATTTTAAGTAATTTATATCATATCTTTTGCAACCTCAAATATTAACTGACCCCCTCAAAGTTGAGGCAGGACATTTGCTGGACAATCACTCCACACCTCTATTATCAATCAAGCATACAAAGTACTCCACAATCAAAGGCAAGCAAGAATCTGGGTTCCACAGACATAGCTAAATTTTGAGTAGGAGCTCCATGTCCTCCTTACTCCTCACATTCTATGTCACTTTAACAACTAATAATTATTCCAATAAGACCAGTTTTTACCAGACCTTGTGGAAATCCTTAACATGTATTTTTCTAGTTGATTATGAGTAGTATGAATTCTGTGTTTGTTTCCAGTCCACTTCCATTTTTCAGTTTCATCCCTCAGACCTTTGTGCAAGGTTGATCAATCCAACTGAGGCATTCTTTTTTTTTTTTTTCTTCAGAAAACATTTGTCTATAAAGGAAATTTAAACTTAATCAAATCTCTGTCTCTTAATCTTCCCTTTAATAATGATACTTAAGAGATGAATAGTGAGGTTAAGGAAGGAATGTGTTCACATGGGATTCAGGAATGCATAGCTGGTTGGTGATCTTGAACTTCCCTGCCCATCAGCTAGCATCCACTCTTGAGAAGGGAGGTGCTTAATGGCTAGCCTTGCCTCCCAAAAGACCACCTGACCAAGAGGTTATATTGACTGAGGTGCTCACTTTCTCTCTTATAAGAGTCTGAAAAGAACAGTCTACCCATTCACAGCATTCAGCAGAAGTGGTCAACACACTGATGATATGCCCATTAAAGACTGGGCATATCATCTACATATCTTAGTGTTAAGTCCAGTTATTAAATTATCAGAAATGCCTCTGCCCAAATAAAGGGCCAAATGAGACCATGTGCCAAAGTCAAAGTATGGGTTTTATTTGAAAGTAAATATGGGAGGGAGAAAGAGAGAGAGAGAGAGAGATATAAATGAAGAGAAAGAAATAGAAAAGAGGTGGGGGGACAGAAAGAGAGTGACAGAGACAGTATCACCATTCTGTGCATCCCACCGGTGTCCCAGTGGTCCTCTCCAGGTGGTCTTCTTGGTGGAGAGGGTCCCACCAAAAGCACAGAACCTGATGGATTAATACACGTTCAGGCCAGGTGGGAATGCCCAGGTACCTCCCCCAGGGAAGTTGGCGCAGTTTGACAGTCTCTTGCAGCACACTCTGGACCTGTGCATCATTTTGTATCACATGCAGTCCTGTGCAAGGTCTCAGGAATGACTCTGAGGAGCATTTCAGGTGTCTTTGATGGATTATGACATCCCCTCACCTGCCAACCACATGAATGTCCTGTTGGATGTGGCGTTCCTGGGGGCTGAGGTTTCACAGCTAGGCTGGTTTGTGTTAGGGAGGATGGGTCTTCAGTGCTTCTGACCAGAGGTTATGGTCACATCTGAAACCTCCTGCCCCCCACCTCATTTTGGGGGGAAATTATGTAAACCTGTGGTCTCCCCCACCCCAAACCCAGCCAGGGATGATTCTCTTCTGTGTTTGGCTTTCTTTTGGATGCATTCCTTTCCCTCAGCCTTGTTTGTTTCTCCCTAGACCTGAGATGATTGAACAATTGCATCCCCTTTATCGTACCTAGGTGGCTTCACTCACAGTCCAAAGTTCCAATTGGGTATCTTCAAGGAGTGGGCTTCTGTTGGGCAATATTCTTTTATAACAATATTTAAGCCATGAACCATTTCAGCCTCTGACACTTGGAAATATCTATTTCATTTCTAGAAATTAGACAG
Source organism: Nesospiza acunhae (assembly GCA_013398715.1). NCBI lineage: Eukaryota > Metazoa > Chordata > Aves > Passeriformes > Thraupidae > Nesospiza > Nesospiza acunhae. The sequence goes on along the minus strand of VZSU01001130.1, from coordinate 264,586 downwards.
ACTGAAGATGGTTGTATGGCCGTACCACACCATACCATATGATGGTATGCATAAAAGTAATTTAATTTAGACCATGGGTAAATTTGCAGTCTTTTATTCCAGGTGAAGGCTTTGCTTTCCTCATTTGAGTTGAAACATTCTGATATTCAGGTCCTGGAATAAATCTGCCAAAAACATCAAATTAAAATTCATGACACCATGGATTGAAATGAATGTGTGGCCACAAATCCATAAGACCGTGGATAGGGCAACACTGATCCAGGTTGACAAACTGAATCTTGATGTACCACAGAGATTTTCTGCCAGCACTTTTCAGCTTTATTTTTATGTTTATTTAATCAATGTTTCACTTTTACTCCTTCTTGTCGTCTTGAGAGAACATTAAGAAAGATTAAAACCTGTAAAAGGAACTAGGCAAACCCATCAAGGCCCAACTGTTTACCAAAAATATAGCCTTCAGCAAACCAAAACCAAGTATTGAAGGTGATGCCCGCCCGGTGACTCACGCTCAACGGCCGCGGTATCCTAACCGTGCAAAGGTAGCGCAATCAATTGTCCCATAAATCGAGACTAGTATGAATGGCTAAACAAGATCTTAACTGTCTCTTACAGCATTAAGAGAGATAAAGACAGTGAAGTATTTAAATAATAAACTCTTAAAAAAGACGAATATTATCTAATTACTCAAGATATGATTGTGTCATTTTGTCCTGAATTTTGAGGCAGATACCATGAAGTTTTCCAACAGTATGCACCATAAAGGTGAGAATATTTCTTAATAACACAAATCACAACTTAGGCTTGATAAGCAAATTTGTCAGCTTGCTCAAGTTATCTCAAAATATGCAATTTGTGGTAAAAATATCAACTTAAGGATTAAAATAATTACCCAAACAAAAATGAAGAGTATAGTACTGTTGATATTTTAAAACTACTTCACTTACTGTGAAACTTGTTACTGATTTTACAAAACAATTCTAATCTATGAGGACAGATCCACATCACAAAAATTGAAACCAAGCATATTACAGGTAGAAAAATGAAGATTTCTGTGCTTTGCCAAAACAAATTATTTTGATTTGCTTTAAAATTATGTGAGGGCTCCTTCAAGCATTATCATGGGTAAGTCATTATAAGACTTGCAGGTTCATACATCACTGCTCCTTGCTGTCAGTATGAAAAATAGGACTTTTTGTTTACTTAAAAAATTGAAATGTCATGATTCTGCTGTTGAAAAATGAGGCAGGGAAAAAAAGTGTCCTCCCATTTTTGAAAAATGTATTTTTTATTGAAGCAAAAGAGATAAGAAAGATATTATGTACACTCAGGGAAGCAGACTGTTTTCTATTGACACAGGATAAAGGGTAGTAATAATTATAGCTGGGTCATTGAAGACAAAGTGTCCAGAACAAAGTATGAAGCTGATGACACACGAGTCAAAAATTAAGGTCTGAACCTAAAGTAGACCCACCTTTGAATCCACAATAGATACATAATTAATAAACACATTATGAAATAAAATTAATGTTTCATGATAGAGTGAGACTCCTTGGTCAGAATGCATCTGTTAATATATAAAAAATCCCTTCTGGAATGAGAGTTTATTAATTCTCATTTGTGCTTTAAATAGTAGATCACAGCAGTAAATCAGCATTATGACTTTAGAGGGTAAAATTTATGAAATATATTATGTGGTTGCTGGCATTTAATTCATTTTAAAAATAATTTTTAAAATATTCTGTAATATTCATTCCCAGAGGGAGATCAATCAAATAACTAAGCAAATAGCGAAGTACAGCCTGCGTTAATCTTAATTTTTTTTATTATAAATTAAAAGCTTTTGAAAAAAGCTTGTGATGGGAGGAGAGAGTATTCTGACAGATTCTTAAAATCCATGGATAAATAAGGGATGAGCATGTGTGTGCACTCATTACATATTCTTTGAGGCCTCATCCTGCAGCTGCAAAACTTTTGTAGTTTCTATTCCCAGACCTATAAGATGAGGTCCATTTCAGTGGTTCTCAGAAACAGTTTACTGTGGAGTGAGTTTGCTACATTGTGTGGTAGAAAGAGTTGAATTTTGATTCTTCTATTCCTTTGTTTGCCATCAATTTCCTATAGAAAACAATAATAAATACAGATCTTGAGAAAACCTCATTTGTGTTGCTGAGGTAGAACTCCCATTGATATTAAGACAATATAAGAACTACACAATGTCACTGAGTTGTTCAGACAAGATATTTCTCTGGCAGTCTCAAGTGCAGAGAGGAGTGAGAAATGTCTTTACAGATGGTGGATTTCCACTAAAAGCCTGTGAAACTCTATTTCCTATATCATGAAGAAAGATAAATTCTATGCATGCATCTCCTCCAAGAATGAACAACTGTAATTTTAATACCTCCATCATGAATCCAAGGATAAGGCAGTGTATAAAGTTGCACTATTTATTGTCCTCCAATGTCATGATGGAAAGCAAACAAACTAAAATGATAATCAAGTTCTGAAGCAGTGCAAAAAAGAAAGAAAATTCCAGAAAAATTCAGCTCCCAGTTCTAATATGGGTCAAGCACAAATTCTACCCATCTTCTGTGGTGTTATTCTTCCATTATTTAAAAATGAAGCTGATATTTCTAAGGAAAGGTTTTTAGTCTAAACATTCAAAGAAAAGAAGTGGCATTTACTGAATCCTGATTATCCTTGTAATTAGTAAAAAATATTGACTAAATCTGGCACAAGTTATATAAATTTTCCTAAAATTAAGTATTTTTCCTCCACAGTGCATAAATCCGTGGTTCTCTGGGCTTTATATGAGTCCAACTCCAGCCAGCAAGAACCCAAAGCCCACCACAGACTTTGCATAGACAAGGATAAAAGACGAGAAGTGCTCTTCCCCCATGTGGGTGCAAGTATCCCTTTATTTGCTTGAGACAGACACTTCTGTGATGGAACCACCCAAGCAGAAAAAGAGCCGGGGGCCTCCTGGCAGGGCAGTTTTGTACACCAGGGAAACAGGGGCAGGGACCAAGGGTCACGGCCAATGGGACACCAGTGGGGAGGGGCGAGGGGGGGAGCCACCCATGGGACAGACCACCAGGGGAAGGGATGCATGGGGAGTGGCCAGGTGCCACGGAGAGGGGACAGACAATGCATGTGACCTGACATACCCAGTAAATTTAAAGACAACTAAATAAACTATATAGTGCAATACAACACCACAGCTGACTTTTTTATAAGTGTAAGTAGATCATGACATTAAATAAATGTATTTTCCTATTACTAACCTGTTACACAATTCACATGAAGTTCAAAAGGGTATATTAATGAAGACATATAAATTAAAATTAGAAGGCACATCAAAATTGTTTCCCATGCTTTTCTTCTGCTGTGTTGAGGCACCAGGAGGATGAAAACCTTTGTGCAAAGACATTACAAGAAAAAATGCTTCTACCAAAGCTGATCCAAAGTTAAAAACACAAAGATATCTCAATTTTTGGCTAAAAATAAGTGGTCACTAAGGTGATTGAATTAGATTTTCTATTTTCTTTAATTATATGTTCTGAAGGAGATCCTCCTTGAAATTCTGTCACCTATCCCAAATTTATTTTGATGTAGAAAATTGCTAAAACATGAAAAGGTAGTGAAAAGTGAAAGGACAGTTGCCTGGCAAGAACTCTACAGTCTACTGAGACTATGTTTGTTTGTGGCGATATAAGAATTCAGACAGAAAATACTGAATGAACTGGCAGGCAGTTGTGGTGAGTTCACAGAACATATATGTTTTGCTGTTTACATGTTCAGGAAAGTATAGGGGGAAAAAAATAGAAAAATAAGCTACATACTACAAAATGGATATACTGTCCTTTAAGGCTCAGGAGAATAGTGGCCTTTGCTCTAGAAGATAATCAGGCACAATGGATGTTGGGTTTCAAGTCAGACTCATACTTGGCAGATTCAAAATTCTCATAGGCTGGAAGAAAGATGAGAAATGGGTTTAAATTTTCTTTTAGATGGAGAGCCTATAAGAAAGAAGTAGAGGTACACATCATACCTGTCAATATAAAAAGTTGCTGTCCTTAAAATTGAAGAAGGAAGATGCTGTCTCCCTTGAAGTGTTTGTGCTGATTTAAGTGAAAGATTTTTCTTCTTAAGAACTGGTTGTGATTTGGAAAGAAATGCTGTAATGGGTACTGTTGTGGCCCTGAATGCTCTAGCTCACATGAACATGACCACAGACCTCAATTTACTACTGCATTTAACAGAAAACTGTGATGTATGAAAATTCATCTTTGGATTATCTTAAAATTCAAGGGATTTGCACAGGTCCAGAAAACCTCTGATCTATATTAGAATAAAAACTTTACAGCAGTACAAAATGGCAATGACTGCTTGGTATGTGGGCACATATTCCTTAAAAACCATGTCAGCTTCCTTTAGGTAGTTTCAGTAACAAGTTCAAGTGAACAGCACTATTTTGGCTCTGACAGAAAGAGTGGGAAACAACACTGAAACTTCAAAACAGACATCTTCTTGTATTACCAAATTTTCTTTTACAAGCAAACTGAGGCCTGTATACTTGAACTTTCTTTCTTAATCACTGAACAATCATACTGCATATGGCATGAAGTATAATGGAAAGAACTTCAACAAAGCTAGTGTTTCAAAAATACTAGACCAGCTATGCTAGTGGAATTCAGAATATCAATCATGATCACAAGAAAGAGCTGCAGATTTGTCCTTCTTCACTACACACTTGCTTAAGTGGTAACTTACGTATCAAGAAGATGTTAGACCTGGTAAAACTATTCTTTACCTGTCAGGAACAGCAAGAAGTTTCCCATTTATCTGCATTATCCAGTTCAATGCCTCTGCACCCAGAACTCCCAGCATCTAAAGGGATATTAAGCTTATCTCTGCTATTCTTTTATCCTAATGTTAGCTCAGTAAACAGTATTTTATATTGTCAAACCAGTTGAACACCATTTTACATTTTATTTTATAGTGTCTAAGTGTTTTTCTTACTGGGATCATGATGGAACAGAACCCCCAGATACTGGGTCAAACTGCAAGGTTGCAGACACCAGGTTGAGTCAGATGATACAACTGACAGTTCTTAAATTAATATAGAGAATCAGACCACTGGTCCCCTAACTTTCCTTAGAGAAAAAAAAAATATATACTAACCTATAGTAAAATGAACTTATGTTGTGTAGAAACTGATTTTTCATCATGTATCTCCAAAAGAACCTAGGATGAACATTGTACAGAAATAAAATCTCTGAAATTAAATGCAACTTGCAGCAAAAGGACACAATAGGAGAAGCAGTGATTATTGTAATGTCTATACTTCATCTTTGCCATCCACATTTTCAAAAATTTTATCCCCAGCAGCTTGAGTAGAAGTCCAAAGGAACTGAGTTATTCAATACATTAAAACTTAAGCCTTCTTTCTGACTCTATTAATATCACTCTGAAAATCTATATTCATTAATGACAATTTCTTTTAATTTTCCATTACCAGAAAATATTTTATAAACTATAAATATGTTGTATCCAAATTCTTGTAATGGAAATGATAAATAACAGATTATTGAGATATTACTAGAAAAAGCTAATAAAAAAAGGTAAATACAATATATCTCCTTTCTCCTCAGGGTAAGACTCCTTACTGTACAAAATGCTCTTCCTGGGCTAGATATTGTAACAGATGAACAAAAATTTGTTTATATAGGTGTTTTAAGCACTAAACATAATTCATAAAATTCATTCCATGTTCACACATTACTGCTGACAAAGATCTTTTTACTGTAACTATTACAGTAGAGTAGTACAATTCTTAAGTACCTTTTCCAGCAATTGTAAACAAGTGACTATATGGCTACATGGCTACGTGTATTTTTTCTCTGTGCATTATTGTTTGTTCTTTATTGCATCTTCTACTGTGCAATAAGCCCTATAATTAGCCAGACTTAGTCTTGGCTGTAAGGAATAATACTGTATATCTATAAACTAGAACAAATACAAGTATGCAATATCTTCTTCATTAAAGGCTGAGAAGAACATCATGTTTAGGAAATAATCATCACAGATGCACCTTCAAAGTTCAGGACTGAATGTCAGTGGTACTATGCTAAGTTGATGGAGTTCAATTCAAAACTAGCAAAAATTGCAATACCAAAGAGGAAGTCATTAAGACTCACTGCCCAGTGGTTATACTGCTTGTGAGAAATCACTCAGATGGTATGGGGATACATACCTAGTCTTTTGTTATTTTTGTTTTGTTGAATACACGAAAAATTAAATTGCTGAACTAATCCACAGTATAGCACAGACGTAATCACATGTACAAAGTATCCTGTCTCTCTGTCAAGGCAAAATGAACTAGCTAAAATACGCAAATTACTATGGTTTCTGAGAGATTTAAGACCTGATTTGCAGCACAGTATTCCCCAATTATTTTACTGTGGCCTTCTAGTCATTAAAATGCTGTAGTCTGTAGTATGTCTTTCTTAAACTTTTTGTTTTACAAACATGACTAATGCATTCTTTAAAAATGAATTATTCTGACAGTATCTAGAAAGATGATTTACAATCCAGTTCATTTTCAGGAATTTGGTTATCCTGCAACTTAGAAACTCACAGAGACGCTCCCTTACTTTTTCTGCCATTTTGATGCCTCTGGGGTTTAAAGAGTATTATTAAAGATAATCAATTTATCATCAAAGAAAAGACAATTTTCTACATTTAGTAGACATTGTTTCATCTACAGTGCAGACCTTTTTTCAATTTGGAGAAACAGCAGTGGCACGTTTTTTCTCAGTAACATCATCAAATGTTTGACTCCAGCCTATGGAGAATTTGGAGGTTGATTTGTTAAACATAAAACATCTCCCTTTTATAGACTTTTATAGACTTTTTGAGCTTTTCCCTCCAAAATGTTTAATTGAGGAAATGAGAGGTATAACTGTTTAGATAAATTTCCTTTAAATAATCACTAACCTCTTGAGGAGCTTAATTTGTGGTCTCCAAGGCTCTAAAAGAAAATCAAAATTATTTCATTGATAAGGATCTCCACATTCTAATACATTCTTTCTTGTGGTATTTAAAGAATGAGACACACAAAAATGACTTCCTGCATTTCTCTTGCATTTCCTGTGTTGTACAATGTGACACCAGAGAGCTAGAATCCACCATCCACATTGCTAAAGGCATTTTACCATATTGAAATTAAACACACATTTTCAAAAGATGGGATCCCACTGTGCATGTAAATCAGTTTCTTGTACATGTATTAGAGTATGTGTATACCTACCTAGAACTTTGCATAGATGATTATCTTGAGATGCTTACAAAGTCATGATGGAGCTGTCCTGAGATGGTTTTTTTTTAACTAAATTTTGTCACGTGGGCATTTTGAAATAAAAAATTAAATATAAGGGAAATTAAGTCCTTAGGCTTTGTAGTCATTCTTGGCAAATTATGAAGGACTTCAGTATGGTAGTAATGATCCTCTGTAATTATTTCAGATCTTGCCTTCAATGAAATATACCTGAGTCTGTTCAGCAATTATATAGTCTTTTATTTATCTACACAGGGAGCTCAAGCAGAAATAACATAGGGCTGCAAGAAAAAGGTTTGACAAAAAAGGATTTTTACAGATCCTAAAACTTTTATGTTTTACTTTAAGTTAGTGGCCATTTCATGTCATAGCAATTTGACATGAAATCTGTGAAATATTTGGCCAATATGGTCAAAGATGATGAGAAATTACATTTTAGGTTCAGTGGATCCAAGCAAGATTCACTCAGCAGTATATACATTTATTTTCCATCTCTGAAATATCCAATCCCTGTAAGAAAAGAAGTCTCCATCAGTTTCAGGCTTGAACAATTACTAAATAAGTGGGTTTTAAGTCCACTGCGAAGGTTTTCGGTTTTTTGTTTTTGTTTTTTTTTTTTTTAATTTGTAACATCTCTAGTGTGAGAGATGTATTAGAAATATATTAATGTTGACTTCTGAACATTATTTTGACTTTCAACTTCTTGAATTTGTCAAATTTAAAAATCAAATAGAAAAATCATTGTAGCAACTGGATATAAATATATTAATTATTTATCTTATAATCTCAAAAAAGTAGAGAAGCCTGATAAAAACTGAAGACAGGTAAAGGTTCCAAAAATGTTAGATCTTTGAAATGGCTTACTTAATCTAGGCTTACTTAATCTTGTGCAACATTCTTTAGACATTCTGTTATTCTTCACCTAGTGATGCTTCCTGGTTGTTTTGTGGGGAGAATAGTTTGGTTTTTTGCTTGTTTGTTTGGGTTTTTCCTGGTGAGGCTCAGTGGTGAGTATTAAAAAGCTCAGAATAAATTTTAAATAGAAATGGAGAAAGCAGAGAACAATGTCGACATGGTTAATAGCGCAAAAAATAGAACTGAGACACTCCCAGCAAAATATCCAATGTAAGCTGAATCGACACAACTATTCTTTACTCCTGCTTTGTATGTACCAAGAAACAGAAGATATTTCTATTGTTTCTATTTCTTCCCACACTTATATAGGCTGTTAGTTAATCCCTGTGCTTGATATTTTCACTATATATTCATTGTTTTGTTCTTTTCCCATTAAAGACAGTGAATTTGTCAATGTGCCTCTTACTTAGCAGGAGTGAAGCAGCTGTATTTTTATTTATCTTTTTAACTTGGTTGCTATCACGTTTAACAAAATTATACTATCATCTCAGGTTTTTTAAGCTTGCTGAATGTCTCACCTAGGAAATTAGGGTATACTCAGGGCCTATACCTGGGGGTGGAATAAGTCACAGTCATGGAAGATATAAAGTACAAAAGCTGAAAAAGCAGGAGTTTTAATTTACAGAAGCCTGTCATCCTTCATGATCTTGATAGCTCAAATTTTCATTTCATTCTTGCACAAGGGTTGCCTCCTGTACATACCAAAGTTGAATAATTTCAGGGAAAAAATACTTTAAGACCAGGAAAGTTATCTTATAGAAATGCTTGGGTCATCTTTGTCTGCAGTGTTGGAGTGTAAGTTGCAAGTATTCACATACATGCTTTGTAACACCATGTACTGAGCATTGTGTGGCAGTGTCATCACTCAGACTTGACACAAGATATCTTATGCAATATTTCGTACATACTTCTGCTGCAACTTAGGAAAGACAAGTCTTAAAGATCCAGTATGGAAGAAAGAACACTGTTCACTTATGAATATTCTACAACTATAGGGCCTACACATTGAGATACGGAAAGAAAACTCATTTTTTGTTAGCTTTATTAATTGGATATGAAATTGTTAGGGAGAATAACACTTTTTTAGGTTTTTTTGGGGGGGGGTTTGGTTTTTAGTTTAGGCTTTTTGTTTCTTTTTGGTTTGCTTTGCTTTGCTTTTTTAAAAATTATTTGTATGCCCCTGGAATGTGCTTAATTAGGGAGACAGAAACACAGACATTGTTCATGACCCAACACTAGTGCCTTACCTTTCAAAGTAATTCCCCATAAGATAAATGTTTTATCTTTGTCTTTTACCTATTTTCTTTATCAACCGACAGATGAGCTCTTGGCAAACTCTTGTCTATTTTTATTGCTTTTGCTTTATTGTTTGATATTTTTCTTCTTGACCAGAAATGTTCTCTAAACAACCAAAATAACAATACACTTCCGGTTGGAATGTGTATTGTCTTTAAGTAAAAATGAGAAAGATAAAATTTTCTTCCCTAGATTAAAAAAAGAAAAGGAAAACAAGGTTTAAGTTAGCATCCTACTTAATATTTTTAACATGAGTTACTTGATACTTGCAGGAAATGGACAGAAACATTGGAAACAAATTTTATAAACTGACAGCCTTATACAATAATTAAGGGTTTTGCAGAGCTTGAATTCATTCATGTTCTTAGTATTTGAATACATAATGATATTGAATCATTAAAACTGCTGACATTTAAGAAAATAAACTTAAGCAAAATATTGTCTGTCATCATTGGTAATTTTTCCCATAAATCACTTTTAAATAAAATATTCAACATATGTTGAGCTTAACAGTTTGGCAACTGCTTGCGATACGGCTATGCCAATTTTTTTTTTTAATTTGCTTTAATTAGGAAAGCAATTTGGATTCAGTATTTGCAAACTATTACAAACTTACCAAAAGAACAGTGAAATTGTTTTATTGGAAAGTCAATTTTCTGCTATCTCTTTGGGAGCCTTGAAGTGTAATATCAAAGCAGAGAGGTTAAATAGCACTATTTCAATATCATTACTTCCAATTGGTGAGCTTAAATATGCCTTAAATGTGCTTAAAATGGACCAATCAAAATTGCCATTAAGTTCTCAATTAAGAAACAACAAATTAATTATGCCTTTGTATTACATGCAACAATATTATACTAGTTAAACAACATCCTTTTTTTTTAAATTATTGTTTTGTCAGATCAGCATTCTTAATTTCACCCCATGTACTAATGCAATGCATTTGTTTTGTATTTACTTAAATCCACATATTCCTCCTTTAAAAGAATTCTTATTTGGCTGATTAAGGTAAGTACAAATGGTGTGAAATAAGTGAAATAATTTTCTCCTTTATTTTGCCCACACAATTTAATAATCAGTAATCACAAAACAGCACAACAGAACAGAATGCTGCAGGGTACTATTCTAATTTAACGAAGTACTGCACATTCTTGAAGAACCATAAAGGATTACACAGATGATGCTGTATAAATGTGTCTTGGTTTGAAAAGACAGATGTCTGTTAAGGAAGGCAGGAACCTTCCTTGAAATGGAAGATGTAAACCTCCTCTCTCTGAATTATTATAGTTTTTAAATTAAAGGTCTCTCAGGCAAAGATATGGGAATAGGATTAACAGTTTTTTCCTAGGAAAATTAAAAAACACAAATGCAATAGTACAAAAAATAATCCCAGAAAACAAACCACTGACAGAGTCAGAATATGACCTGATACCCTGTTGGTCAGGGTGTTGGCAGCAGTCTGATTAAATGGTGGCTGCAGTCCTCCTGGAGTGACAGATGGGGTTCTGTTGAAGCACTGATCCTGTAGAAGGGTGTAATTTTCCTCTGGAGATCCAGTGGTGGTGTAGATAGGCCTGGTCTTCCTCTGGGAATCCAGTGGAAAATGTGGCTGCTCCTCTGGCAATTCAGCGGGAATAGGCTGTCTCTCTTGTTCCAAATCTCAGATTATAACCAGGAAGGAATGCTTGACTCCTCCCCCTGGGTGGAGCATCTCACAAGGGGATGATGTAATTTTATCAGTCATGCAATGAGACTCAGTGGACCATTAACAGCAGATGTCTCCTCAGAGGATGGCTTGTGTAAGAGATAAAGTAAACTGCCCAATTAACAGAAGATAACTGTCCCACCTCTTACAGATGGGAAATAGAATACGTACCCTACTTATAACCCAGGACAGTTGACATGCCTACCTTGATAACACATTTGGGTGGTTGTCCTGGGTTGACTATATGATGCTTTCATCCCCAGTCATCTTGTTCTGTTTATGCTGAATAATAAGTTTTGCACTTTTAAGACTTGTTGCAGAGAGTGAAGGGGGGAGAGAAGAATCGCACAGTTTGTTTTCAGACACTGCACTCACTCAATCAAATTCCTGCTCCTGGGCTGTGTTGTCTGCAGATGGACAGACAGTGGGACAGACCTCTCCTTTGCTTTTAGTTAGTTTAGGTAGCTGAGGCAAAGAAGTTCCCCGGACTGTGGTTTTTTTCCCTTCTCTTTGGACTTGTTTAAACCTGCTCTGGACTGAACACCCAGGGGAGCACCGGCAGCTGCACCTGTGGCCCACTGGGCCGGGCCTGGCCTGTGACATTTCCAGCACCGGAGGGACTGATCAGAGACTGAGTGAGCTGAGCTACAGCCCAGGGAGGGGACATTCTGAGTTTGTAATCTCTTTTGGAGCAGCAAGGGGTTTTATTGTTTAATATTGTTTAGGTTTTAGTGTTTAATAAACAGGTTTTTTTCCACTTTTCTCCAAGGAGTTATTTTTCTCCCAGACCAGTTGGGAGGAGGGGCCAATTGAATCTGCTTTCCTAGAGGAAATTTGCCCTGAACCAGGACAGTCGTAAATGTTGTGGTGCATACTATTCCATTAAAATATACGGAAGCAGATGACTATTCTGACCTTTCTTCAGCAAAGTGCAAAAGTAGTACTTTTACCTTCTCTAGAGATGCCTTGTCACTGAGATTTTATTTTAGGACTGTTGTGCTTCTAAGGAAGACTAAATTATATCATGGTTGAGTGGCTACAATGGTCTTCTCATGACATACAACCAAACCATTAGCTCAGGAGCTTAGGTAGACCAGAACTAAACTAAATCAATTCCATCCAAAATTGATAGTAAAGTCAGAAAATAGCATAGACACTACAAGACTGTCATGCAGCTAATTGTCTTAAAGCCTTAGCATATGTTAGAATCCTATGTCACCATATCTACCATGAAGCAGTTGCACATAAGTATTTGCAACCATAACTTTAAAATTCTGTTCTCAGATTTTCTCATAGGCCTTAGGAGTGACTTCAGTATAACAAAGGACCTCCTGCTTATTTAGATAGAAATTGATGTGTGCTTTCCCTTCATACCAAGAGTTAAGAGTTCAAGGTATTGAAATAGGTAAAATTTAGCCTGTGAGCAAGTGCTCCCAAAATGAACTCTGGACAAAGACAATGTAGAAAGTGTTACGCTATTAAATGGAGACATTCAATAGCATCTATTTTATTGTCCCTGTGAATATTTGAATAAACCAAGCTGCCATTTTTTTGTAAACCAAACTATTTGTCATAAAGCCAAAACTGAAAATGATGAAAGATGTGGAAATTTTATAGGGTTACCATTATAAATAAACCTCACACCAACTGACTACATTTCACTGCAAGACTGTGAAATATCTATTTTTTTAAACTGAATAAACATTTTCTGGACCTAAAGGAAAAAGGAATATTATTACTTTAAATATTTTCACTAATGGAATATCCCATATCAGCATTCTAAAGTAATTAATTTAGTTCAGTAGTGCAGCATGGAGAATAATGTATCAAACATTAGACTCAAGATTTTGTTTCAAAGACGTGTAATTTATAAGCCTCTGCTTTCTGCTAAAGTGTATGGCATAATTCAGTACAGATATTTTTCTTACCTCTTTCTTCACAATAAAAGTTTTTTAATGGAAAAGTCAAATTGTTAACAACTGGAATGACTTATATAGTTTATGCTGTAGTATGGAAATAATTAAAAATGTATTAGCACTCTATGGAATAAAACCAAGTAGATTTGCCTTTTTATATTGTGAGTACTTTTTCCAAAGTCAGCTAATCGAGATGAGGAACAGAATATATATATGAACTATTATAATTTTGTATAGGACAACAAGAGACAGACACAGAGAAAATGAAGTCTTTCAAGACTACATCTACATATCCTAAGAAGCATATACCGTAGCAGGATACAGATGTAACCTGGGAGTTTTTACCTCCGTCAGGGAAATAGAACATAATTATGGCAAAAACTTAAATATTTGCGTCTTATGTTATTTTTCTTTTCATCTGTAAATTCTCTCCATAAGAAATATTTTTACAATATTTTCAAAGTAACCAATAATATTAGGCATTGGTGAGGGAGAAAGTTTTTTCTATTATGCAGTGTAAGTTTCAGTCAAATCATGTTGCAATTTATGAAACAATGCACTTCCTTTTCTTTTTTTAAATACTTTTGACCATGAAGGTCTCTCATCTCCTACTTAGCTATGCAGTAGAAAAACGTCTGTGGATGCTGCAATATCCAGTCTTCTGTCCTTAGTGTATCTGATAAGCACTGCATTGTGGTTTGCACTTGCCTCTAGTGAAAAGGGACCCTCTGCTGAGGCAGCATGAAAAATATCAATATCCACACACCTGCTTTGTAATGAAATTGAAGACTTTGAGCCCATAAGAACACCAAATGCATATTAATAATAACCGTGTCAATGGAACATGTGTACACAAGTTCTTCAGAAGCATTGTTTAAAAATTATTATCTATCCTTCTATAAAACAGTTTGAAAATGTTTTGAAGAAAATGTATGGGTGCTACAACAAGCCAAATTTTATCCTTAGTATTAGGAGGCAAGATTCAACAGCCAGTGTATCCCAAGAGCATAACATTAAGCTGCCTGATTTTCAAAGAACTAAAGGCCATAGTTAAGGTTCAACTCATTAAAGTTGAATGAAAAAAAAATTTAAGCTATTGCTGACATGGAAAAAGATTCTTTGTGACATGGAGGAACCAAGGAACTACACTCTTAAAATTCTTTCTTCTAAGAAAAGTTATATTCTAATAATCTTCTAGAGAGTTTATAACTGAGGGACTTATTTTTGAATCAATATTAGAGTTACTTGAATTAGAATAACTTACTGGAATTAATTTTACAAATTCTGAGCTTAATCTGAAAGTAGTTTCATAATTTCAAAATTCCTTTTATGGATCTATTTAGTTGAATTTTATCTTCAAATATTATTGATTCATTTGAATTTCGTTTGCTTCAGAATGCACAGAGAAAAACATTGAAGAAACCATTCTTGTTACACTGAATTTTCTTCTCCATTTTATTACATCTTACATATGAGGACATTTAAAAAATTCTTTTTGTAACAAGTGTGCTTAGTATTAGTGTTCAAAATTATATATTTTGTTCTTATGAGTGGTTATATTTAGAAAATTAGACACGTCTAAGAGATCCTGGTAAAGCACACAATTACAACTTATTAAGATTAGAAAGGGACTAGGAAAAAAACCTTTTTCTATTTGATTTGGGACAATCATCAACACCTCTTTTAGTGTCTGAAGCGGAAATACAATTCCTCAGTTTTTTTATTATTCTCTGCTAGGACCAGCTTAAAAAATTAGTTTAAGAATACCCTAATAACTACTTCAACCTCAAATATTTCTTTGATGACCATAATGAATTTTTTGTAATCCAAGGATTGGAATTCATGAATTTGTAGAAGAAATGTTTTAGGATATGGCCTATCGGTCACTATTACAGAATGTATCACCATCATCTATGATACTTGATATAAGATTGATGTAACACTATTTTCAATTATCTCATGTCTGGGAAGAAACAAACAAGACATAGGGAGAAGTCTGTGTTCACAAAGAAAGCCGAATACAGCAGCTGTTGTGAAAATCAGCTCTGGCTGGGATCGGGGTAGAGGAGGAGACTTTTTGGGTAAGTAATGTAACCTCTAGATAGAGGGAGTTAACTCCAGCTCAGTTATGAACCCCACCCCACCCCAGGAAGGCCACATACATACAGGACATTCACTTGAGAAGGGGCCAAAAACCAACAAAAATGCCCGCAGCTCCCCATGACACATTGCTGAGACCACACGCCTGACAACTGCACATGATACGAAGTGATGCAACTGATCCAAAGTCTGTTCGGATGGCATAAACATTTATTAATGCATTGAACTCAGTGTTTTGTGGCATGCTCATCACCAAGAATACCAGAAGAAAACCATTAACAGGACACTATGATGATCCATAGATCCATATTTTCTACTTAATCTGTCTCTGTCACTCTCTCTCTCTCCCACCACCGATTTTTCTATTTCCTTCTAACTCTCTCTGTACTTCACGTTTACTATTAACTATAATCCATAATGAGAATTTGCCATATGGTCTTCTTCGCACCTTAATTTGGCCTGAGGCCTCTCTTAAATATTTTAATAGCTGGACTTTAACAGTCACTCATTTCCAGAATAAAGAATTAAGCTAGTTTTGATTCTCAGAAAGCAAGACTCCCTGTAAAAACATGCATTAGTCTGCTTTTCTTCTACCAGGTAGAAGTCAATTTCAAAGAGGTAGTGTGAGCCAAATGGTAACTTCATTATTGAAATAAAAGGATTGGACTGCTCTCAGGTAAAGACTAGAGGGGAGAAAAACAAAGGAAGAAAACAATGAAAGTTCCCTGTCTTCTTGAAAGTGCTTTTATGTCTATGATTCCACCCTCTAAACCCCTAAACCATTAAAAGTGTTGGTGTCCCCTGTCTATTAGTGATCTGGTTCAGGTCTCTGAGCCACAAAATAGCTTAAAATTCTCACCAGTCTCTATAGCAACAAGCTTACCATAAAGCCAAACCTCAGTACCAGCAAACAAAAAGGAGGAAAGAGAAGTAGGACTGATGTGTCTGGTGGCAGTCAGCTGCTGGATCAGCTTATATGATAAGAGAATTATTTTTACTAAAGCACATTGAATTCAGTATTCAAATACTGTGCATATTACTTTGGCTTTTTTAAATCATTTAACCACAAAAACATAAAAAATTGTCAATATCATGATTTTCCAAAAGGAAGACATGTATGTTACAAATTTAATCTACATAGTAGATGTGGGTGGAAAAGGCTGTTAATATTTAAAAAAAAAGGAACTGTGAAAATTCAACCCAAACATGACATATTGGTTATATAAGGTGCCAGTACACCTGTACAAGTGTTGGTAAAGGATTGTGTTCACATCCATGATACTAGCAAAAAGAAAAAACTAATAAAGTGCAAAATTCCATTCAATTATATAGAAGTGCTAGAAATAGTGTGGAAGTTCAGTAGATTATGTAACAAAAATAGAATTATAGAACTAGAACTAGAACTAATGTATATGTAGTTTACAAATGATAATCTAATTGTTCTTATATGTTGTAAGCATGCGGCAGATTTTTGCTTTTATGATGATACATTGATGAATAAAAAAGTTTCTTCTATATATCTATATGCAGATGAGAAAACTTGCAAAAGATTTGCTGGAATATACAACTCTGATGGTAAGTGAGAGGAATTGGGGATTTTTTTTAAGTTTTGGAAGTTTTGTGAGAATTTGGGGAAATTTGGGAATTTTGATGGGATTTGGGGGAATTTGAGGGAGTTTGGAGGGGATTTTGATGGTAAATGAGGGGATTGGAGGGGGAATTTGGTGGGAAATTTGAGGGAATTTTGGAAATTTTAGGGGGATTTTGAGGAAATTTTGGGGGGATTTGAGGGGATTGTGACATTCCAGAGAGGATTTGAAGTGGAATTTTGGGATTTCGGGTGGAAATTTGGTGGAATTGCAGGCTTCTGGTGGAATTTGGAGATTTTGGGGGAGGGATCTTGGGGAGATTTCAGGGAATTTTGGGTAGAATTTTCTGAATTTTTCTGAGAATTTTGTGAATTTTCTGAGAATTTTCTGGATTTTCTGAATTTTAGAGAAACCCTCAAATTTCCTAAAAAAAAAAAAAAAGGATTTACATATCCAGGATCTCTTTTCCTCTCAGAGTTCCCCCAAAATAGACATTTAAAAGGTCCAGAAACCCCAAAACCCAGGATTTAAGTCTCTGGAACCTCTTTTGTCCCATCAAAATCCCCCCCAAAAAAGGATTTAAGTATCCGGGATCCCCTTTTTCCCTCAGAGTTCCCCGAAATCATAATTTAAAAGGTCCAGAACCCCCTTTTTCCCCTCAAAATCTTCCCCAAATACTGCTCCAGAACCACTTTTCCCCTCCGAGGTTCCCCAAAATAAAAACTCAGATGCTCCAGCATCCCTCCCAAAAAAGCATTTTAGTCTCTGGAACCCCTTTTTCCTTTTTTCTATCAAATTCTCCCAAAACTGCTCCAGAACCCCTTCTCCCCCTCAGAATTCCTAAAAAAAAAAAAAAAAAAAAGGGATTTACTTATCTGGGATCCCCTTTTTCTCTCAGAGTTCCCCCAAAATCAAAATTTAAAAGGTCCAGAACCCCTTTTTCCCCCTCAAAATCCCCCCAAAACTGCCTCAGAACCACTTTTCACCTCAGAGTTTCCCCACAGGAAAACACTGAGAAATCAGACGACTTTGAAATTATGGAAGATTTTACATTTGACTTGATCCTCTGTATTTTATTATTCTGTCCTATGCTCATTTTTGCACCCTGGAGGTCTCCCTAAGAGTTGGACTCTCCCTTTAAGAGTTTGAGAACTCTTAAAGAAAGTATGAGTTACCTTCAAGCAACATAGCCTGAGAATGGAAAGTAGTAGAAAGCAGCAGAAAGCAGCAGTGTTCTTTCAAACCTGTACCTTGTCTCATCCATTGTTTGTTTCCTCAGTATTGAACACACTAAATATTTAAAACTCAAGTTAATTCATGGAACAGTCTCACAGCACCTTTTTGCAACAACCCAACCAAACTACTGTAATTTCAAAAGAGTTTTTGAAACAAGAAGTAATTCAAGGCAGGCAGAAGACATATATGTCTCATTCTATGCTATGATGAATAATAAAGCTATAAAGTTCTTCATGTGTCCTTCCACTCCCAAGTTTTAATTAGAATGGCAGTTAGAGACAAAGATTAAGCTTTTTTTGAAAGGCTCAGTAATATGATACACTTTTGCTCTCTTAGTTACTGCACTATACTATCAAATACAATTATGCACAATAAGCAGGCTAAGAGAGTATTAGTGTCACAACAGATCTGCAACACTTATGTTAGTTGCTGCATGTTTGTATAAAAGCTTCAACATTAAAATATTAATTTTCATATCATTCTATTTCAACAGCCAGAGGAATCAGCATTTAAGTACAGAGTATCTATTTCTGCAATGTAAAATTTCTATTTCTTGAGGGATGCACAAAATCGTAGAATTAATCTTGTGTTTGTGGAATTATTATGCAATAAGTAGTTTTTTTGAATTCCATTTTTCTTCATATCAAGGGTCTCTATTCAAATAATTTTGCAAGCAGGTTAGTGATTTACATGTTTCTTGAGAAAAATGAGGGAAATATTAGGATGACAAAAAATCATGGTTTTTTTCAGCTATGTTTAAATTTTAAAATGGAGAACACCTCTCATTTTATGGAACAGAGGTAATTTATTTTGGAGACCTTACCTTAGCAATATAAAAAAATATTCAAGAAACAGCTAATATTCCGAGTGTGGCTCAGTTTTTTTAATGTCAAAAGAACTAGACATTGGATCATTGTTTTGATCCCGTTTTGAAAGCTGTGAAATTAGCAAGTATGACAGCCTGTTTTCTTAAAGTAAATAATAGGACATAAATACTAGGGTTTTTTTATGATTAGGAAAGCTGTTTTTCTATAAAGACATAACTTAGGGCTAAAATGAATTTTGGAGGGTGTACATATGTTCTTATGTGGAAAAAAGGGAAATTAAGACACTATCAGCAAATTGATCGTTTCCAGATAGTTCCTAATTATTAAACAACAACAACAAAAAACAAACAAAACCCAAAACAAAACAAAAAACAGACAAAAAAAAAAAAACCGACCAAAAAAACCAAACCAAACAAAAAAAAAAAAAAAAAAAAAACCAACAAAAAAACCCCCAAAAAAACAAAACCCCAAAAAACACAACACAAGAAATCTACAAAAACTTAGAAATTCTGTAAGTGTTTTTTTTTAAATCTTTCTATCTATGCCTTTTATGAATTTCACTTTATGGTTAACAGTTGAAACTTACACATGGTATTGCTTCCAATCATAAAGCACTTCTGAAATAAAATCACATTTGAAGTAATAGAGTATTTTTAAAGGTCACATTATAAATGTGTGTTCCTTTTATGGTATGAAATGTTTCTACACTTCACCAGAATCTTCTGAAAATTGTATGTGTATCTATCTGTTACACAGAAAGTCCGAGGAAGTAGAGAAAATGAAATTACTTGAGCAGATTTACATTCAAACCAACAGTAATTTGGTATTCTATTAACTTTGTACTTATCAGGCTCTTCTGATGACACTAGCGGGGATAGCCAGCACTGTCCCATTCTCCATACTCATTATCTGAGGGTGTCACAGAGGTAATAGCCTCTCATCTCGCAATTGCCTAGGGCAAAAGTTCAGCTCATTGAAATGCACCCATCACCTAAGGAAGTTATAGAGTTCTTGAGGCTTCAAGGCTGCAAGTCAGCCAAAAAGAGAGGAAAAAAATCTGCAGGAGGTAATGTGAGTCTTTTACAACTGAAGTGGAATGAGTCTGTTAGGGTGTGTATCTAGGTCTAGTGACACACAGAAGTTTCCACATTTTTATCACAGGTGCTGCTTTGTGAATGAGCAATGAACCCCAACAAC
Source organism: Nesospiza acunhae (assembly GCA_013398715.1). Classification (NCBI taxonomy): domain Eukaryota; kingdom Metazoa; phylum Chordata; class Aves; order Passeriformes; family Thraupidae; genus Nesospiza; species Nesospiza acunhae. The sequence continues at coordinate 244,469 of VZSU01001130.1, read as the reverse complement.
TTTGTACTCAGGGCCTGAAATGTTCTCAAGCAAGAGAGAAAAGATGTAAATCGAGTCTTTAATTTATGCATATAAACATTCACAAATGCCATTATCCAAAATGAGAATTTCAACATCAAGCTATTCTATTATTTCATTGACTTAGGTGATTCAAAATGATTTTCACAATTCTTTTCTTGGTGTGACAGAGCTCTATTAGGTCATCATACTCTCCATTACAAAGAGGGACTAACTAGAATGGTGCAATCTTATTTTCACTCAGGCAGATTACAGTGGCTCACTTACCACAAGCAGGCCATGAGTCATCATCAGGATTGTCACCTTAGCAAAGAAGTCTTAAAGCTACAGCAAGAATAGAATGCAGTTTCTATGTAGTAACTTCACAAAATTTTTCTTCTGATGATCCTGTGTGCTCATCCCTGGAACCAATACTTTTAGGTATCTGGGTCTCTTTTTCCCTGCATTTTAAATTCCATTCTGAAAAATATGCTTTACATCTTTCCTTCTGGTAACTTGACCATTTATCATATATGTCTGAAAAATGTAGAGACAAAGAAAGAGTAAAAATAAACAAATCAGAAGAATTAGAGAACTTTAATTTAGGTTCTGTTTAAATTTAAGGACATATATTGGTAGACTTCTGCTCAACAGCAAGCATAGTCCCAAAAACTGTGATTGAGAAATGCAGATCTGTGGCACTCTTTTGATAGCACACTTCTGAGGAAAATGCCATTGATGTTATCATCTGAGGGAAGAGTTCAATAAAATATGAGGTTTTCTAAACAAGCCTGCAGGTGAAGCATTCTATGTCAGAAGTTATTCCTTTTGTAAAGATTCCTTTTTTCATATCGATTTAGGTTAAAACCAAATTTTAGTCATGATGTTTAACAGAAATCTATTGATATTTCAGCAGGCTGAGAAAATTATGCAAATACTGCAGTTGCAGCAAGACAAAGTCATTAGATCCGAAAATGCAACAGATTATAATAAGCATCTACATGGACAGGATTTTTAATTAATATTGTGAGAATTAAAGTTTTCCAAATAATTCATACTATATAATTTTTTCTATTGCTTTATACTGTAATTCATTTTTGTAGAAGGCAGAAGTGGGTTTGCTGCACAACAATTAAAATTTCTTGCAGGGATTATAATTTTAAAAATGGGTTCTAAACTAACAATTTCTGTTTACTACAAATTGTCACATTTATCTGAAAAGATTATTCACCAAATACAGGGTAAGTACATATTTAAAAAGAAAAATGGTGCATTTCAGTTTTTGGAGTGTAAGGGAAATATAAAATGGTTATGGAGCAAAAACCTTTTAAACTGTCTTTAAAGAAAAGAGAAAGAGAAGAGAAAGAGCTAAACATGGAATCAAAAAACCAAATGTGGAACAATGAATTTACAATCTGAGAACAGCCTATCAACTCAGGTATAGATTGGGCAGAGCAACATAGTTTTAATAACATAGGTTTTGGTTTAGAATTAATAATTCTAGAACTGATCAACTTGTCAAGGAGGCATTTTCAAGATCAAGCTGATTCACCTCTGATATTATTGGCCGCTACTAAAATAAAGGCAGCAGAGGAAATTCCTGCAAATGATGTTCTGCATAGTATAGTTGGCTGCAATAAAGTCGATGATAATATTGCAATAGTCACCCTTTTTAGAAAAGAAACTCATCCTTTTTTTTTTAATTGAAAGGTAAAGAAAATAAGTGAAGTAGAATACTGTCTCTACCTACACACAAAGACACATATCAAGTGTCAACATTTCCTGATTAAATGCATTTATTTCCCAATGATATGTATAAATATATATATTTATATATTGCTATTTTAATATTAAATTTTCAACACTACATTTATTTTGATCACACAGAAATGTAAGCAGATGCAAGCAGAAAAAAAATTGTATGAGTTGAATAGTGGTAACCCGCCAACAACAGAAAAGTTAGCGCCTGAATTTTCACTGTCATTTTAAGGGATATGGATTGTTAATCGGATCATATTTACAGTCAGGCCTATTGAGTGCATTGAAGTGTCACATATGGTAAAGTTTGTTTACTGGCACTAGCAATACAGAAAAGTGGGGGTTAAAAAGGAGAAAAAATGTTTTCAAATAGTAAGGTTAAACAAAAAACAAAGAAAACAAAATATCTAAAAACTCTGTTACAGAAACTGAGAAGCTAAAAACAACATGTTGGCAAAAAAGAAATAATGAGATAGAAGCCAACATATGGCAGAAATCAGTGAAACCTCTTCCAGAAAGGAAAGCATGTGTAAGCCACAGGTTATCAAATAAATGCACATACAGCAAAATCAAACACCAGAGCAAAAGAAGAGTGTGACCGAGGCAAAGAAAGTTTAGCCTGTATACACAGAAAGATAAAAGTTATGAAAAAAACCAAAATTAATTTAAATGATCCTTTCCTCTCTCAGACTTGCATGGTCTGTGCCTTGAAGGTATATATCAAAAGCCCATACAGTCAAGAAGAGAACCACATGTATCCACACAGGATAATTTTATTTCTTTATTTAGATTTCACATATTAAAAAATAGGCTAGGGAAAGGAAAAGCTCAGGTTACAGATTGTAAATCGCCTCTGGCAATTTTTGAAACATTGTATTCATTACAATAAAGAAAATTATAAATTTGAAGCAAGCATGGAAAAACCTTAGACCTTAGACAAAATATTATGAATAACTAATTTGCCTTCCCTTTTATTTCAGCCTCACCTCTTCACCCATCTCTACACCAAATAAATTCATGCTATTTTTGTAGTGAGAAAAGAGTATTGAAGTATTGTTTCTTGAAGAACAGAAAGTCAGCAAATTTTCTGCAGTCCTTTAACTATGAAGTCACTTTCACCATCTTTGCATGGAAAGATAGTGGTCATTCAAATAGGCATCTCTCAGGTGTTTAGATTTCCTTTCTTCTGAAAAACACCTTATGCTCCAGCTGGAAAACAGAGAGCGATGAAAATCATAAAGTATTAACATTGCGTACTCATGGCAGGAAACTGCACTTAGCAAGTTGCCAGTTGATTTTCTTTTAGTCTCAGCTTTCAGATGGGCCCTAGAAAATATGTTCCATATTCCAGGCACTCCCACTATTATTTTCCACAGAGACTTGCCTTATACAGTGAGTAGTTTTCAGGTCTTGCACAGAACAATTTTGTAGAAGAGAACCTTCCTCACGTCTCCTCCTATTACATTTTAAAAGGCAGAACAAGTAGAATTCCAAACACTGACATGGAAAGATCTAAGTGATCCACAGTGGTACTCAAGACTCTCCTTGAGCGCTCCTAGTGGTGCTATCCTCTAAAGAAGCTGAGAGTTTTGTTGTTAAAATTTAGAAATAACTGCACCTAGAATCAAGTCTCAGTTTACTATATTGTCCAAGATAATAGTTTTCCACTTTCAGTAGATGCTACATCTCTGTCTCTCTGGCACGCTTTTCACTCTTCATTCAAACTGAACAAGCATAAAAGACTGCACATAATGCAAAAGTTTCTAAACATAAAAAGGAGCCTATTTCTCATTGTGAAAATCAAACTATTTCTGTTCTCAAAATGATGAGAAAGGAAAGCACAGAAATTAAACCTGACAGAAATGCACGTCTCTCAAGAAATGCTAAGCTATACATCTCATTTCCAGATTTCATTGGGCTATAGTATTTTCTCAGGAATGAGTTGTAAAATGTAGGTTGTCCCTGCAGCTTTAGGGAAAAATTTGATGGTTATTCAAACTCTACCAGACACACTCCCTCAAGCTGATGAGTGAACTAATGTTTGCCCATTGAAGATATTTGATAAAGTGTAAATGAATACTGCTGCATTGAGCCACCGACCCTCCAGAGGAAATGGGGTTTGAGCATCAGAGAAATGGAAAAGATATTAAGAGTGACAGAGAATAGGCTTAGTCCCAAAGGATGAATGATTTTAAAAGTGTGTGATTTTGAAAGTCACTATTGCCTTAAATTACTCAATTAATTAAAAACACAATCAAAAGTTACAAAGTGGTCGATCTTTTTCTGAAGGGAGATTATTCAACAGACAATTTCCCAATACATTCACAACCTATGTGCGTTCGCAACCCATATATGCTTACTCTCCTTGCAAATACAGGAAGTCCATTTTGGAATCTATAACTTCCACAATCTATAAGTATTGTTTTAAAAATTATTCTGCTTAGGGCCACATCAGGAAGAATTTCCACAACCAAATGTATATCTTTGATATGGGTTACTATTGCGATATGTACAGTTGCATGTCTGAAAGCTAACAATTCGTTAAAATATACTAGAACAATGTCTAAAATAGTTAAAAGAATAGTTGAATGGCAAAAGCTCCATATTTTTTAAGGGATTCACACTACACATGAATTATCCTTCCCTGATAAAAGTAATAAATAATTAATGTATTTCAATCTCAATCTTTGTATTTTGAGATCCGGTTTATGAAAAAAGGTTGTTTCAAATTCCTAAATAAAAATGCTGACCTGGATTCATAAAATCTATGCTTGCAAGATTTTGAGTACGTTAAACAATTTTGGTGGTAATATGCACTTCAGTAGTGAAGAATGTATTGAGACCATTATAACATTTTTGTATCTAACTGCAAAAAATATATTATTTGCCATTGGAATTAACTACATGACAATAGAATCTTCAGTTCAAAAAGTGACCATGCAGAAAGCATTTTTGTAGGTATTTCAGGACAAAGAATTATTTTTTGATCAAATTGTATGCTGTTTCTTTTTCAATATGAGACATTAATAAAATGGAAGATGCACTTAATATATCACTTTTGCAAGTGACAGCTTTTTCATAACTATTGCATTTTCAAGCAAATTTTGTCTATATCATCAGGCAGAATGAGAGTTAGAACAAGACACTTATGTAAATGTAGATATCTGAAGCATGTTTTAACACCAAATTTTATGATGGAACCTACATTCTCCTGTTATTGAAATGCTACTTACGTGCATAGACTTTTTGATAAATGACTTCTGGTCATGACCTATGGGTTTTGAGTATTTTCCAAGGTATTATTAACCATTATGAATTAATATTCCCCAAAACTATAGCTATGGAACTATAAGAACAGAAAAAAAAGTAGTCTCTAAATTTTCTAGTCCTTCTAAAGTAAAATTTGTTCCTTTTTCCTTTGTCCTCTTCTCAGTCCTGGGTACCTATTAAGTTCATTTGCAAGTAAACATTTTCTACTTTTATATTTCTAATTCCCAAACAAACTTAATCATCACCTCTTCTCTTGGAACTCTAGTTATTGACTCTCTTTTCAGCTTGAAAAATACGTGAAACACTTGCTCATGCATAGGAATGTGGCCCAATAAATACAGCGGAGAGTTGTATCAATTAATATAGAAAAAGAGAAGGGCCATTCTTATTTACATAAATATTTTATTTCAATGGCAACTTTAGTTTTCATGTGGAATACCCATTTTTTTAATTTATCTTCCTCATATTTGCAAAAGTATTTCATAGTTGTGAGATAAAGGAGACAGAAATGACACTAAGAATACAATCTGCAAATTATACTGACATGAAAAATAATTCTTAAGTTTGGATCAAATTCGGATCAAATTTCATTCTCAAAGAAAAATCATAGATATCCAGGAAATGTTGCATGAGACACTTCAGTCAGTTTTGAAACAGGTTATCTTATTTTAAATTGTGAAAGCTATATAAATAAGAAATAGTTATGAGTATGTGGGAAATATTAGATATTTGAAGATCTATTTTTTTTTGTGTTGGCTGCTTGTTCTTGTAAAATTAAACCAGGTGGATAAATCCTTACAAGTCTCTTTATTCATAATTTTTATGGTTTTATAGCATTCATTCTGTAGTTATATCACATGAGTCATTGAGAGAAATTGTACAGTAATTGTGAAAAACTAGATGAACATTTATGGTGATAAGAAGTCTGTGGAGAAAAGTTATCAAGGCAAGAACAGAGGAATTATATTCGGAATACCATAAGGGGAGGCAAGGTAAGTATTACCTTAAGTATACTTACAGGTACAGAGGTTTGCTATCTGATCTTCCACAATGGTGGCAACTTTCACCTGTTATCTCCGTGCACTCATTCTGTCCTTCACTCTTTTTTACTTTTCCCCCTTTTGTTTCCTCTTAAAAGAAAATGTATTTGTTTCTCTTTCTTTAAAAAAATACATTAATCCTTAATTTTGCAAGTCCCTTTCACTTAAATTTAATCTCTTTTGTGGACCTTACCAAGGATCTTGTCTTAGATAAATCTCCAATGCAGCACCTCTTAATCTATTTCAGAACCACCCATAGTTCACTGAGGAGTTTGGATTTATTTTATAGATTGTGGAGCTTTCTAAATTTGAGGGGAAAAGTAATTCATCCATGTTTCCCCCCTTGGCTACCCAGTTTCTCTTTTCCAAAGGGCTTTTTTCAAGTTTAGGGAAAAATGGAATATTAAGAACTTGACAAAATATCTTTCAGGCCAGACAAAATATCTTATATATGCCAGAGTACCACACATATTTTTGACCAGAGACACTCACAGATATGTTACATATATGGGTCTTCAAACAAATTATAAGACGGTAGAGAAAACCACAGGCCAATATTTATGAAATGCTTCCAAGGTCTGAAGAAAAATTCAGTCACTAAAACGTGTTTGAAACACAAAGAAATGCTGGGGTATTCACTTAATTGCAGTATCTAAAATAAATTGAAATTAAAATTCCAATAAATTAAAAGTTGTGTAAAGATGACTGACAGACTAAGGAAAATTCATTTTGAATAATATGTATAACAAAGCTGTTTGTTCACAACTGGAAAAGTCTATCTGATACATCTGTATTCTTAGAGATTAAATCTCGAAAAATCTGAGTTATTAATTTTTAAATTTCTTTGGGGTTTTGATTTAATATGCAAAAATAAAATGGTAGGAAGTGGCAGAAGGAAGGAAGTGGTGGAAGGAAGGAAGTGGTGGAAGGAAGTGGTGGAAGGAAGGAAGGAAGTGGCGGAAGGAAGTGGCAGAAGGAAGGAAGGAAGGAAGGAAGGAAGGAATTGGTGGAAGGAAGTGGTGGAAGGAAGGAAGTGGCGGAAGGAGGGAAGTAGCAGAAGGTAGGTAGGAAGTAAGTGGCGGAAGGAAGGAATTGGCGGAAGGAAGTGGCGGAAGGAAGTGGCGGAAGGAAGTGGCGGAAGGAAGTGGCGGAAGGAAGGAAGGAAGGAAGGAAGGAAGGAAGGAAGGAAATATACATGAGCTTTCTTATATAGCCAGAGTGAGTTTTCTAGCTTAACCACGCTCATCTGGAAAACCAAACTGAATTTTTTTCTGTTTGAAGTTGCCTTACACAGTTACATGGGGAATGAAGTTTTGATACTTAAAATACACATTTTGTCAAGTACTTTGAAATTTCTTTAAGCCAAAATGAATTACTTATGGCAAAATATATCTGAGTGGTTTAATGATTCCAGAAGTTCAGAAAATAGTTTTCCTTTAATGCTGAAAATTCTTCTGAAATCTGGGCTACTCAATGTTTCAGAGTTTGTAGCTGAAACTATGTAATCCTAAAATCCTAATGTAGCATAAACATATTTTTTTCACAGGAAGGAATTACCAATTTAAAGAGAAGAATTTCTTCCGAATGAATACAGAATGGAAAGCATTCAGACACATTCCAGTGAATCAGAATGAAGGAAACAATTTCTTCATAAGTAGAGAGAGGGGATTTTTATAATTTAATTTCTTCTCTGGGCGTGATGCCTTAAAAAACAAACAAACAAACAAACAAACAAACAAGGTGCTCTTTCGATGCTGTAGTTTGTTTTATTCTATATTGTATTATTTTGACTGCCTCTGCTAAGAAAGGTGAGCTGGAAGCTGTGTTTTGACCAGGATGCCCAGACAGATGGCTTTGACAGCTTTCTGCAATAGAAAATTATCTTGGGCGGGATTATAAAGTCTGCTCCTGTGAATAGATTGGATCAAGGAGATGCAGACAGAGACTAGCAGAGGTATCACACAAATGTCAAAAGGAAATTAATAGTAGACCAAGGTAAATTATTGGATACCTAATAAATCCAAATCCTAAGATTCATCATATTTAAAAGGAGAAAAAGAAATCAAGGAAAAGGAGAGGACATGTGGGATATATAAATCAAGAAGATTGCTGCTACTAAAACCAGTAGATTAAACTCAAATTTCAAATATTGAAAAATTAGTAAGCATATTGAAAATGAAGGGAAGATTGTTCAAGACAAGAGGGCATATAATGAAGAGTTTTACAGGTTCATCAGAAATATAAATCAGAGAAGACTATAAGACTATTAAGGAAAGAAAAGGCCCTTGTAAAAAAGGATGTGTGTAGCCCTTAGACATAGGGATGTATTTGTTTCAGTTTAAGCCAAAGAGAGAGAGTAACAGATATAAACTATTGCAGCAATCTACGATTCCTGCATACTTATTCTTACTTAAGTAGATTAAAGCTGAGGTTCCAAAGGAGCTTTGGATTTTTAGAAAGGGATCCTGTACACCTTACCTTGCCAACAGAAAAGATACATTTGAGGGAAAATAATTTTTAGAGTACCCTTGGTTATAGTAAGTAATGATGTATAGTCTACATAAATGACTGTAATGAGTTGAATATATTAATTTATATAATTTACTAAATTTTGTAAATTTATCATCCTTACTTTTGTGATAATAAAGATTGTGCCAGATTTGTGAACTATTTCTGCATTTCAGAAAGAGTGCAGTAGTAGCTCACCATTTCTCCTTTTCAGAATGTAGACTGGAGTAGAAGTCAGTGAATATTTGAAATAAACCACAATGGCTGGCTCAGTTTTAAAGGAAAACATATTTTTAAAATATACATTTTGGCAATTAGAATTTGCTTTAATACCAACGTTTTTGCTAATGCAAAATGTACTGGCATGTGCACAGGAACTATTTCTATCTGAAGAAAATAATACATGAGAAAAAACATTCTAAGAAAACTGCAGAATTGTGATTAAGATCTGACTATTAAATTGGAGTTAGATAAGTTGATTTCAGCTTGACTCGGCCTTTTTAGGTGAATATTGTCTTTCTGAATTACATTAAATTTCATTTTTAAAAAGTCTTTCCATTACTTTAATTAAATTTACTGTAGGTCAGTGTGTTCTAGCTGAGAATCTAGTACTAAAATCACAAAAATAAACAAATAGAGGTAAAAATATAAGCAATAGCATAAAGACCTTCATTGAATTACAGTGGGAAAAACATGATTCAAAAACCAATATGAAAGCAGAAATTTCTAAAAACTTCTAGTTTTTTAAATAAAATCCATCAAAAATACAATATTGAGACAGAAGTAAAATTTCTCCAGCATGATTAATACACAATGACTATCTGGGAAAAATTTCATGACACACTGTTTTAATTAGAGGTCAAGCCCTGATGCATATGGTCAGATCCCAGCATATAGGCTTAGTTAACAGCTTAACTTTATTTGATCACTGTTTTTTCTTTTGCCTTACAAAAGAATGCTGTATAAAAGAATGGTAAAATTTTTGGTGGTTTAAGCCATACCCACAACAGCAGCATTGCATAATATATAGGATTTGCAAGTGTACAAGGAAGGTGCTTTTAGTATGGATATTGCCTTAGTTGTGCTGGATGATGTTCTTAAGTATGTAAATTAAAAACCAGTGTACTATTTTCCTGTAATAGAATAGGTATCAGCAAATGGGTGAGAAGACTTAAATACTTAAACTGAAATGCTGTTAGCATCCTGAAGCACTTGCACTGCACTCTGTGTCTGATCATGACTATCAGAAGTCAAAAAAAAACACCTTGTGGGCAGACTCTTATAATTCACAACTGTTTCTTGTTTATGTTCCATTAAACAATCTGGACTATTGAATTTACCTTACATAGAAAAATGAATAAAATTGGAGATCTAAAGTAAGTAATGTCTCAACACTCTACCCATGAAGTAATATAGTTGTTGGCAAGATATATATGGTTTCTCTGGGTAGCTCACCTTGCAGTAACTAGACTGCAAAACAACTCTTTCATTCATGCTGGCCAGGAGACAGGCTTACCTCATTAGCTCAGATTTGTTAAGCTATTTGTCATAGCACTTCAACGCTCAAACTGGACCCCTGCCCTCATTCTGTTCTTCACATTCCCATTCCCAGGGCAGAGATATTCTATGTTTTTATAATTCGTAGTGTTGGTATAGGAAAGCAGTGTCATCACTTTGGTATGTTGCAATCTGTTGTAGAATACAATGTGATAATGAGGAACAGTGAATAAGAAAATTATTAACTCCTTGTTAATCATTTTATAGAGTCAAGTTGACCCAGTTTATTACTTGTCTCTAGAGACACTGAGATTCCATAAACATACACAAGCAGTCCTGTGCCGAGAATTGGAAACTAAAACAGTAACAAGAAACCTTAACTTGAAATAGCCCTGGAGAAAATTGCATAATCTTGGTCCATCTGTCAGTGTGTCCCCTGCTCTATTATGTCTTTGCAATGCTATGTCTACATCTTTTAGAAGAATAAGCTGCAAAGAAACTTTACGTTTTAGGAAGGTGCTGTATTACTATTAAAACATGTCTGTGTATCACATTTAGCAGACAATATACTCAGACTTATCTCTGTTCTCCCTGTTTTGAACTGCCCTCCCATTTTTCACACAATGGACAGCAGTAGACGTTGTTTCTACTTTTCTCCCATACAGTTCAGGATCTATTCATAGTTATGCACAAGTACATTAATAGTTCAATATTCTCCTGTACCCCACTTATTATTCAGTTAATAACTTCAGGGCTGTATTCACATCAGTATGGTGTTTCCTGGATTGCTTGTGTGTCCTCTTTTTTTTTTTCTGGTGCAAAACAGTAGCAACCCATGACAACCAAATGCCTTTACAATGGAGGTGACTAATCTCACTGTGAAGTTTCAGACTGTGCTGTCTTTAAAGAACTTAGCTGAGAAATTCTAAATTCCTGAGGTGAAACTCTGTGTCTGAGGGTGATGATATTGTTTTGCAAGGGTTAAATTGCATCAGGTAAAGCTGCAATGATTTGTAATGCTTTCTTCTTACAAAATCTGAGAACACTTTCCAAGAGCTCATTATTTACAACTTTCCAGATTCAGAGATATTATGCAATTATCTTAACAATTTTATTAGCTATAGGGACTAAAGTAAGTAGGCTCAATTACCTTACATGATTACCATGTGAAAAGAATTAGTTAAAATTAATAATATAATTAATATAATAATTATTAATACAGTAATACATAGTAAAGGATTCCATAGTCTTGTAAAACATTGAATCTGATTGCACATGAGTCTGCATAGGTGGTTACTCTGTTACTGTGTGAGATGATATTGTCATGTATTCTTTGGTGATGTGGGCTGAAGCAGACTTTGAGGGATTATTTGTACTTCCAAAAAAAAAAAAAAAGAGAATTTTTTGCATATATTTCCGGCTGCCAAGCATCGCAACTCACTAATATCCAAATATAATATTCATCAGAAATCAAATGCTTCCTGTTTAGAAATGTGTATCAGACAGGGGAATATGATACTAAGATAAATAACTGTGGCAGTAAGACAAAGTAGTCAGAACTTTTAGAGACTGAGATCTTCAATGATCATTCATAATCACCAGATAAGGAGTATTGCAGGGATATCCTTTGATTTTTTTAAGGATTAGAAATACCTTAGACTTTATGTGGACCTAGTGGTCTAAATTCTTCTGATATCTAAATCAGAACCTGCCACTTCTGAATCTACTAGGCTTGTTTGCCAATAGTAACATTTCCCAAAAGTTTCTGTAGGAATTTATTAATAGATTTCACAAGTTCTCCAATTCCACATTTTGATAGAGATTAACTAAATTTTTTTTTGTTGTTGAAAGCTTTGTACATTTTTCCCTCCAACTTTGTACCCACAAGATAATTAAGGCTGGTGCATCGCCTCTTTTCATACACTAAGTTTTTCCTTACCAATCTTCTGAAGATAGTTCCATCTTCTGTTGTTTCTTTTTTCAGATATAATCTGATTTAGTAAATGCTTTGTGCTACTGTTTTGCAAATAAAAATAATTCATTGCCTGCCTGGAACATTTTTGAGTCACAGTTTATTTGGCATGGAGGAAAAATGCATCTTCAGTTTATCACATATCTGCAATAGACTATTGTTACCTTCATATAAGTAGGAACATGGTTATGCAGCCTGTTTGGAATTTTGGCCCAAATGAGAAAATTTTATTTTTGTATGAAATCCCAAGTGTCATCCATGTAAAAATCTTAATAACAAGACAATAACTTCTAAGACATTCCCCTTTAAAAAAAAAAAAAACAAAAAAAACAACAACAACAAAAACCCAACAAATCCCAAAAACACAACAAACAACCCAACAAAACAAACCAAATGATTTCCAGTTACTTACTTGTTTTTCAAAGCATAACTTACTTCTGTAAAGGGTAGGTTGTAATCATTCACACTTTCCAGTTCAGTAAAGCAAAGCAAAAATATATTGGCAAAGAAATAATACAACCATGGCAGGATTCACCCACATATGGCTTACAATTGGTATGCAATTCACCTACATTTTCAGTGATTCTTACTCTTCTGCCAGAATCTTATTCATCTGCCACCATAATAATAGACTTTGTTTCATGAACTTTCTATGCTCATGTACTTGCTGTGGCGCTGATTTCCCCTGTTTTCACCTATTTTTGATGGGCTCATGGAATTCTTGGAGGATGGAATAATAGAAATAGAATTATGAAAATAGAAATAGACATATAAGAACTAATAACCATGACCTTAAAATATTACACAAATAGAGATACTAGATGAGTTTGTAAAATCAAGACTATGTCTAAAAAGTAGTATGATACATTCTCTTGGGCTATAAGTGAATAAATAATGAAAATAGCTGATCCTGTATGCTCTGTACAATACGAGTAGCCTAAAGTGATGTCATGGTTAGGAGGAAACACTCTGGAATAAATGTTTTCTCTATACCTGGCACTCCCTTCTCACCTATACAAAAGGAATTTCTTGGATCAAACTGAAAAAAACCTGTTTATTTAACAACCAAAGTGCCAGCATGGCACAAAAAAAAATTGAATAACTGTTAAATATTGAACCTCCTTGCTGTGTAGTAAACTGGTGAATTTAGAGGTCTTTCTTTAGCTGGCTGGGCTTCTCTCGAGGTCTGGAGCTGGGATGAGGTGTCCCACAACCTCACCACCTATCAACGGTGTCTGGCTGCCACCAATGGTCTGGTTCTCGGACTGAAGCCAAACTGAACAGTTCCAGAAGAAGCCACAGAAGTCACTTGAGGATTGCTATAGCAGTCCCAGGAAAAGCTCTTCCCTCAGTTAATAAAACCAAGCTAGGTAAAAACAAACTAATGTAACTCCCTCCCCACACACAACCGAGCACATAGAGGATTGAGTGCCGAAACATAACCCTTGCCAGAGCTCCCCTGGCTCCCACCCCTCTTCCCAACCCAGGTGAAAGGTACAGGACCTATTTTTGGGCATAAACCAGACAACAGTGAATTCAGTATTATCATTATATCACCCCAAGACAAGTGAGTAGCTTTTTAACCTTTTACTCAAATGTCATTATTAGACTGGGGAAAATAGATAGTACAGATGATTTCATGCAGCAAGTTTAGAGCCTCCTGTCTGCCTCAATTTATTTTTATAATTCCATAATCATTATGATTTGAACCTGTTGGGGGTTAACTAAAATAGAACCTTACTAAACTTAGGTATTTGATATGGCTGTGGAAATCTAGAGCTCAGATGTTGAAACCTTTGTACCTGCTGCTGCTGCATTTACCTACATGCCGCAGGTTTGAAAATTTTGATGCTGCTATAGAAAGTCACAAATAAGATGCTGCAAAATCATTGTTCATGCTGCCAAATTGACCCTGTTAAGCTATTTTTTTCATTATGCTCTTTTGCAGCTGGACCAGATACTGTTAATAGTTTTAGATAATATTAGATATTAGCCTGATAGAAACAGTGGTTTCTTGGGCCACTGTGACACTTTGCTTTTATAATTTTGTAGGATGAATAATGATCATAATGTAAATATCATCAATAAGTGAACAGACTTCATGAGTGTCAGAATAGCATAGAAACTAATTTTAGGGAATTTCTCAGTTTCAGTACATACTGCCTTAAACAGCGCCTGTTAATCTAGGCTGTGAGAACAGACTGAGATAGAATCCAAAAATGCTACTAAAAAATTAAAATATGAAGATCAACAGGACAGAGATGAAATGTTAGCAGTGCTAGTAAACATGTTGATTCAACATGAAACGTTGAACAAAAATAATGTTGAGCTTCAATGAGATGTTCCTTTACTGTTTGATCGCTTATGTACAGAAACACTATCAAACACCAACTGCAATTATGTTTGTATGTGTGAGTATAATGATTTTCCTCAAAACTTGAATAATATACAGAGACACATACACTTTTCAAAACAATTATTTTTTATAAAGAAGGAAAGTATCAGAATGCTTTGTCCTACAATTAATTCAGGTATTTCTAATAATACTACTTAATTCTTGCATAAGACACAGAAAATAATTATTTCAAGAATGAAATCTTGAAAGAAAAACATAATTCTTGAATGGAAAACAAAATCTTATCTTATAAGATCCTAAAGTCTGAAAGTGAATAGGGCCTCAAAACCTCCCCACATCATAAATGACCAATCACATACTGAGTAGGGCTTCAAAAAAACCTGACCCAGGATCATTGCCCAATCACATACTGCATTAGAAATGCATAGGTGGTGTAAGTTAGGTTTCAGAAGCTCAACAGGATTTCTCTTCAGGAATACTAGTTTCAAGAGAGCATATGCTAAAGCTTAGCTAAGAATCACTGCTTGAGCTCATTGTGAGCCTTTAGAAAATGTCATCTTTTCCAGGTATAAGCAAGGAGAGTGGTTTCAATTACCAAAAGAGTGCAGGAACAATATTAGCACCCTTGGGGTATAACTAAGGCTTAGTTATTCATAGAAAAACCTTGTTTATTTGCTCTGAAAAGAAAGGTGATTAAAAAAATCTGGAACTTAGAAGGGACTTTGGTTTCTTCTCAAAGTTACAGCCCACAGATCTATTCCAGCTTGGCATTAAGAAATCAGCATATCTCATGGAATAAATGAAGAAAAAGGCATTTGGTAAGCTCCAGGCAATTTTAATTTCATTTTAATTAAATAGGAATAAGATAAAAAATAAATTATGTCTGTCTACTGTAAAGTGCCTTCACATCCAAATTCTAACATACGTAGAAAGTTAGTGATGTCAGGTTTTGTCTTGTTTCTGACCTGAGATTCGTTCTAGATGGAAAAAAAAAGTGTAGACAGGAAAATAATGTCAGGATCATCTTGGTCACCAGATAATGTGGCTTGACAAAATTTACATAATCCCAGATTTTTTCTTTTAATTAGCCTTTATCATAATTGTTTAATTTAATCAAAAAACCCACATAATTTGCTGAATTGGAAGGGAACCACAAAGATTATTGAGTCCATCTCCTGTTCCTGCACAGCACCATCCGCCAAGAATCACAGCGTTTCTGAGAAAGTTTTTAAAGACATTTTCTATCAGGTTGGTGTTATGACCACGGCCCTGGAGAGCCTGTTCCAGCACCCAAACACCCTCTGGGTGAAGAAACTTTTCCTGATGTTCCACCTAAACCTTCCCTGACACAGCTTTAGGCCATTCCCTTGGATCCTGCCAGTGGTCACCACAGAGAAGAGGTCAGAGTCTGACCCTTCTCTTCTCCTTAGGAGGAGGTTGTAGATTGCAACAGTCTCCCCTCAGTTGCCTCTTCTCCAGGCTGAAGTGACCAAGCGTCCTCAGTCACTCCTCATACAGCTTCTCCTCAAAGCTCTTCATGCTCTGCACAGACGTTCTCTAATATCTTAATATCTTTCTTACACTGTGATGCCCAAAACTGCCCCCAGCACTCAAGGTGAGGCTGCCCCAGCCCAGAGTAAAGAAGGACAATTCCCTCTCTTGCCTGGCTGGTGATGCTGTGCCTGATGCCTGCCAGGATAGGATTGCTCCTCCTGGCTCGCTGGGCACTGCTGACTCACATTCAACTTGCCATTGACCAGGATACACCAGTCCCTTTCTGTGGCACTTTTTCCAGCCTCTCATTCCCTAGTCTGCCCATACATTGAGGGTTGCCCTATCCCAGGTACAGAATCCAGCATTTTACCTTGTTAAACTTCATATAGTTGGTGATTGCCCAGCCCTCTGGTTTGTTATGATCTTTCTGCAGGGCCTCCCTGCCATTAAGGGAGCCAATGGCTCCTCCCAGTTTCATATAAACTGTGAACACAGTATCCCTTCCAAGTCTAGCTGCATCCAAGTAATTTATGAAGACATTGAAGAGCACATGACCTAATGTTAGGCCCATAGAAATCTGAAGACTAAAACATGTGGTGTGTAGGATCTAAAATCATTGAAATGACTGTAAGACAAAATAGTTTCCTAAATAAATGGAGTGAATGTCGAAATTAGTGAAACAAACATGAAAATAATGTGACCATCAATAAATACTTAGTGATCTATTGAAATTAATCCTTAGGAGGAAAGTGTTGAAAAAGTTTGAATATAATTATATTTAGAATTTAAAGATTTCTAATTGAATTTCAATAAGATCAACAAGTATTGAAATAATGTTTTCTATATTAAATGAATAGATTTTTTGTATTCCATGAAGAAAAAAGTTGAGATCAAAGGCATATCTTCAGTATGAAGAGTCTCTGAATGTTCATATATAATATGGTAAGAGATCAGTTTTACTTTCTCAGTATCCTTAGAATTTCAGGCCACAAAGGAATAGCAGAAATAGTTTTGACGTTAAAATAACAAATTCTACCTTTGTCCCATAATTTTCAAGATTTGTTGGTGCTATTAAAAGAGGAGAGTTTGGGCATGTAGCAGTAGTTAGAATAAAGAAATCTAATTTGCAGTCTGTGACTTAATAGATGGAAATTCTTTGAAATATTTTTAGAAAGAATTAACTCTGATAGGAAAATGCTCATTATAAGATTTCCTTGTATGATTTATTTTTTCTAAGAATTCTAAACTTAAATAATCTAAAGTTTTGAAGTACTAGTATTTGCTAAAATCAAATCTTATGTTTGAACTAAATATCGGAAATATGAAAGGCAAAGCTCAACAGAAACAAATGCAGGGTTTCCCCTCCCACTCAATGAACCCATTACTGATGAATTTTTAATGATTCATTTCTGCACGTTTTATAAGCAGAGTTTTTCCTTGAGAAAGGAAACTTACTGTTTGAACAAAATATCTTGAAATCGTGTAGCTAGTGGGATTATACCTCTGATGATTTATGGTTCCTATCGGCTTCTATACCCAGCAAACTAGATTCAGATGAACTCTTTGGCTGAGACAGAGAAATTATCTAATAGCCTTCCTTTAAAAACCTGATGAAAATCCACCTAAAAAAATGCTTCATAGACATATACATAAAGATAGATATATGCATATATTTACTGCATATTTAAATAATGATTTCACAAAGTGAAATTAATAAGAGTAGAAATTAATAAGATTAGAACAGCAATGTATTAGAGCTGGATGAAGCAAGATTGAAGAATAGCTGTAAGCAATTCTATTTTCCCCATTGTTTATAAGAACATTTCTTTCTGCCCCCTCTCATTATGTGCTAAGAGAAACACAAAATGCAAAAATCTGACAGGTTTCCTGGAAGGGTTTGAATGGGCTCTTTTGAAAAAGAATTCTAGGGTTCTGCTTACCCACTTAAGCCTTAGGAAGTGATTTGTGCCTCACCAGGGTATGAGATGAAATATTTCTCATCCTTTTCAGATCTAGATTTTCATTCATTTCTGTAAATCTTATGTTTATTTTGTGTGTCCTCACCTAAGAACTCACAATAATTTGCCACTTTGCATATGTATGCACACTTTCTGGGAAAAAAGGTCAAATAGTATGATGATGATGATGAAGATGGTGATGATAATGATGATGATTAAAATTAATGTTTCTAGCATGTTTTGATTCTCCAGAAAGAATTCATTAAGGTTTTTGTACTTAAAAATCATTAGGATGAAATGTTTCTGTAGAACACTGTGATTAAATAAGAGACAAGAATTAAAAATTCTTATTTTGAGGAAGTAGCAGTACTTAAAATACTTTGAATTTCTCCTACTTGTGCTTTATTTCTCATTATCATAAATTTTCATTTAAGTGATCAGAGGATACATGCATTGATCAGTTGCTCACTGTCTGGGTCTGGAGTAGTGGAAAACTCTTCACAAATTTAAAGAGTATTAAAACCAGAATTATAAAAAAGGAAAGTGGAAGGACTCTCAAGACACCTGTTGACATATAGTAGTGTTAATACTCTTTATTATTGTACAATTATGAAACCACCCAACTGTTCTTTACAATGATGAAAAGAGTAATATTCTTACTGTAAGTAGCAAAATACTTTTGCTGCCCATGACTCAGTTTTTATGTGCTCATTTTATGTGTAATCAGCAATATCTGATTTTGAGTTATCTGTCAATAATCTATTAACATAGCTTTACATAGATAAGCAACACTTGTTTCAAATTGCTTATACTTTAAGCTAATAAGTAATAATAGGAACAGGAACAATAAGAAAAGAAAAAAAGGAAAAAGATTAAATAGGCTTTTTGCTTTCTTAGAGAATCTCTGTAAGTGTAAAATCCAACAAAACTTATTACATTGTTCCCATTGTTCTTTTTTTATGTTGACCGCATTCTCAAATTAAGAGCAGGTAACTGCACCTCACAAACGGTGCACTGGCACATGGATTAGCAGCACCAAGATTCATTGCCTGTTTACAATGCTATTTTTTTTTTTTTTAGCACTGTTTTGTATTTTTTAATTCCAAAATTGTTATTAGTGAGGTCATTGTTACTTATCACACCAGTGACTTTGGGCAAATCCCTGTCACTCAGACAAGAGGAGTAACTTTGAGGGGCATCCCACTACAAGGGAGTAATCCTCACACACACTGCTAGAATGGGTGTCTTAGAAACTAAAAGTGGTACCTGGGTTTTATAGCATAAAGTGATTCACAGTCAGATGTCTCCAGGCCAGCAGCATCAGATCAGCAGCTCTAGCTAACTTATCAGCGCTATCACTTTTCAGTTACTTTATCAGGAACTTTGTCTGCCACATCTTCACCAATACCAGTTTCTGTCAGGAAACACTATTCTCCATCTCCTCAGGGAGTTTAACTTTGGGACTGGTGAATCAAGCTGATCTCAGGATTCTTCAACAGCAAAAGAAGAACAAGGCCCCTTCTCCATCCACCACTGATAGCTTTGCAATAAGGGTATACAGGAGTTTTGTCACCATGTGTTATGTTTGAGATATATATATATATATATATAGTAGCCAAAGTCCTGTTTGTATAATAAATGATTTTTTTAAAGGTCAGGTGTACCTGTGGAATGGCTTTCCAAAGTCAGAGTGACCTGTTCTGCTGAAGGAAGTAGAGGCATAGTGAGGCTGTGGTTACAGTATCTTGTTCAAGTGTCAGTGAGCCCTCTGAGGACCACTGCTATATTCAGGCTACATTAAGTTCTCTGAAAAATTTCATGGTGGATGGCCAAGCAAAGTGTTAGAGATCTGTACTTTTTTTCTTGATGGTACTTTTCTCTTGGTAATTCTTGGTGAAGAATCATGGAAAATGGACAAAATTTTGCTTCAAGGAAATAAAACTGATTAACACCATTCACCAGTTTTGTGAAATTTTTAATGAGTGTTACAACCAAATTTTCAAAATATTAGTTATTCTGCCATTGCTGCCAGAAACTTCTGTATACATCTTATTTTGGCAGAGGGAAATTAAGCTACATTTAAGATAATACACTAGGACAACCGAATAATGCACTAGGACATATGAAACTTTTTAATAAACTGATCACCGACAAATTTGTTCACTTTGCCTCTTCCAAGTTTCCTCATCTTGATATCTCCTTTTGTGATTTCTTTACATCTGTTCTAAAGAATGAACAGTATTACCTCTAATCATTGAGATATGATTGATAAATTTTTCTGTATGGCACTGTGTAGCTGAAGGAGATGTATGAAACAACTATCCTCCTGCTGGAAGACATACACAATGCCATCCCAAACAAGTTGAGAAGCTAATCCTGATACACATCTACCACTTTCCTTTAAAACTATAGTCAGGGTACTAATCAACTTTACAAATTTTACTTTCTACCACAAAAAAACAAAAACAACAACAACAACAACAACCAAACAACAAACAATTAAACAAACAACAAAAACCAAAAAAAACCCAAAACAAACAAAAAAAAAACCCCCCCAAAAAAAACCAAAAAAACCCAACAAAATACTGTACTGGTCTTTTTATGTTTTATTCAACTGTTTCAGAAAGTCACAATGCAATTCTCAGTGCACAATTATTTCTGAATTATCTTTCAACGATTTCATTGTTTTACATTAGTCTGAGTAAAGCCCATTATCAGCTTAAGATGCTGCTTTTTTGAGTCTTTTTGAAGTCTGTTTCGACCTCTATATTCACTGGCTCCATTTTTTAAAGTGTGGTAAATTCCACCAAGGCACACAAGCTAATCTCTTCCAAACCACTGATTTACAAAGTGAACAAAATCACTAATTTTAATGTTTATTAATTTTAATGCTTATCCTACAATTTCAGTCAAATTCTGCCACAAACTGTTTGATTTTTCTGTGTCTAATACCAATCTAATTTTCTAACTTCTTCAGGATTTTCAGCTCTTCTGGCATGTCAACTATTTTTGTCCACTTGTCCTGTTTTGTTTCAGAGGTAAACTTCTGGCAGGGCTACTTCACAGAAAGACATGGGGAAGAAGGAGAGAATAATGGGATATTCTAGGATTAGCAAGCACCAAAATTTTTAATGGTCTTTAAAGATCATTGAGAATAAATGTGGCAAAGAAGAAGGAAAATGTAGAGGCTTCATGGATCTTAGATGAGAGAGCATTCTGTTTTTGCTCCACCCAATAAATTCACACTGATTTCTATTTTTTAAACAGAAAGGTTAGAAAAATTCCAAAAGGAAGGTTGAAGATTAAGAATGTGACAATTTTTATTACAAATAAGAGAGATGAATATTTGGAAATAGCAACATAAAGTAAGAAAAGAAATTTTAGGCCCAAGTCACACCTCACACAACTGTTCTCACTGCTGCCCTAAGTTATCAGTGATAAGCTCTGCCACATGCTGCAGCCTGAAGGTATGAACAGCAGCATTTTTTCATGGGAGCTCTGGCTGGGTTGTCACACCTATTCTGATGAGTGCAGAAGGCGTGTCCTCTGCCATGTGGATACCACAGCTGAGCTACTTCTGGGAGGGTGATGACCAATTGAACAGATGTTTCGGCCTGGTGTGGTGACAATAACCTTCTCTTGTGAGCTGCAGGGCCATGCCCTGTTAGACTGCTCTGTCCACAGTTCTCCTGGTCATTTGTGCTTCTGGGGCCCCTCTGTATGGTAGTGGAGTCAGCTGCAGTCCCTTAGGCAGCACCAGGCCTTCATCAGTGTCTCCTGAGAGATGCCTCATCCCAGTAGGTCTCATCTGCTCTCATACTTTCCTACCAGGACTGTGTGGGACCTGCTTATCACACTGACTGACTGATTTAACTATACTATTTTCATTTTGATTTCATAGCTGTTTTGAATAAAAAAACTAAATGAACCAAAGTGGTCAAAAAGAGAGAACTTTATTTCAAAGGCTACTCTTCCTCAGCCTTCCAAATTTTTCCCAGAAGTTGTTCCAGTAACTCGAGAGCATGCAGCTGTTTGACTGTATCATGGTGTGGTGCTATCTATAGCTAAGCACAGGAAGGAGATACCATCAATGTTATCTTTTTATGGCCCAGTTATTTGGTAGCGGGAGGGGGGCAGGCACAGAACTGGGGGGGTCTTTTGTGAGATGTTGCTAAAACTTCCACCATGTCTGGCAGAGCCAATCCCTGATGGCTCTGAAGAGCCAATCCCTGATGGACATGCTGCTGGCCAAAGCTGGGGCAATTAGAGACTATGGTAACACCTCTGGGATAACATATTTAAGAAGAAAATCAAAACAAAGTGGGGTGCAGTGTTAATTCCAGACAGAGTAGACAAGGAGGCAAGAACATGTGAGGGAAGACAACATGGAGACCCCAAGGTCAGTGGAGAAGGAGGGGGTGGAGCTGCTCCAGGCACTGAAGCTGAGATTCCTCTGCAGGCTGTGGTGAAGACCACGGTGAAGCAGCTGTGCCCCTGCAGCCCATGGGTGCACGGGGAATGCAGAGATCCACCTGCAGCCCATGGGGGAGGTGCCCATGCTGGAGCGGAGGGATGCCCGGGGGAGGGTGTGACCCATGGGGAGCCCCAGTGGAGAGAGGGCCCTTGCTTCCAGGCTGGAGCAGCCTGTCCTTGGAGGAATGCATCCCATGGCAAGAGTGACCCATGGCACAGCAGTTTTGGGAGGAGTGTCTGCCCATGGTGGGAGTTCATGCTGCAGTATGTGCAGTATGGCTGCTGCTCATGAGAGTGGACCCACACAGAAGTTCATGGAGAGCTGTCTCCTATGGAAGCGACCCCACAGCCTCATAGGGGAAAGATTACTCTCCTGGAGCAGCAGAAGAAAATCTTAGTGATGAACTGACCAAAACCCCTATGCCCTGTCTCCCTGTGCTGTTGGTGGGTGATGCTTGGGTTTTAGCTTTTATATTTTTCAGATTATCTGCTGCCTGGTATGTAACTCTGAAACTTCATATTAGGTGTCAGTAAGTTCTCTTCACACGGTAGTTGGCAAAGCAATCCCTTCCCAGCTACAGAACCAAGGACGCCTATTACCCAAGAAGCACAAACAACAGCAGAGAGAAGGGAGCAAGCCAGGGGGTTGAGACTCCATGACCTGGAGCTGTAATTGGACAATTGAATCCAGTATGTAGATGAACCAAAACTTATAAAAGTGTAAAAGCTTGTGATGGAGATCCATCTTGGATTCAACCTGTCTGTGGCCCTGGCCAGGCTCTTGCACTGCCCAAGGCGTATCCTTTTAAGGCCTTTCAATAAATATCTATTTTGTCCATTTAGCTCTCTCTGGTCTCTGTTCCTGATCAGCCTTTCTAGGCATCAGTTCTGGTACCCCAGATAGGACAGCGAGGCATCTGGAAAACCCCTGGACCGGAAGGGAAGGAGGGGTTTAGGGTGGGGGGCCGCCGGAGAAACGTGTATTAAGGGCTTATTTTACTTCTCATTATCCTCCTCTCATTTTTTAGTAAGAGATTCACTTTTTACTTCTAAGCTGAGCCTGTTTTGCCCTTGGAGTGTTTTCTCCTGGTCCTTATCTCAACTCATGAACCTTTCATTGAATTTCTCTCTGCTGCCCAGCTGGGCAGGGGAGGGTGAGTGAGTGACTGTCATGGGTGCCAGGCATTTGGCCAGTGTCAAACCATGACACCATCCAACAATGTTGTTTTATCTGGAGTACATTTTAACCATGTGGTTGCAAAGAACAGAAATAACTGTTCAATTCTTCAATACCATATTGAAGAATTGTAATAGTATATTTACTCTAGGAAGAAAAATTGTGATTAAGGAGGTAATATTTCAGAGTTTGTAAGCTTTCTGATGTGGGAGTTTACACATAGGAATTTTGAACCATTCAAGGAAGCCCTCTATTCTGCCCTGGCTTCAGAAATAAATGCATTAATATCAAATTATTATCATATTTTATGTTCATCAGATCATATTCCCCTTTCTTCCCCAAAATATTATGTGACTAACTAGAAAGAGTTTTATTTAGCTAATTCTTTATTATGTCACTATAATATCAGGCTAACACCATCATCTTTGCTGAGCCTGCTCAGGCAAAGCAACCTTCTCAGGTGATCTTTTCTCTGCTGATTACATAAGTACATGCTTGTGTTTCAGATGCTACACATGAATGATATTTAAGGCTTTGTGAAGACATCACATAAAACATTTTGAGCTTTAAGAAACATGTGATAGAAAATGTAGTATTTTTATGTCATGGAAAAGTTTTAGATAGATATTTAGATTTGTGTGACTGTAACCTCAGTTCTTTCATTGTAAATATGCATGTGACTTGTGTCATGCATTATTCAATAATTTAAACAATATTTATAAATGCAAGGAACTTTAAATTTATCTCCAAAAAATTCAAATTATACTACAACTATTACAAATTATTATGTAATTTACTCTGCAAGTGGTCTACAAAATCTCAGCTAACAATGAATTATCTGCCTTTTTCTAAAGACTCATATTCCAGGCATCTCAATAAGGAATTTATATCTTTGAAAAAATTCCAAGTCATTAGTAAGAGTGAGATTTCCTTAAGGCCTCTATTTTATATAAATGGTTAAATGATTTTATGCTATTGAGTAAACATTACTGGATTTTAAATGTCAGGTATTTAAATTCTGAATTTAAGGAGATTATTTTTCTAAAAGTATATTGAATCTGAGGTCTGTTGCTTTGAGTATAACTTTTTAATATTGTATGAAAAAGCCATGAATAAAAGAATTTTCTTTGACAATGAAAATCATCAGTACTTTATGTGCCACGAAATATGGCTGATGTATTTCCAGTGCCTAGAACACATACAGGTCAATTTATAATATCTAAAGTTCCTGCCTGTATGGATTCAACAAATAAGTCAGTTGTTTTAGGGTTATTTTTACTTTGTAAATGAATGGGAAATCTTAACTTTAACTGTCATCTATAAGTGAATTTTTACTAAGGACCTCTATATTTCTTGTCACATCACAAACTGCTTATTTGCACTTTGATCTGTAGATGTTTGATCATGAATTTTGGCAAACCTGTCATTTTCAGTGCAGGAGGGAAGAAAACTTACAAAGTCAGTTGGTTGGCAGGAAAAGAAATTTAAAATAAATCTTTCAATACTAATGGATATCTATTTATGCGGCAGCAAAACGGCGGCAGTCCCTCATCTGAGAATTACTAGTAAATGTAGCTGTACAGCCTTGAAAAGCTTGTTGTTTCTGGGGAAAGAAAAATTACAAATCTGTGAGTTAGATAACTGGATCATTTAGGGGGTAAAATAAAACTTGGGGCAAATACCATCATAACCTTCACCATCATTTTTGTTCAGTGAATTTTCTTCAATCACTTTTAAAAAAATTCTGTCTGTTTTCAAGTAGCAGCAGCTGCCAGAATATGAAGAAATACAAACAGATTTCTGATACCTTGCAATTTACTATTAAAAGAAGATCATGTGGAAAATCATAGGTATAGTTTTCCAGTTCATGCTGCTCCTCTATTTCATCATTAAATGATTCTTCAAGAGTTAAAAAGAAAACTCTGAACACTCACTTTGCTCAGGAGCTAACCAGCACATGTAGTTCAATAGCATTTAGGTCACAGGCCTTTGGGGATAATTCTGCCCTACCATAATTCTGCCCTTCTTCCTTTCAGACCATTCTTAAACGTCAATAGGCCAGTCCATCTCGGCTGATCCTGGAGCACAGCATTTGATAAAAATGCGTATCTTTGCACTTTTAAACTGTTCCCTGAAAACACTTGGAGTGATCTTCAGCGGCCTTAGCATAAGAAGCCAGATATTCTCAATTGTCAGACATCTATGGTCTATTCTAACATATAGCTGTGACGGCGTTCACAGGGGTTCTTGGACTGGGGAAGAGACGAGGATCTGACTCCATGTTTCAGAAGGCTTGATTTATTATTTTATGATTATATATTACATTAAAACTATACGAAAAGAATAGAAGAAAAGGATTTCATCAGAAGGCTAGCTAAGAATAGAATAGAAAACAATGATAACAAAGGTTTGTGGCTCGGCTCTCTGTCTGAGCCAGCTGGGCTGTGATTGGCCATTAATTACAAACATCCAAGATGGGCCAATCACAGATCCACCTGTTGCATTCCACAGCAGCAGATAATCAATGTTTACATTTTGTTCCAGAGGCTTCTCAGCTTCTCAGGAGGAAAAATCCTAAGGAAAGGATTTTTCATAAAAGATGTCTGCAACATATAGCCATGACATTGCTAGGGATCTGAAATGGCTTTAATTGTTTATGTTTATGATTCACACTAAGTGTATATAATCACTTGTAGAATTTTGTGAAACCACAGGGTTTATTTTTATTTCATTGCAACTATGTTTTAGATGTATTTGTGGGAAGGGCTTTTAATGACTCTGAAGTGAATCCTGTCATCAAGAACAATAATGATGTCAATATGTTGATAGAAACCCATTTTCCTCCCAAATATGCTTGTTGATTTTCCATTCTTTTCCTGGAATGATTTCACTTGAACAAAGATGTTGTACTACCTATAAATGTTACCCATTATCTTCAACAGGAGATGCATATGTGTAATGAAACTCAAATGTCTTTGGAGTGGGCATATGATTACCTCTGAATGGCAGATAGCACAGGGATAATTGCATGTACTGGCATCACTTCCTTACTCTCCTCCAGCAATAGTGACAGCCTCTATAACCAATCTCAAGCAGTGTATATAAACTGAATGATCCCATTGCAACCAAATGGATTTGTAATTCCTTGCCATATTGACACAGCTTTCATACTATTGCAGAGTTTTTTTTTATTAGAATTGATATTTTGTCTTCCTTGCAGTGCAAGTAACCATATTGAGTGCTCCTTACCCATACCTTGTTTGAAAAGCTCTGCCAAATTTTTCCTGTGAAACTCAGTTAAATTTATTAGGGTCTTCAACATGATGGCCATTAGCATCAAGTTTTCTTATTTTCACTTTTTAATGTAGTCTCACGTGAGCATTTAACAACTCTGAATCTAATCACTGTTTTCAGTACATATTCTTTAGATGTTGGCTGTTAACAGCACCTTGTGACCAGTTTATTGAAACCTGCAAATTGTGTGGTGCATTGAGATAACTTCTGAAAAGTTCAGGAGAAGATTATTACAAAGATTTATAATGCTGCTATTGTATTTTTGATATTCAAATAGACTTAGCATGGGCACGGCAGCTGCGTTGGAAAGTCAGTCGCTCCCTTGTCCTGCAAGTAATAGATTTTCCATTAATCAAAATAGTCTGCTAAATTCATCAAATAGAAAAAAAAAAGGAAATATCCATGGCTTTAAAAATTCATTAACTACACACAAGTACTTCACCAGTTGTGCACATATAGTGCCATACACTTATTAAAATTTTTTGTTCCTTGTTACTGTCTGAGTCTTCTAATGATTCCTTCTTTAATTCCTCTACAGATGCAGTCAATATTCTGTATGGCTCTGCACTGGTCCTCAATTTGGCTTGACAATGAGACCTGTGATAAAAATGATATCTGAACACAGGGACACAAAAAACATTGTAGTACATCTGGAGTAGGAGCATATTTGATAGAAAACCTGTTCTGCTTTTTCAAAAAATATGATGGTTTTGGCAACTGCAGATTATACTTTGTAAAAGTGATTTGAAAATTTATGAGGGAATAATTTTATTTCAAGTATTAAAACAAAATTATCATGGCCAGAAATTTCACCAATAAATATCTGAATGCTTATGCTCAGCTATGGAATTCTAAATTTAGAAGGAGAGAGGTCTCTAGGTTGCACTCATTTTGGTACCTACTTTAGACCGTGACTGAAAGAGAAATACACATTTCCCCAGCTGTTAAAATTTGTTCCTGCCACAAAAGGAAGAGGGAAAATCTCTCTTAAAATCTTGTTACTTCCATGGAAGGTGCAAAGACTGTGAAACACCTCTGTTCCATCTACATGAAAGGCATGTTTACATCATTATTTTTGAAGATTATTTCTGCTTCAGGGCATAGTAAAATGTTTCCTTTTCACAATCAGGATAGTATAATAAATTTTTCTTTTTTCCTTTTTTATTACATAATCACCGAATAGCAAGATTACTGTGACTTACTGTCCTCAAGAACAGTCCTTCTCATCTCAGAGTGGCTGGGAGCAGGGCAAGGTGGAGTCAGCCATGGCAATCTCATCCCCGAACATCAGGTGCCTTCAAGGGGATGGGGACAAGCTAAGACTCAGGGGTGATAACGTGAACCATCCAGACATTGCCCATGGAAACACAGGGGAATGTTTGCAGACAGCATGTGATCTGGCCCTTCAGACTTTATTGATTCAGGAAGGAAGTGGCTCCTGATATGATTTAGGTAAGCTTAGGTTACTCTGTACCCCATGCTTGGTTGCTTGGTCCTCCAGCTGCTCACGCTGGTGGTTTTCTAGATGAGTTTGTTCCTTTCTGACTGCCTGCCAACACACCCCAGGCATGGGAAGCCTGTGGGACCAGGGTTTGGCAGCTGTGGAAAGCTATGAGTCACAGCTCTTCCTTCTGTTCCCTGTGGCTGCAATTATGTCTCTTGCATCTGTGCCTGGACTGTGCAGGAGATGGTGGTTTTCCTTGGGTGCATATGTTGTGGCATACTTCTGCCCAGCCACAGGCATGAAAAAGTTCCTTTGTGTCACCACAGACCTTTTACACAGAAAAGGGAGACAAACACATTATGTTTGGTATATTCTGCTATGCTATAACTAATTAGTTATTAATTTATACATTATAATTTCCTATACTTTAGAATCTTTACCCTTTTCCAGCTTAATGGAATATTTTATAAATTTGAATGGAGTTGTGATTTTTTGCTGTAGTTCAAATAAACACTGCTGTTGTCCCTAACAGGCAGAGGGCAGTAGTGCAGCTGGTAACTAGGACAGACGTGTTTACCTAAATTTCATCTGCCTAAATTAGGGGATTATATTCCAAGGTGCCTTACTGACACCAGAAAAAGAGAGAAGAAAAGGACCTTTAAATAGGCTTACACAAATAAAAGCTGTGGAACGAATGTGTTATCTTTCCTCTTAAGTCAGCCTGATTGTGGTTTTGTTTAGCTAGCTTACTGCATCTCCAGTTGTATGAAATCTTGTTTAATTTTAATTCTCTTGTTATACTGACCCACAGAGAAGCTTATCTTCATTTCACTTTATATTGTGTCAAGGATACAAACACCACTTAATGTTTTTCTTCCACAGAAATGCTGATCACGAGCACAGATGAGACTTATTTGTGTTGTAGTCAGTGCCCACTGCATTTGAGGCTCCCATATTTTCTGCAGTGGTACAACTAACCTGAATTGTTTGTTAAGAGTTCTGAAGTCTGTAACACTCCAGTATTGCAGGCTGAAGCTCCTTATAGATACAAAGAAGGTTTTGAAAATGGAGGTTGTGTCCTTGAGGTATTTAATTCAATTACATCATGCGTTGCCCCTAGCTTTATATTTTTGTTGAATTACATATTGATTATCTAAAGTAGTAGAGTAGTTTTCTGTGGGGAATTTGAAGGTTAGGTAGATATGGAACAAAAAGAAGAGAATTTTACTTGGATATGTTTCAAGGATTGCTTGAGAATGATTTATTCCGTGTGAAAGTGGATAGCAGTGAAATAGTTGTCAAGCCTGGTATTTCGAAATTACCAGATTGCTGACAGGAAAGAGACAACTAATTTGTGTACCAGAGCATCTACAGATTCATTAACCACAATCTGCCTATCACTTGTGCTTTTGCATTGTGACTTTTTACAAACCCCTCTTACCTAAAAAATATGAAACTATACTGATCTCAACCTGGCACAGTGTGCCATGGAAACTTCTGCAATGGCAGTATCTGTTGATTTACACAAGTTCAAGTATGAAGTACTAAGTTATCAGCAAGTGTGTGTTACTAANTATGATTTCTTTATACCGTTTTGTTTTTTATTCTCCTAGCACTTTACCATTTTTTCATTTGTGAGTTTTGGTAATTAGCAATTTTTCCTGCTTTATAGAATAGGGAATAGAATTAGTATTTTCCTGTGCAGTTGACAACTAGATGAAGTTAAAGGAGTTACTTTTAAAGCTTCTCTGGAGGAAGGTCTGACCTCATTCAGCTGCTAACCACTATATATCTATGCTCCAATTGAAATTTGATGCTGAATTAGCAGTTAAAGTTGGTGTTGAATATTTTACAGGATTTTCCATTTCATTTTCCATTTCCATTTCCATGTAGTAGTAGTAGTAGTAGTATTGCAAATAACAAAAAAAATGTTACTTATTTTCTGGTCTTTTCCCCCTCTCTGTATTGTTTTTGTTTGCTTGTTTGTTCCTTCATTTGTTTTTATCAAAAAGGCAAATCAAATTAAATTTCATTCGTTTCCTTGATTGGGAGAAAAATTCAATGTGGGGTCATAAATCACAGTAATGATTTCATTCAAATTCCTCCTGGGAGACTTTATTATTAAAATAGTTTTTCTTTATTAGCAACTGAATTGTTAGGAAAATGCTAATAAAAAATATTTTAAATAATAATTGCAGAAAAAAATCCTGGTTTGGAACGCCCTGTACAGCTGTATAAATGAAGTCTTGTGTATATATGCGCGGCTTTGCTGGAAGTGGGGAACTAACTGCATATTGGAAATTTTTGTCCTGGACTTGGCTCATCTACAAAAACCTATTGAGAGGCTACTGATGCTCCTTCTGGAGCATCTGCAGCAGATGCTCTAGAAGGACATTCTGAGATATGTTCCATATGTTTCTGCCAGTTTAACTATAGGCAATTGAGAATAGATACTGTCCTTTTTTCGGCATACAAATAATTTACTCTCTAGGACTGAATTCCCTTCCTTGAGTTTTTAATGAAATTGCAATTTTACTCATTTTTTGCCTTCTCTTTTCTTCTCTCCTTGTGTCCAGTTATTTTCTCTGCTCTCTGCTTTTTACATCGTTGTTGCCTGTGCAACTTTTTCCTCTAATTGCTTCTATCAGTTGCTTAGTCATGTAGGTATAAAACTTCTGAGTTGAACTTTGGTAAAAATAAATTGGTTCCCTACCCTAGAAGGGAAAATTGCAATACTAGATAATGAACATACACTGCCTAAAAAGATTTGACATTTCAATTTTTATAAAACCTTTTTCCTAATAGAGACAAGGCTGCTCTCACAAAGAGTCCTTTGGCAATGGTTACAGTCAAAATGCACATATTGATTAGTATTCTCTATGAAGCCTATTATCTGCTTTGAAGATCGGTTCATTAAAATGTGTCTTGCTTCTACAATACAGAAGTTGTGAAGACTACTGAGCCTGTAAAGAGTAATTTCTTTAAGGTTCCTATAGGTCTGTATAAAAGTAGAAAATTTCTCACCATGAAGTTGAGCTTCCTGAGGTATTCCAGGCTTTGCTAAAAGTTACTTTGTTGTTGTCATTTCCATATATGTCTGTCATGGAGATCTATTTTTTAGGAAAAATAACTTTCCTAGGAATTAATAAGCTCATTTAATGAAAATAACATACAGACACAAATACACACCCATATATGCACTCACCCATACTGCAATGACTCAGTCTTCTTCCTCTTAAACCGGCACTTTTAAATTCTTTGTCTGTACTTTTTACAACATGTATGTAGATATCCTTATTTGTATTTAAAGAGGACTAAAACACAGTCCTCTTTACTGTGATAATTAAAAAATAGCATGTTAACAGTCTACAAGCAAAAAAATCTTGTTAGGAAATCAACTGTCTGAAAGCTAGTCTTGCAATTATAAATGTTACATTTGGAAACCAATAGGTCAAATTAAGATAAAATAATTACACAGTAGTTCCTAAATAAATTGTAAATAATCCAGCAGAGTGGTCAGGACAAATAAATTGTAAATAATCCAGCAGAGTGGTCAGGACTTCCGATGGGATTTTGGTATCTCTACTCATGGACAGGCCAGTTCACCAGGGGGTGAAATGGCAACTTTATTGATAAAACCAAGAACTATTGAGAAAAGCATTCAGAACACACAGGTGAGCCCTGAATGCTTCTAAAAGCTTTTTTCATCTGATATTTGTAACCGAATTTTATTCTACTAATTATTGATAATAATTTGAAAAAAGTCTTGCTTCCTAGTTTTGATTGTTTCTTTCTTTCTCACAGATGGCAAGTAAAGATGTTACTCACACAGACAAAACTGATGCAGCCCAAAGGGGTGGTTTCGGAGAAAGATGGTGGAACTTGGCTGAGGACTGAAAATTGCATTTTCAGTTAAACAATTTTTTATAGATTTTAGCAATTTAAAATATAGTCTAAAATAATGTAAAAAAAATCTGGTTTTATTCCTACTTGGGAACACTCAATTTGCATGAGAAAATACAATTAGCAAAAATGGACTGCTGTGTATGATTATAGCAGTAAATGAATATTTATTTTGAAAACTAGCAAAGCTAAAATGAAAATTTCGAACCATTCAAGACAAAAATCAGAATCAAAAGAGAGTGTATCAGATTGAGAAGACAATAACATGACATAACTGTGGTAGAACAAATGGAAATCATTAATCAGGATGCAATAGAATATAAGATTCTGATAAAAATAAATTTTTGTTCTTTTTTAAAAAACCCAAGAATATATTTTCACATATTTTTATGATAGAGTTTTGTTACTACATCAGTACTAGAGACATTCCCAAACAGGAATAATTGAAGTGGAATAATTTAATGTCAACTCAGTACTTTCCATACTATGTTTAAGGATTTGGAGAAGAGCTAGAAGGAATTGTAATTAGTTTAATTGATCTTAAAAACCAATAATTAATGGGAATTCCATTAATGAAATTTTTGAAGTGAAATCTTGATATTATCTCAGAATGCTACTCCAAAATTTTTACCACTGTTTCTTATGATTACAGGCATAAAAAGTGACAAACTTCTACACAAAGGTAGGGAAGATATTTTGTACTAAAACAAAAAAGGTAAATAAAAGAAAGGTATTTCTCTGTGGTTTTATGTAAAGTTATGAAGTAAGGTACTCAGTGTGACATGTGTACAGAGATGTGTGGTAGAAGAAATCTGCTTCTTAGAGAAGCTGAAAAATCAAGGTTTAAGGACAGCTGCTCCAAAGAATGCTAGGTTGGAACATGAGCTCTTCTCAATGCTGCTCTGCTGTGTGAGGCTGAGCAGCTGTCCCAAAGGTGTCATTACTTACACAAATGTGTGGAGGGCAGTATTTTGACCAACCCTTGGAGAAACCCAGACACAAGGATTTTGGACAAGTTCCATCTCTTTCTGGTGAGGACTGGCTTTTCCTACTGAAAAACATGCACACCTTTGCTCTTTTTATTCACACACACACAGATGGGCAAAATGACTCATTCTATTAACAATGTTGCATTACCCCTTAAACAGAGCCCATCTCAAATCCTGACAGGTGAAAAGAAGAAGCTTCTTTCCTTCTTGCTGACTGATCCAGATTAAATCCACTCACAAACCACACTTACAGCTGAGCAGACTCACATAGAAACCAGTTAGTGGTGAGGTTAAATTGAATATAGGGTGCACTGCAGTGACATAGCAAAGGACTTAGACAAACAAGCAGATCGCACAGCAGCATGTTTGCTCACAAGGCAGACCTCTTTTAAATCTACTCCATCCCATTTCCTCCCTGATCAACCTTGCTTCCTCCTTTTTGTCAGTTGTGGCCCTTCCCATAAACATCCTATAATATACACTGCTCCATTTCACAATTTCCTCGTAACACACAGGAAGAAGTCTTGCACAGTCCAGAAGCCCCCATGGGAGTCACATTAGTCTATTTTCCTCTTCCTTTCCTGATACAAGGGTCTGCTGGAAGATCATTTTTATGACCAGGTTTGTGGGGCTTTTAGAGACCCATCTTTCAGATGGGAGATCTTTTCTTTGCTGATGTTTCCTTCATTTCCTGTTCCACAGAGCTTGTGCGTCATGTTTTAGTTCATTACTTTTACACTATCTTTTGGTAAGATTTTTAGGCTGAATTATGAATAACCACAGACTCTGAAAGAAGAAAAACTTCCATTCTGCTAATCCCCACATTAAGGATTAAAAAAAAGCTTCGGAAAAAAAATCCCAAGTACTACAAGTACCTAGAGGGATGTATGAAAGAAAACAGTATATTTCAATTAGTTGCTAAATAATTAAACATAAGTGGATAAGCGAAGGAATATCACGTAATGATATAAGACAATCAGGGCAGAGCACTACTTCTAAAAATACACAGAAACACTGGAAATTACAGTTTTGACCCTCTTCCTGGGTTTTTACATATTTTTCCTTCCATGGCACTTCTTCTCTTGTTTCTTTCAATATTTCTATCACTAAGTCTGGAGTGGTATTTTTTTTTAAGTGGTACTGTTTGTTGTCGGGGTGCCAAACGAATGCCCTTGCTAGCGCCACAGCCCACCGCAGCTGTTTCTGACAGCTGTGTAGCTGTCCGGCTTCAGCCGCGCTTCCAGCGGTCTGACTGAGCCCTTCCCGCCTCATGGGGAAGGCTGCCTCAGACTGTGTCCGAAGATTTGTGCAATGCTTGGCTCCGACGACCCGAATCACCGGAAAGATGGCAAGAAGGCAAGGCAGGTCTCAGCAGCGGGGGGGTTTATTGAAGGGCGGTGACAGTACAAGCACAGAGGGCGGCTGCAGGGATCTGCCCCGAGGGCGGGGACTGGGACAACTTATAAAAGGTGGCTATGTGGAGGTACAACCCTGCCCTTAAGCCAATAACTTAATAACTTAACATGATAAACATAACAAAATACCAATCGGGGACACAGTAGGGGAGGGATTATAAATTCCTGCCCAATCGCCGTCTGCCCAGGGTGGAAGATTCTGGCATTTGGGAAGGGGGCAGAGGGTGACAGGCAGGTGGGTTGGCATAGAAACTGAGGAGGGGATTGAGGAGTGACATAAAATTTGCAACAAAAAGGCGGGAGTTACTAGGCAACTGAATGATAGACCGGGGCAGACTGGAGAAGAACTGGTGGGGGGGAACTTGGGACCAGCGCCACTTTAAATACATTGAACAAAACTTGAATTAACATTAAAACACGCAGAAACACCCAACAGTGAGCCCAACCGTGAAACCAAACAACACGCACTGCAACAGTTTGTATTACAAGAATTGTGTGGAAGATTAATTCAAACAAAATAGAAATTGCATTCAAAGAGATTGAAAATTTTTGGATCTTTTTTAGCAAATAACTACAAGACTATATAGGCAGATAACAGGGATTTCACTGCATTTACTGCTTCTCTTTACTGGACTGGATGAATATCTCTTCATTTTTTCATGTTCTTACTGTTGCCAAAATTTTAATACTGAGTTTTTAAGAATATTAATCTTCCAAAAATCTACTGAACAGCCTGTGGTTGCCTAAAAATAACTGTATTTGTTTAATCTGGTTATAGCTTCATAGACTGAGGTTTTTTTGAGTAGTACCTTCAAGCAACAAATGTCTTATCAACTTTCAGTATGCCTTATGGTGGTCAGATTATTAGTATTTTCATAAAATCAGTAGTATATAGATAGACATTGACTTGATTTCAGGTAATTTACAATTTTTTTTTATATCTATGGAAACTATTTGTCCCTTGCACAATCTCACATTAATGTCAGATATAAATCAGACACTTAATTCTCCCCCTTGGATTTGTAGTACAGATTTTATTATCACTTAACTTTTTTCAAGGATTAAACCTTAATTTACCAGTGTGAGATAAATTGTGGAACAGTTCATGGTCTTTGCAAATACTTTTTTTGATTTCGTGGGGGTTTTAGAATATTTTTGTAATTGAAATAGGTATTTTTATTTAACTATGTCATATCCGTACTTTTTCAAAATGTGCCTTCAGAATGATCCTGATAATTCTGACGTCTTCCTAAATATTGCTATTTGTTTACTGACTCTTTTGAAGTAGATTTTCTGATAACATAGTAAACTTACTCCCAATTATTTATCATAGTTTTCCTAAAAGTTTATTCCTGGAAATCAGTTTGATAGGTCCATATCACAATCTTGTACATTTTTCACATTTTTTAACTTTTCAGACATCCCCTTTTACCATTGTGGATTTCTCTATGCCAAGACTTCTTACTCAGGCAAAGACATTACATTAATTTCTTAGCCCTAGAATTTGGATAATTAGAAAAAGAATTTACATTTGATTTGGACTTCTTTACTTAGCATTGGTTCTTCTGGTAAGTTCATCTATCAGGCCCGTGGAAAGCTACAAGCCTTTCCACCATAAGAATATGCAGTTTGTAGGAAGGGGTCCTTTTTATTAGATACCTGTTTAAAAAAACCTGTAAAACTAGAATGTTGCAGCTTAAGTAGTAGTGCAGGCTTGCTGGGCAAAATCAGTTTGAGTGGCTTATTTGTGCTACAAATAATACATTATGATGGCTCTTTGAGCTTTATAATGAAGACTATTAATAAGTGACATTTTTCCAAATAAAGTAAAACAATTTTTTACAAATCAATAATTGTAACTTTTCTATTTAATTTTGAACATTCTGCAGCACTATAAAAACACTGACTTCAGTGTAAACTCTAACATCATCTTAGGAGCTTCAATTTTATTCTTACAAGATCTATTATCAAAACTCAAGGTGCAGTATTATAAGTATTCTGTGTTTCACAACAAAATTTGATACAAGTGGCAGTAAATTACATTTTTCATAACAAGTGGAAGAATTCTCTGTTGACAATAAAAGTATTGTAGTTATACTTTGATTGCATTCAAAACATGTTTGAACTGGTTTTGTTGGAAGAAAAATGATCACTAGATGTGTTCCAAAACCAGAGGATGCCTCACAATAAACATATGAATTTGTGTCTTTTCCATATTCCGCATATTCTTTTTTTGCAATATGTCGAAAATAGACCTTGAAATAAATTATTTCAAATAAGGGAATTAGAATATGTCAATATAATTGATAAAAGGATTATGAAGTGCCTTTACATGTCTTGATTGAAGCTGTTGGGCTATGTACATGATGCTAGAGCCCTCCTCTCCCTAAACATTTACAAAAGCCATAGCTTGACTGTGAATAAGAAAGTATTTTTTGTCCTCTTTCCAAAGCATTTCTGACTTAATAAGGGTATGTAGCCATTGAGAATCCTGGTTCTAAACAAACATAAGCAACTAATAGCTGAGTACATGGATGTAGACTACCAAACTTGAAACACTAGGTCAAATTAAATATTTAAATTCTGAATAATACTGTTCAAAATATATATACAACTTAATGGAGATTTTAATTGTTGCAATTTTCTGAAACTTATCCTTATTTAACATATAATAATGTCATATTTTCAGTATAATCCTTTGTGATTTCTGATTCATTTACCTCTCTCACAGCTTTTTAAGGTCAGAATTCTGTCGCTTTCATCTGCATTTGGGGCTTGAGCAATTATAGAAATAGATGCCCTATGCCATCCTAGTTTCCTTGCAGTAAATTTATTCAATGCATACGTGATTTTACAATAATATTGCTTGTTTTCAAGAAAAAAATATATTACCTACCAGAATACTGGAGATGTATGCAACAAAACTGTTTAATTTAGGTTAGAGTCACATCATCATTCTGGTATTGAATGATGTGAAATATACCTCTATTTTTTTGTACCCTGAAAATTTTTTTTATTCTTGGTACTATTAGTAAGGAACAAATATACAAACAAAAATATGCGGTTTACTTACCAAATATTAACTAAAATAAAGATTGGCAGAGAAAACACTGAGAAAAGCTGTAGTACATATGATAAAAGATCTAATAAATCGCTGGTTTCTCACATTTTTTATTGCTTTATAAAAGATGAAACCTTAAAATGTGATTCAGTATTCTCAGTTTGATTACATACTGACCTGAAAAATCTTACATGATCTGTATGGACTCAAAACACTGAAAACAACCTGTTCCTTCTAGTCTGAAGTTTAAAAATCATGTACCACATTAAAAGCAGCAGCAAGCTATTCTGCTCCAGGTACTCTCTGCAAATGATCTGTCAAGAAAAGCAAATATGTAAGCTAATTTGGTTTAAAACTATATTTGTTTTCAGTTCCTCTGCATTTCTGAGTCATTTTGTTGCAAGATCATTCAGGTTATTTTTAGAAAGTAAAAGTTTCTTTTCCTTATTTTGATCAATAAAAGTGTACTTTACACACATCTGTTCAATTAAAAAGTTTGTTTTCCCCTGTAATCTAGGTCTTATTGTATGGAAATACATGTTCAAAATAGGATTCAACCGTATGTAACAAAACGTTAAGAAGGATCCAGCCTCTTTTTGCTGTGCAGAAAGGTTTGGAGACTTGGAAATGGAAGCAGAACGGTGATGGTTTCCAGAGGAAGCATAAGATCAAACTATCCTGCTACAACCATTTTAAACTCAGCAGTACACGAACTGAGGGAAGGAGTCCAGCAGGATGGAAAATCATCATAACAGCAGAGAGAAGCTCTGCAAGAGAAACTGCTTGTCTCACCTTTCTCATCAGTGCTCCCTACCTCACTCCTTTGAGAGTTATAGTCAATGTGTTGGTTTTCTGCAGCAAAACCACATATATTCTCCCACTGATGGCAACTTGGGAATGAAAGAATTTGTATTTCCTATCAAAAGATATCTGATAGTTGGAGTTATGCTATGCAAAGCCAGGATGATATTCAAGTTAGCTGTTACTGGGAAATAAAACATTAACCAGTCAGAAACTGAAGCAACGAAAGCAAAAGGGTTGATTTCACCATATGGAAAAGTCAAATAATGACATATTGATGCTATTTTTCATTCTCATAACCCTTTCATCTTTGTTTTTGGATTATTTCTTATTAATTCTTCTTATTCACATTTTAAATAAGCAACTGTTATTTCTTCATAGCATAATTTAAATAATTTAAACTCTAAAATTTTCCCTGGTTATAAAAAGTTTCATAAGACTCCTACCTCTAAAAAGGGCAGACAGCTAAGACAGGACAAATTGGGAAAATTTATGTTGAACATTGCATACAATTCTTACTGTAAATCTCCTGACATGACTTGACTCCATTTTCAAACATATATTCAGGATTTGTTAATGCATTCCAGTTAATAATTGGAATATTATTGACCTTTTTTATTTCAAACCCTTGGAGGAAAAACAAAAGAACAGGAGTTAAATATAAGGAAAACATATGTAAAATAATTATTATACTTTCTACATATAGGATTAATGAAATGAATATATGAAATTTAAGGTAAGAAAAGTGTCCAGCTCAGTGACAGTACAAAGTGTACAGCAAATGTCCTCTACAATGCAAAATCTGCCATCTATTTATGTCTATTTTATACATGTTTATTCTTGGAGGTATCACAATTCAGCTGGATGAAGTCTAGAGCATAATGCTCCAACTTTGGAGGAAACTTCAGTTTTTGCAGAGAATTTAACCTACACAGGATACTTACAACATAAATCTTTTTATCACTCTATCCCAATTAGAAAAGGTCTCATTTTATCAATACTATAGCTTAGTAGATGTCTGTAGTTTGGTAATGTAATAGATAGGGACTTTAGGTGAAGGTATATCGTAGCAAGGCGGACCCAACAGAGTAATAATTAGCATTGACTCCATGCTTCTGGAAGGCTGTTCAATCGCTTTATTATTTTATATTATACTACTATACTATACTAATAAGGAAAAAAACATAGCCCTTGCAGACAGTCCAGATTGGTCAATCAAATCCAAACACCATCACCAGTGTCCAATTAAGAAATCATCCTTTGGTAAACAAATCTCCATAACACATTCAACATGTGCACAACAACAGGCACAGAAAGTGGAGACAAAAATGGTTTATCATTCTTTTCTCTGATCTTCTCACAACCTTCCCCAGGAAAAGGCCTGGGAAAATTGTGCCTGCAGCTCTCTATGCAGAGAGCTGTGGCTACAATGATATGCACAAGACTGAAGTTTGTATGTTCTTTTAAAAGAACATCATTAACAATTTAGCAGGACCTCATAGAAATCAAAATGGACTTTTTCAGTTGTGTATTCTGTAAATGTAAGAGATGTGTAGAAAATATATCAACAACACCAGAAACATCTAAAGATAGGCAAAATTATTTTTCATTTATCATCACCATCAACCTCCTTGAAAACTAAACAAAAAAAGAAAAAAGAAAACCTCCACAACATTTGAAAAGGTAATGAATATTTCCTAAAATAGTCTTTAAATAAGTTGATACATGAAGCTCCAAGTTATGCAAATAGACTTTTCAATTTAAAAGAAAAAACAAAAATAAAACCAGGTTAGTTTCAGTGTCAGATAGTTTTTCCTGACTTCTTATAGCTGTAGGAGACAAAATTTTTCAAATCTTTTGCAGTTTTTTTTTTTTGCTTTGTTTTGTCATCAATAGTCGCATTTTTTTATTAAAATATCAGTCTTCACAGCCAACAACCTTATTAAATGTCCTTTTGGCTAATTTCTCCTGGACAGTCTCTACCATCTACATTCTTCTATGCCTGGATCCCACTCTCAGTATAATTTGTTGGAGTGAAGAATAGAAAAAGTCTACAATGGAACCTCAGAGACAATTTCACACATCTGTTCCTGCAGGTGATCTTTCATTCTTTTTCATTTATAATTAATGAAAAATAATGGTGCTGACACAAGTTAATTACTATGAAAAATTACAGTTTATGCTATTCATTATTTTAATGGCAAATTACTTCAGCTTTTCAAACTGTGCCTAAGCAATTAGAAGTGTTCATAAGGAGTTCACCTGTGATTTTTTTTTCTTGTGTGTGATTCTGCACTCTGTGTAGTCAAAGGAACACACAATATTTTTCATTAACTACTGAGGTAACGCAAGAGATATTAATCACTAGTTCTGTGTCTGAGGGATAAAAATTAAGAACAAACTGAGCATATGTTGATGTATCAGAGGTCAATCAACAATCCACAAAAATATCCAGTATAGGTAAAATTTTCTCAACATAGCTAGAAGAAATATTTTTAAACCATGTCATTTGAAAAAGATTTAATGTAAGTATTTGAGAATATTGTCATATCTTTGCCAAAACATTAAACTACATTTCTAAAAACAGAATGAACGTTCTCCTAATTAACACATTACAGTTAGAATAATGTTTCTTCTACATCTTGCTCTTCGTATAAATATACAAATTAAAAATATATGCATGATATTTTTATAGAGTTATAGATAATGTATATTTGAAACATATTAAACAAATCTAATGTACACAGGAAAATAAAATGAAAATTGACTCGCCTAATATCTGAGAACATGTTGCTTTGTTTTTTATTTCAAAAGTTGAATTAAAGAGAAATAGTTTTGCTTTTACTGCACATCACTGGTATGCTTTGAATAATGTGTGAATTAACACAAAAACTAGCTCAAGAAGCTGTTAAAACCTGTTTATCTTTCATCTAATTAGCTTTTAGACAGATTAAATCTTACTTCATTATTCATCAATCTACTGCTACATTAACCTCATAGAAATCATATCAGTTTCAGGGCAAGTATTATCATGAATCAAAGAACACAAAACGTAAAACACTTCAGTATACATTAAACATCTGATCCCCAAAACAAAACCAGACTGGCAGGATAGATTTTGCAACATAATAGAAATCACAGGAAGCATAAAAAGTAGTGCATAAAAATAAAAAAGAACCTAGAATTTTATACTTTCAAAATACTATAGACATTAAGTACTATGATTTCCATAAAAATTTTACTCCTGACTGGAGTGCATCACTTGAGTATATCAATCTGATATACAAGAAATGAGGAAAAGATGGAAATTTCCAGCAGATCAAAAACACAGGGGGAAATGACCTGTCAGGAATTAACTAACTTTTACGCATTTATTAAATTATACTTATTTTGGAATGTAAAAAAAAATTATCTTAAAACCTTTATACTATATATGCAACATGTCTCATGATTCAGAAGCTAAGATTTATCTTAATTATCTAATATCTTATCTTATATCGTATCATCTTTGCATTATAAACAGGATTTGTAAGAGCCAGGGTGCCTATTAGATCACCAACAAACTGTAAATATAACCCAGATCTTATTTTAAGTTTGTGGCATTGCTGCAAGGCATTTCCAGAGTAAATGTTTGCAAACTACAAACAGGTTTTGCCTTTGTAATTCAGACAGATACTCAGTGGGGACTATTCCAATACCACTGAACTAATTTTCATTTTAAGCTAATAAATACATGAACTCAGGATCTTCAAATCTTGGAGTCTATTATCAAGACATTAAAGATCTGTTCCTCCACTTCTCTGTTGCTTGCTTACATTTCATGTAGTAGATTAAATTCATCAGGGATACTCACCACCCCTGCCCAAGAAAAGGAGAAAAGTATTCATTCAGATTCTCTATCTTCTGAGCTTGATTGATACCCTACCAGCATACAACTTAAAAAATACTTGGCAATCAAGAATATGGGTCAACACATCAATAAATAGTATCATTTATGTTACTCTCCTTGATGTAACTAAGCTTGTGAGGCCTGTGATCTGTGGAAGATGGGAGGATCCATTACCTTTACATTGCTGTGATTTTTTAAATCAAAATCTTTAATGGGTGTTTTAAACCTCTAAGTGTGGGAGTAACAGAATAAGGGCAAAGGATAACATTTTTCTTAAAGTTTTATAGCATGAAAAACTTGCACAAATGGTTTGAAACAGTATTCATGAAGTAGAACCCATAGAGTGTTATAAAGCCCAATTCACACTTACATGTAATATCTTCTAGTGTGCCAAATTTTAAAACTTGACTTCTAACAATTTGAGAGTATCTTAGAGCTCCGCCTATAATGTCATTACTAAAGTCAGCAATAAAGAAGATATGACACTCAGCACAGTCTACCTGTTCCATATTTACTTGCAGATTTTAAATTATTTACCAAAATTACTGGACAATGAAAAAGAAAATCTAAAAACTTAGTCAAATGGTTAGCGTAAAAATGTAAAGGTCAGACAACTCCATACTGCATGTAATGTTTGCAAGTGAATGGGTTTGCCAACTGATTATAGACCCAAAACAAGGAAGTCAGTCCCTTATTTATCTACATTCTGACATGAAAGATTCATGGACTTAAAAGTCTAAAACATCCTGTTTTAGACTTCTGTTCATTATGTTTTGTTTCATGTTTTGTTTGTTAGAAAACTAACAAACAAACAAACCTATTTTTTCCCCGTTTGGTGACTTCTGCATATCCTGGTTTTTGGTACATGTAGAATGTGTATAATTTAGGCTGGAGTAATAAAAGCCTGCCACCAGTGGGTCCCAGAACAGGGATCTTCATAGTTATAACTGAGGTTCACCATTTTAAACCAGCAAGGTCTGAGATCAGATGATAGTTACACAGAGTGAAAGAAATCTGAAAAAATATGTGCTAGTATATCTACCTCTGTAAAATAACCTCAGAGCTTGTCAGCTATTTCTCCCCAAATATTCCAAGAACAGCATCAGGCATTTTCAATATGCTATTTGTCTCATTCTAATGTAATTTTCTAATATAGGTCAAAAGAGATGTGCCCTAGAAGTTCATGATTTATCCCTGTGGGTTACGAAGTGAGCCCAGGGTAAATAAATCAGGAACTCAATGTAAATGCTTGCATTGTAGATGTCAAAAGGTTGATGAGATGAATCCCTCTTTGCGGCACGAAAATTCTTCACAGCCCTGCTATAAATTGGGACAGAGACACCAGCAATCAGAAAGAAACCTGAGAGAAATTATTTATGATTGCTAGGAAACATTATCTATCAGCTGAAAGAATGTCTCCTGCCCCCTACCTGTCTGCAGCCTGGACAACAAAACATGAGCCATGATCAGTCTTAGTCAAAGGGAAGGTTAACAGCCGGCTGAACAGTTAAGTCTTTCCTCTCCCGTTAGCCTCCCTTAGAAAAACGTCTTTACTCTTACTCACTCTCAAATTCCTCTTCCACTCCTATGAGGGAATAAGACACAATCAAGAACTGCTATTCCTTCTTTGTTCTGATCAAAGATCTCATAAAATGATGTTCAGACTAACCTGACTCATTTTGATAGGCAAAACAGGAAGGACTTAGATACGCAGCAGACCCAGAACATCAATCAGGAATTCACAAGTACAAGTTACAAATAGATGGAAAGAGAGGTATGCTTAACTTCCTCTTAAACATATTTGGATAAAAAAGCAGTGAAATTAAGCTTACTGTCTGGCATAACATTAAATGAGTCCCTGGGTTAATTATATGCACACTGAA
Organism: Nesospiza acunhae; assembly: GCA_013398715.1. Classification (NCBI taxonomy): domain Eukaryota; kingdom Metazoa; phylum Chordata; class Aves; order Passeriformes; family Thraupidae; genus Nesospiza; species Nesospiza acunhae. Next base: position 200,290 of record VZSU01001130.1, on the reverse strand, counting down.
TTTTTCTGCTGAATTGTAAAATTTTGAAAATCAAACAGAAAAAAACATTCAATTTCAGTAGGGTAATTCAGAATCTGTCTAGCTAATCAATCCTGTTTTAAACTTGCATTTTGATATTTTCTTCAAACATCCTAACATCCTAATTCCATCTCAGAAAAAGACAATGATTACTTGGACCTTTGTGGCTTTTATTCAGTGCTCATTTGTTCTGTTCTGGTCTACAGTTCAGCTTAAGTTTGATGTATCATATTAATCTATTTTGTAGAAGTTGATCAATTAACTTGAGAAAATTCTGCGTAGTGTTGTTTCAATCATATAACAAGCATAATTTAATACAAATCATGCATCAGACATTGATTTTTCTCAACTGCTTGGTAGGATTACCATCACTAAAAGATGCAGCCAAGCTGAACGAACAATATTAAGCATTTCTGCAATTTATCTGTTGCTATAATGAACAGTAAGTGACACAATGACCAACAAGATTAATGATAAAATAAACACGCTAGTTAGATTCAGTCCACAGTTCAATTCAAGACATTGTGACTTCGAATAATACCTGGGAATGCTAATATAAAGATGAACTTATTACCGGAATTTGAAAAAAATTATTTATCCAGTAGTTATTTTTTAGTTCTATAAACTTCAAGTTCCTAGAATTACTGCTGCTAGTGTTAATGTCAATAGCTAATCTAAAAATAAAAGCCCAAACATAAACATTTCAGAATAATTCAAATGTCTTTGTGATTTAAAGCCAGAAAAATAATTTATAGAAACTTAATTGAAATTTCTTTACAAAGCATCAACATTTTTAACACTTTGTATCTATATTAAGAAACCTACCAATCATATGCAGCTTTTAGATTCTGGACCAGAACAAAAGGAAACAAAGCTTCAGTATTAAAAAAAAAAAAGGAACATTTTTTGAAAATAAATGTTTAGAAATGTCTTCTGTCTTAATTTATAACAGATGTAGTGAAGACTGAAAAATCTTGTTGACTCCCTAGCAGTGGTCAAATTTAATTTGTTACATTTCTGTTCTTGTATTTTCTATACAAGAAAATGTATTCTACTTGTGTGTGTGTGTCTTTTGCTATTGTTTGGGTTTAGTGGTTTTTTTCTTTTGCTTTTCTTTTTTTTCCCAAACACTGTAAAAATCTCGTTCTCTGCTGAAAACATTTGTTGTTGGCACAAACTCTGCTCTGCTCTCTAGTGTTATCTCCCTAGAAAATAGAAGTCAAGCAAATTTGCTTTGAATTTCTAGGACTGATACCAGCATATTTTCTAGCACAAGTCACAATTTTCAGAAGGAAATCATATGTTTATGTTACTAAGCTGTAAAGAAGGTCTCTTATGGCCACAGAGAGTTACTAGAATGCCAGACTGAGCATAAGTCTTGTTTACTATCATGTTATGGACTACTGCAGATATTCTCACCATTTGAAAAACATAGCAGATTCACTGCATCAATGCTGTCATTTGTTGCATTGAAAGTTGCCTAACTACAGTGTAATTTTTATGAAGTTTAATTCCAAATACCTAATGGATGAGAAGGACAATGTTGAATGCCACAAACTGAATCAATAATGAATAATATTTTGCATTTGGTGAGAGAAAATGGAATAATTCTTGCAACTACTCAGCCAAACCATGTCACTTTGATTTTACATATCAAACACAAAGAATTGTTCTTATACTGTTTAAGACTTTTTCTTAGTAATTTGTTGGAAAGCAATTTCAAAATGCTAATTGAAAAAATACCAAAGTGGTTTTTACACAACAAATCAATTGCTTTTTTCAGTATTTTTTTGTAAGTGAAATTTTGAAAGTATTTTTTCCATATGCTTTAGGAGCTTGAATGCAATAGCAAGATGCTGCTGTTTCTGAGATCTTCAACAATGGCAAGGTAAGTCACAAAACAATATTGACAGCTATTTAATTAATTTACTATGGTCTGGATTAAAAAAAAATCATGCATTTTTATTTAATTTAATAAACAATCGTAGATACAGATAAACAGTGTATCTAAAAAACCACTCTGCACTAATTCTATTTGCGTCAATGATATGAAAAATAATAATAGCCAAGTCTCTGCTTTTGATTCTTCAGCCTACACAAACTATCCAATCAGTGATAAAATATCCATGAATATTCATTTAAATTCTTTACTATTTTATTATTCCTCTCGTCATAAGTCAAACACCACCCTCCCACCACCCCCCCAAAAAAAAAAACCAAAACCAAACAGGGAAAAACAAAAAGCAAAATTTGAGATAAACAGCTTCCTGAAAATTTTATTTATTTCTTAACTGGGCAAATATGCCCTAAATTAACTATCTCCACTAAGCAAAGACAAGGAAGACGTTTCCTTTGTACTCAGTCAAATGCTGAAATGTCAAATGTCCTGGTATGCCAAAACTGATTTGCTTTACCAGCATCATCCTTCAATACACATTTTAAGACTTTAATATATCTTGAAAGAGTCTCTTTTTTTGCAACAGTTAAAAAAATTTCCTCTACCTGACATCACTAAAATATCAAAATCTGGCTTGCTTATAGCTGTATGGTTGAATATAGACTTTCCAAACTTTTCCTCTGTAATAGAATTATTACTTTTTAAATGTGAAAAGTTCTTTGTTTGTAATGATGATTTTACTCTTGACTCCAAAATGTTAATTGAAAAGGCATGTTTTGGTGTTCCATTAATGGAAAATCAAAGACTGAGGAAGACAAGGAAAGCTTTTAAAGGAAAAAATAAAGTTACTGAAATTTCACCAACCATACTAAAGCCATGATGTCAGGATTATTCTTTTCAGACCTTAGCCTGAGTCCTTAAGACTTAGAGACATTTACAAGGCAGGGTAAAGAATTAAAGAAGCTGAGTGAGCTGTTTGTTGTGACTTGTGAGTGGAGAGACTGGAAGTTGCAAGCAGGAGTCAAAACAAAAACAACTCATCAAGTAGTTTCTTTTTCCCAGAGACGGATATCAAGTACAATTTTTGAAGGCCGAGTAGAAGGAAGTCTGAAAGACTTCCTTCTGGAAGAATGTCCAAATTTACACCACTTTTCCATTCAGGACTGCCTCCCAAAGGACTTTATCAACCAGGCCACTATATAGCCTAAAGTTTGCTCACCAGAAGTCCAAGGTAGCAGTTCTGCTGATCCTGGTTGTTACTTCTCTGGCCATTGGAAGTTCGATCATTTCAATTCTACACCCAAGACAACCTCCTGTCATCACTTCTCCTATAAATCTATTTCCAAACAGATCCAGGGGGGGCTCTATCTATAGATTTCCTTTCACTAGCTGTGTCGGGAAGTATCTCTCACACAGGAATGTTCCCTCCAGGAATCTTCTAGATTGTTTCCTCCTAAGTGTTTTATATTTCCAGCAGATATTTGGTAAGTTGGAAACCCTCACAATGGCAAGAGTTGGATTTCTATTAGCTACTTGTAGAATATTCCATCTGTCTCTTCATGCTGTTTGGATGCTTGATAACAGACTCCAACCAGGATACCTGCTTTGCTGGCTGATCCCAGCTGCTGATCCCAGCTCTTCTAACCACTTAACGCTGTTTTCACCATTGCCAAGCTCAAACCAGTAAATACACTTCTTAGTATAAGAAACAACCCCCATGTCTCTTCTGAGGAGTTTACAGCCATCTGTTGCAGCACTCTGATTTCCTGAGTCATCCACCACCTTTCTGTGACTGCAATTATATCACAGTTTTCCTGTTCCATGGTGTATTTCAACTTCTCTTGTTTGCTGATCATGGTGCCATGCATTACTGTAGGTTCACTTTAGCTGAGCTATTGATCCCACCATCTATTTGGGTGGAGGAGGCCTAATTCCTGTGTGAAAATTCTCAGTTGTTTCTGTGGTTTCTAACACAATTAGCCATTACATCTCTGCTGCCATGTGTATCTCCGCTCTGTAGCTCCACTGAGGTGATGCTATGGATGTTATTAAAGAGATGTTTTAAATGTGCTCCTGTGTACCTAGTACATGACAGAACAGACAGGTTCCTGTCAAGGAACCTTGACAGCAGACCTCAGGCTTTCCTCTAGTGAGGCTGGTTCTAGCCCTTCCCTCTTCAAATCTAGTTTAATGCTCTTTCAACGAGCCCTGACAAACTCCTGCACAAAGATCCTTTGAGGCAGGTGTATTACATCTGCTGGCAGCAGGATCAGTGTTTTGCAACATGAACTAGACTAGACCAGAATAGAACAGACTAGGCAAGGCTACACCAAAACAGTGCCAGCTGGAAGTGACTTACAATGGTCATCTAAGCCAAATGTCAAAATAACAAATTCTGCACACTTTTCAAATTTATGTTTCTGCGCTTGGGGATTTTTTGCTTGACTTGTTGAAATTTTAGCTTTAGTGTGTTTGTTTTCTTTCTTTTTTTCTCTCTTTTTTTTCCCTGAAAGTAAGAAACTACAAGGAAGAAGAAAAATAAAGCTCAGAATACAAGTTTAAAGAAAACCCCCTATGTATCTCAAAATATATAGCTGGTTTTAGTTAAAATTAATCTGAATTTAAAAGAATGTAAAAGAAGAGGTACAAAAAACATATTTGCTAACAATAAAGGTTCCAGAAGAAATTTGAAGTTATTGAACTTTATCCTTTTATGGAAAAGAGTTGCAAAATAAATTTCCCATTTCACCAGAAAATTGTGCAGCTCTGGAAATGGATGAAATTATTTCCTAACCATGTCTTAACTGGTGTTCACATGGCTCTCCGGAAATCCTTTAGTCTTTCCTGGGTGGTTTTACTTGATTTTATGGCAGGAAAGCCAGATGCAATTACTTAAGCATGAACCAGTTTAAAACCCACAGACAATTTTAATATTTAATTTAAATAATAATTCATTTTGTGTTTTGATTTTTACCCGTTAATTCCATGAAATTACTATATATATCTCATATAAGCAATGTCTTTTTCATTTGCCCTGAATCTATTTGCTAATACTTTGAGTGCCGTTTTGTTCTGTTATGGAAGGTGACTATAAAAGAGAGATTTATTACCACTGAACTTTTGTGATTTTTTAAGGCATCAAAGTCTCTTTTTTATTTCTTTCTAATTTGTGCTATCTTTCCTTGCACACAGATCCTACCAGCTTCACAATGCACCTCTTCAGGCCTTCAGGTTTCCATTTATAATTTGAAATGAAAACTGAGTTTATCTGCCTGTTTTTTCCCTGAGAGGAGTTGTCAAGTACCCCTGCCTAAGATAAGGGTCTGGTTATGAGAAAAAAAGATTGTGTCTGTGAGAACTTCTGCTAATAGAAACCAGTGTTGGTGCTCTTGAAGGCTTTGAGCATCTGTGGATAATATGAAGAAAATAAATAATCTTAAATTCTGTTGAGCTCTAGCCTTTACAGTGATGGACAGCAGATAAATCTAGGTAATAAATTTTTCCTGTTCTGTTCCCTGTCCTTTTCTTACTACTTTATTACCATCTGATGGTCTTCTCACTATATTTTTCAGTCTGTCGTGCATCCAAGCAAGTAACTGATATTCTGATATTCTTAGGTGTGTCTGCCTCTTTGTTGTGCACTCAAATTTGACCCTGTTAACACAAGCACGCCTGTCTCGTAGTTAGCAGCCAAAATCTGTGACAAAATTTGAATTCACGTGGCCAGAAAAATTTTGGAGATAAACTTTTTCACTGATGTTTCCTGTAAGACTTAAAATGTTCATGTTAATGCACATTCCTGGACAAACTGCAACTTTTTTTTTCACCAGCCCTTCATCTTCCAAATTGGTGATGAATATCTTTTGATCAATGTGCTATCATTTACAGTAATAGTAAATCCAAAAGTAATTTAATGAAAGATACTAAATAAATGAAAAATAGAATCATTTGTATTAGTTGTATGTTTAGAGTAAGGGCTCATCACAGAGAAAGAATGGTTTGTGAGAGAAACCAGAGACAGGAAAATAAGTTCAATTAAGGAAAAAAAAAGTCCTATGTATTGCAAATATCCCAGCATGCATTCTTAGATTGCTTATCATATATTTGAATATTCTTTTTGGATTATATATGTTTTGTTTGATGCCTGATAGGATCCACACAATGCTCCTAAGGGAGCTGACAGAAATGCTTGCCAAGCCATTGTCTGTTTTCCAGCAGTCCTAGCTAAGCAGAGACCTCCCACTTGGCTGGAAGTTAGCAAATGTGATAAGAAGGATCAGAAGGAGGATCTGAGACCTACAAACCTGTCAGTCTGACCTGGGTGCAGGGGTAGGTTATGGAGCAGATCATTGTGAATGCCGTCACACAGCAAGTAGGGGATAAGCAGGGGATCATGAATATGGATTTGTAAAAGGCAGGTCCTGCTTGACTGACATATTTACTCACAAATCCTCATTTTTACTTGTTGTTAGTTCCTGAGGGAACTGGGGTGGTTTAGCCTGGAGAAAAAGACGCTCAGGAGGACCTCATCTCTCTCTTTTCCTAAATAAAAAGTGATAGGACAAGAGGAAGGGACTTCAAGACACACCAGGGGAAGCTTAGATTGGATACATGGAAAATTTTCTGAACCATAAGGGGTGTCAAGCACTGAAACTGTTCAGGAAAGTGGTTAAATCACCACCCATGGAGGTATTGAAAAGATATGTGGATGTAGCACTGAGGGGCGTGGTTTGGTGTTGGATCTGGTAGTGCTGGATTAACAGCTGAATTTAAGGACCTTAGAGGTCTTTCCAACTCTAAAGAATTCCACGATTCTATGATTGTAGTCTTTCTCCTAAGAATGATGCATAAAACAATATTCTGTCACACAACATTGAGGTACACCCATTTTGGGTCAGGAAATACAGTAAGATATAGAATGCGGTCTATTAAGAAATGGAGCCGTATAGTAAATTAATTAGCAAAACCAAAAGCTTCCTACTTGATAAAACAAACTTGCAAACAAAATATAAAATGAAAATATAATACTGGCAAGCAGCAGATTTCCTCCAGAAACTCCCTCAAGTTTTTTTAATATTTTAATATAAGTTGATCACATTCATTGTCTCCTTTCAAATTTATTAAAACCAAATTGAGTTTTCTTTCCTGTTTCCAAAAGGAATTTGTTTTACTGCTTAATTTGCAAGCCCTACAGTACAACAGATCATGAGAACAAAGATGCCATGTCTTAGCAGTCAATGATGCTGCAGTATCACTGACTCTTCCTATAGCATCACAAATTTTTTCCTGTTATACCATTCTGTGAGCAACCATAGAGAGAAAAATATTACATAAGAAATTTGAGGACTAAATTCAACTCATTGTTTTATAAATTATAAATGCTAAAAGGGAGAACAGGTATGATAATACGGATCACCACTAAGCAGAAAAATGTCAAGTTTAATCTGATGATTGCGGGTTGGTCAGTAAATTCTGCACTAGGCAAAAAAAGAATTGAAAGAGTAAATGTTAATGAAAAGTTCTTTTAAAAAGCTGTCTGGTATGTTTTGACTATAGCATGGTGATATTAGGCAACAAATGGAACTAAGCTGATGAAAACAGTGTGTGTGTAATTGCAGATAATTAGAATCCCTTAGAACAATGCTTTATTAAGCTTTTCATAATAAATTTTTAAATAAAATTTACTTTAAAATTACACATTTTTGTGTCTTTTTTTTTTTTCTGTTAGTGAGACTTTTCCACTCTTAAGACACTTTGATGACCACAGAAGAAATTATCACAGTGATTTTTTTCTGTGGTGGAATTCCAAATTACAGTTGTTAATGCAACTTCATAGGAAGTTCATTGCATGTTTTCCAGCAATCAAATAAAATCTCAGTTTCTGCAAATATAATGGAGTAAGAAACATATTCCTCATAGAAGAAATACCTGCTTAAATTCCATATCTTGGGTTGTCTCAGATTCCTACAAGATACAATTTTTCAGAGCATTGAAAGTGCAGCCCAAATTCTTGAAAATTAGCAAGGACATATTTCCTAATAGTGTAAGTAAATGCACTCCTAGTGAAATCAATGGACAAAATTGAACACAAAGAGAATTATTTCAGACTAGTGCCAGAAGATATTGGTGATTTGTTTCATGTGAGAAGAATTTTAATATTGTTTTTCTTTTGATTTAGGAAGACATCATTAGTTTAAAAAAATGCTTATCTGCTTCTTATCTGTAATGTTATGATTTGTAGACAAATATGTGCCTATACTTTCTTGAGTAGGGCAGATAATTAAAAAAATGTCAAAACCCCCAAGATTACTATGACAAGATGTTGCTTTGTTCTCGCCAAACTGACTAAATTTTACTCTTTCTTGTATGTATCATGTTACTGTTCTCTCTATGGTGATATTTTAGGAACTGTTAAAAATTTTGAATTTGCAGTTTTTCAGGTTTTGACCCATTTCTGGTAAACCCATTAAAAATAGACCTATATAAATGTGTATATACACAGACTTTTTTATTATATAATTATATAATACTCTATAAGTTGCACAGGTATATAAAAATGAACACTGTCATTGCAGGTCGTATTTGAGCATTCAGTATTTAATTTTAAAATAATTAAGAATTTTTGTTATTATTTATAATTTAAAATTCTGTATCATTACTAAGCTTCAAACTCAACTACTGAAAAAAACAACAAACAAAAAACTGTGCTTTTCTTTTTTCCTTGGGTTGCTTCAGCCTTCCCCAGTAAATTAATCTCTTCAGTCCTGGATTTGAATTGAAACTGGTTGATACTACTGTGGTGTGATAGGTCTGCATCATCAGATCAAAATTATATAAGTGCACCTTTTTCCATTGAGGCCAAATGCAGGTGTAATAAAGTAATAAGTTATGTTCTAAATAAAGTTGCACTGCTTTGTGGTATGAAATAAATAACTAAAAATAAATTAAAAACCTTGTGTTGCTGCTACACTACAGGGCTCACATAACACCTTGGATATTGCTGATGAAGTAAAAAAAAAGAAAATAGAAAAAGGAAAAAGAAAAGAAATAGGAAAAGGAAGAGGAAAAAAAAAAAGAGATAACTGACTCTCTTGGGAGGGCTCCTAAATTAGAAGTTAGGTACACAGAAAAAAATTCAATTTATCTTCCTAGCAAATTTCAGTTACAAGAAGATTGTGACACAGCTTTTCTTTGTGTTCAGAAAAAGAAAGGCAAATCCCCTCTTTTTGATGGATATCATCATCATGAAATATCTTTCTTTTGAAGATAAAATCTGGCTGGAATTCTGCAACATATTAAATTTTCAACAGGGTGAATGATACTTAAAATTATTATTAGTTATGTCTCTACTGTTGAAAGATTTTGAGTTAAAAAGAGATAATTTATTTCATTAATCAGTTTTTTTTCCTTTTGGTCTATACATTGGTCCTAAGGTTGTGGTTTTCCAGTTATATAAGGAGTTGTGTTTTGAATATGATAATTAATCAGAACAGTTTCTTTAAGCCAAAGAAGACTAAGTCTCTCTGCAAAAAATGCATGCTCCTATTACAGAAATGGTATTTTTGTATTACTCTGGATCTTCAAACAGAAATTGGAACTATCATTGAAGGAAATGTTAGGAATGGGCAAAGAATTTATCATCCTTTCTCCTTGTTTTACAAAAAAAATAAGTTTATGTAGATTTTCTTAAGTAAAAGAATTAGATCTGGTGAATTTAGGACAGCAATGATGGATGCTGGTGGTATAAAGAAAGGGTCAGACCATGGAATAATTCCCAGATTCTCACAACAACAAGCAATTAGATCAAGGCATTCAGTGTGAAGTACCCTTTGTATTGAAGTGAATAAAAAGTGTTCCTGAAGGAAAAGGAGATGTATTTTTTTCATATTCAAACTTTTCAAGAGTATTCATATTTACATAAGTACTTTGAGAAAATTTTAATAATACGGACCACATGGACTGCTAAATTTCATATATTATTTGTCAGTAAATTTTAATTTTACAAATATTTTTCACCACAAAGAGTATTTTAGCAATTGTTATACAAATTAAACAAATTCAAGCAGTATAATAGCAGATATTTTTTTACTTCTACAGAAAGGTTAAAGACATATTTGTCACTGTATTCAGGTTTAAAAATGTAGAATCTTCTCTCGGTAAGCAAGATGTGTACAAAAGTACACTTAACTATTGCCATGCAGTATTCATAGACATGATGTTTAAGTTTTTTTCTGCAGTCTACGTCTACAAAATAAGGACTGAACTATAATTCCAAGCACCAGAACTGCTGAACAAATTTATTTAATTTATAGTTTTAATTTTCAAAATAAAACACCTAAAATTAATGAACACCAAAAGAAATACTGTTTCTAACTCAAAGGAAATTTTTTAATGTTGAATACTTCAAAACACAAAAATTATGATCCTCTTAGTTAAATTGCAAGATCATTCAGAATTGTGCTGAATAAGGTAAATGTCAGTCTTGATTAAGTATCTTTTTCTGAAGGAACCCACATTATTCCCAAATTACTGTGTTTCTAACTAGAAACATTTATTTCAGTTACATCTCATTTGAAAATGAAATTACTATTTCAGTAAACTTCAAAAAGGCTCACTGATCAGTGTTAACTATGCAGAAATGAAACATTATTGAAATCAAATTCTTTAATTACCAGTCTCAATAGATATGCATATTAGTAGTGGGGGGAAAAAATCAAACAAAAGATTGAGCATCCTTTGTGTTCTCTTTATTGAGATATTTTTGTGCAAGTGTATATTTTGTAGGCAGGTGTCTCCTGTTCGGCCCACCATGGATGGAAATAATTTTAATGCAACAGTACAATTAACAAAAAGATGAAAAGATGAGATGCATTATAATATGCACAATGATGAAACACTAAACAGGATATTGAAAGGAGGCATGTCCAGAAGGAATGAAAGGTACAGAATAATGTCACAGGTTCATATGCCTGATTACTAACATGCAAAGAAAATTTATTAAACCAGATTTCAATGCTAGAGCTTGTTGTCTGCACATGAATCAGCAACTAGTGACACGAAATATACAAATAACATCTTTTGTGACCCCACTGACACCCTTTTCACTCCTATAGTAAGAAACTTGAATCTATAGTTGATAATTTTAGCAAATATTCTCTATACCTGCAGATTTTGGTTTTTTGAAAGACAATTCTGTATTTAGGATATCAATACAAGGACTGGAATCTCAAAATCAGTAGTGCAAGTACCTCTTCAGTAACACTGTAAAATAAACCTGCTTAATAACATCGGTAAATTGCACATAGATGTCAAGTTCTCAAGACAGAGATAAATGGCTGTAGTATTAAAAAAAAGCTGACTGAATTAGAGGTTGTGTGAAGAGTAATTTGTCAGTGTTGTGAGAAATGTAATGTGAATTGTAAAAGTTTGAACAATAACATTGTAAAACAAAATATAGTAGCACTTACATAGTTTTCACATAAAGAATCCATCATGAATAATAAATTGCAATGACAACTTGAAATAGTTATTTTATTAATACAGTTAACGAGTTATATCTCTCTCACTAAACTAATGAGTTTGTTATTTTTTCTGGTTTCTTGGTTTGATTTACAAATCTGTTTAATTTACTAAAGTTTACTTTAACTAACACATTAGATGTAGAATAGGAAAGAGCATTTCCTCAGTATTGGTCATCTTTCTTATACTGTTTTGTTTATGGAAGAAGTTCTTTTTATATTCTACTTGATTTTGAAAACCTATCACAATGCTTTTTGAAAACCTTCTTAATGCTCAATTGTGTGTACTCTTTAAAGTTCTCTGATGTTTTGCAGCAAAGAGGAAGCTGGAATTCACACAAATGACAGCAAATCTGAAAATATGAAAAATGTGCCAATATGAAATCTCATAGATTGGCAGCTGGCCCAAACTTACTATTGATCTGCTGAAAGAAAGTGCTTTTTAATTGTTTAACATTTTCATCAAAGAATGGATGACATGCTTAAAGAGTCTGGCCAAATATCAACAAGTCAAGAAAAATACCAAGGTAAGTGTATTCCCCTATTTTATAGTCAGTAAATGTACAATTTTTGGCTCCCAAAAGTTCCAGATACCAAGGGTTCTCATCCCTTCTGGCCAATAAAAGAGGTTTTGTTCACATACTTACTCATCCAAAATATTTCAGTGCTCTTCCAAAGACTTTGACATAGGTTTTACTACCCAGAAGCCCAGAAGTTGTTCAATACACTAGGGGTTATTTCTAATGTTATTTTTTTCTTTTTTTGACTTGTGAAAGATTTTTTTGAAGATACCCTGATGTGATGTGTCATGGAATGATAAGGAGGTCAGGAGTTCATTATTAGATTATTTCTACTCATTAAATGGTCCCTTTGAGATTTCAAAACAGTGAACTGGAAAGCTCTGGGTAGCTATTTAAAGATTTTCAGGGCACCAAGCTGATTTTTTTTAACTGATTCTACTGTTACTTTTATGTGAATGACAATTTCCTCTTATCAGAAGATATTTCAGTCTAATGAAGTTTTAACATATAGAAAAACAGACACCTTATCTTAACTATCTGAAGAATACCTTACCTTTTTTTTGTTCTTGTTGGTAATGCATATCCAGTCTAGAGTAATACTAGCATACTATTAAAAAAATCATGGTTCAAAATATATGCCAAAATAAGCAAACCCATTAGTACAATTAGTTAGCCATACTTTTTTTTTCCTTCTCTTTCCTTTTTTTTTATACATTTTTTTAATTTCTGAATTAATTTGCTGCAATGCATGCAGGAAACATAGAACATGATAGAATCACAGCACATGTTGAGTTGGAAGAGACCAATCAAAATCATAAGGTCCAACCCATGGCCCTGAAGAGGACGTCCCAAGAGAGACACCATGAGTCTGAGAGCATTGTCCCAACACTTCTTGAATCTGTCAGGCTTGGTGCTGTGACCACTGCCCTGGGGAGCCTGTTCCAGTGCCCAGACAACTTCTGGGTAAAGGGCCTTGCTCTGAAACTCAACCGAAACATCCTCTGACATAATCTCAGACTGTTCCCTCAGGTCCTGTCACTGGTCACCACAGAACAGAGATCAGTGGCTGCCCCTCCTCTTACCCTCACGAGGAAGCTGCAGACTGTGATGAGGTCTCCCCTCAGTCTCTTCTTCTCCAGGATGAACAGGCCAAGTGACCTCAGTCATTCCTCATTTGGCTTCCTCTTAAACTCCTTTGCCATCCTTATGGCCCTCATTTGGACACTCTCCAACAGCTTAGCATATTTTTATATTGTGGCACCCAAAGCTGTCCCATGATTAGAGATGAGGCCACATCAGTGGAGAGCAGAGCAGGACAATAATCCCCTTTGACAGGAGTTGCGGTCCTAAAGGACATTGAAAGAGGATGCAGATTGTAGGCAAAACGTAGATTTGAATAATTTGTTTCAGATTCACTAACCTTTTTATTAAATAGAATATGTATATTTCTTGAATTTTCAGTCTTAGAAATTAAAATTGGGAAAAAATTCCTTCCTCATGCTTTTGGCTGCATGCCCTGCTTGAAGTCAGTACTTGTCATATTTTATAGGTTTTTAAAACACCTACTTCTCTTACTGAAAGTGAGTGAATTTGAATGGAGTACAAAATGATCCTCAGAATTTGGAAGCAATAGGCAAGCAAAGTTACTATTTTTAAGTCAATAATTTGAACCTGTAACCATAGCTATGATGTTTTCTGCATGGGCCAGAGTTAACTCTTTTGAGAGATACTTTACCCACTGAAACTCTGGCAGCAGTAAAAAAAAGGTACACTGACAGTTTTCACAGGCTACTGAAAATTGATTGTTACTGGTTTAAAATAAATTTAAAATCCATTGGAAATTTGGCCTTTGGAATCTTAAAGTAATAAGTTAATTAGAACCACAGCAATTTAATCTTAGGTATGCAGAATCTAAGAAAAAATTACAAATAAGGAATTGCCCTTTTTATCCTCTATTTCCCTTCAGAGCTGCATAACTAAAACGTGAGTAAGAGCACATAGGAAATGCAAAGATCAGAATATTCAAACAATCCTGTCTCACTTGACAAAAGCTAAATACTATTAAAATAGTCACTACAAATCCAAAATTTTCTTAACACTCACTTTATTTTGTCAATGAAACAGATCATGAAGCTTTAATATGAAATCTTGTAGGCACTTACTGCAAAAACTCTGCATTAAGCTCACTCTGTGTGTTTGATCCTGCAATGGTCAGGCAGTGTGTCCTGCACAGCAGGAGCTCAAAAGGACATTTTTTCAAATATGCATGTTCTTCTGTTGAATTTATTTAAATTGGTAATTAATTAAAAGGTGAAACACATACTTGCAAGCCAGGTTGAAACAGCAGTGTCTGCTGAATTATATATGCACTTGGTAATGGAATATGCTAGTATAAAGCATCAACACTACCTTGGGATGTCACATAGCTCATTTCTCTCTTTCCACAATATGTGATAATGCATCTCTCGATTTGGGTTTTTGTCCAAATGGCAAAATGGAGGGCTTATTGCCCTCCATTTAATCTTTTCTTATTCTCCATTGTCTAGGAGTCTAAGGAGAAATATTAATATAAAAATTACAGTATTTGACACTAGCATTTTTCTTTGGTATTGTTAAGCATTAAATATAATGCAGGAAAATTGTGTTAGTTTAAAAGATATTTTTTAAAATAATTTTAAGATAGCATATTTTGTTTCCACCTTAATACCAAGTGTTGCTTTTATGTCTAATCAACAGTACAATATATCCACATAAGGAGGTATGAGAAGGTGAAATGTCCTATTGTTTTCCCTTATATTTTTTAAATTACTAAAAATAAACCCTCTGTACTGCAACATCCCTTAGAACAGAATCTTCCAGAATCAGAGGTGGAAAAAAAATTACTTTCTGGCAAGGATGGCAGTTTATTTCCAGACTGATTTCATCAAAACATACATAACCTTACTCTTCCTGTTAGCACTAGGCTGCAAATAAAATATTGGTCTGTTCCACTGTAATTTAAAAGTCCATATTTGTGTGAGAAAAGGAATTAATATTTCTATATTTGGGACAAAATAAATATTTATTTTCTTGCTTTATTCATCATATTAGAGTGATAATGCCCACTGGGGTAGAGAATTTAAATCACAGCTCCCATAGAATTAGTTCTATTTATCACTTCTCTGTTTGTCACCGCCATGTAGATGAGATGTATGTATCAATGAATAATGTATACCAAATTACAAACACTGTGTATTTGGAGCGAAATGAAAGAAAAAGATGGTCCTCTAAGGAAACTCTTTGTTTCAACATAAATTATGTTGATTGTTTCATAAACACAAAGGCAAACTATTTATAAGAAACAATGTTTCTATTTTTTCTCTTGGTAAACTTTCCCCAGACTGATTTGTAATAATGCATTCAATATGAACTCTATCTTTATATGGGTATATTTGAAACAATTAAACTGTACTGCTTTAGTAATTTTCTGCATTATTTGATAATAAGAGATTGATTACCTAAATCACATAGTATTACCCTAATTTACTCAATGAAGTTATTATCTTGAGTTGTTACATGTCTCTAGAGTCCCCCTCAAGATGCAGTCACGTTGCCACTATTTTGCATCAATGGAGAGGTTTTCTCTTTAGTGAAGACTAGAAGATATATTTTCTTCAGAGATGCTCCTATTTCCAAGCCTCAGAAAATCCCATGCAAAACAACCCAAGCAGTGAGATGCAATTCTTTTCACTATGTAGATACCTGGTAGTATATGTGATGGATTGGTCGTCATGTCAAAGGCATCCAGAAACTTTTGTTTGTGGAGTAGACATAGCAAAAAGTACTAAATTATCTCAGATTTCCTCACATTAAAATTGTTATCAAAATTAGTATAATAACAAATTGCGATGTCTTTATGCACTAAATAAAAAAAAACAGACAACACATCCAAAGACTTTGCAGGAGTCAGCAAATTGAAAAAAAGGAAAATATTCTAACAATTCATTTATGTTAGCATTAAATGAGAGACACAAGATTTCTCTTTCTCCATAAAATTCTGTAACCCTAATGAAATTCTCACTAAAGGCTTTATTGTGTGACACCAAATTTAAGTGCAGAGCTAACTCTGGGGCTCATTCTAATTTAAACCTTTCTTCTTCTCCTTATGTATTAACATTTCTTCATCAGTTTCTTGTGCAGTCAAGATAGAAAAATAATTTACAACTTCCTCTCCCAACAGCGAGTCATCAGTGGTCTTCATCTCACACAAGAATCAGTTACTGACTCTTTATGCTTCCTTAGTCTTTAACAAGTGCGTATTACGAGGCATGATGCCTTTTTTCTTCATTAATCTACAAAACAATTATAATTACTATGAAGTGCATTTAAAAAATTCCTTATTAGGAAGGTCAGATAGCAACAATGAAATCATGGTACATTTTGACTCCTAGCTTTGTCAAAATTTAGACCTGGCATAACCACTAATCTTTTTACTTTGTTACACAGTGAAGTCTGCAGTTACAAGAATGTCTTTGCGATCTTTGCTTCTTTTTTGATCTTTGTAATTCAATATTGGCTATTATCATGCAGCCTTCCAAATTCAAAATAACAGTTATGCTCATTCCAGGGATACATGGAGATGAATCTAAGTTAAATTTCATGTCATTGATGCACTGATTTCAAAAGCCCTACAAAAATGCTTTGATAGCAAGTCAAGACCAAGCATGAAGTATGATTCATTTTGACTTGCTTTTCAAAGAGAATATGCTAAGAAACTTTACCCAAAGTCATGCTAGTCTTGCTATTATGTTCAGATTGACCTCCTTTAGCCAAATTCTCCACAGAACACTTAAGAACCCAGCTAGTTATTCAATTTGCCATATGTTTCATCCAGTTTGCAGGATATTACATGAAATTTCTAGTATGTTACTGATCAAAACCAACCACTTTCAGTGGAAAAATATTGAATAAGAATAAATAAAAAAAAATTCCTTCCCAAGAAAGTCATAATTGTAGCTAAGCAAGTAGAAGACTTCAGAATTATGAGTATGTAATCAATTTAAAGTGGCTGATCCAGTCACTTATAAACTGTAAATACTGTCACCTCAAGAAATAAGTCAGATGCATATCAATGTTATTCAAGAAAATACTCATGAATCAGGGTTTTTTCTGCATTATTTGACCCTGTAGCTCAGGATGACATATATAAAAGAGCATCACAGCATTTGTATTTTAAAAAATAGAACTGTCTTCGTGTTGTACCTCATTAAATCTTAAGTAAAGCAAACTTTAAAAAGTCCTTATTTACATTTTGTTGTAATTCTTATCATTAATGAAGCAGCTGAAAGCTTTTATTTAAACCTTATAATAAGGTCATAGTTTTTGGGTTGCTGCAAATGTCAGAAGGAGGAATTCATGTAAGAGCTAACCTGGGATTAATAAAAATAAATGTGCTCATTGCATTGAAAAATCCTTGCAATGAAAGGTCACTGTTAGCTTTGAGTTCCAAAAATAGAACTGTCTTATAAAGACTATCAAAACCAATATTAAAAAATCAGAAAAGCATTGAGAATCTTACCTGCGTGACTTTTGCACTAAAGCAGGATGGATAAAGCAGGATGGATAAATGTAATAACTGTAATATGGAATAATGACTTTTGCTTTGTAACAGACCAAGATGCCCATATATAAAATGATCCCTTTCCTGACCAATATTTTTACTTGAAGGATAAATCTGCTGCATAAATTCTACTAAGAAACTTTTTCATTCATCTTTCCACTCCTAGTCATCTGCTAAGCAAAAAAGTGTACAGTTCTTGTCATCCACATTTCCTTGGCAGGTAAAAAGTCTTTAACCACCTCCATGCCACATTTAGAGGAAGAAAAATTTAATCACATCATACAATAATGTGAAACATTAAGACAGCAGGTGCACTTGTTTTTTACAAAAGCTGGTCAAATTCTATTGACAACTGAAAATGTTGTATCACAGTGTTTTGATAGCACTGTTAATAAGAATACTATTAATGGTGATGATAATTTATCTATAATATTTTGCTTTTATATCAAGTATCTCATGTCCATTTTCTCATAAGTGGTAATTAGTAGCCACTGCGTCTCTGCTAAATCAAGTATATAGTGAATGACTTAAATTTATAACTTAGGCTATTTCTGTCATGTTTCAGGGAAGGGTGTGGGTTTGGGCTCCATTCAAACAATATGACATCAAAAATAAAATGGCATGAAAGAAGAGAATTTTGTCTCAGTTTGATACTAAATATCATAAATGAAAGCTGGGTTCAAGAGAAGGCATCTCACTATATCAAACCTAGCCAAGCTAAACAAAGAAAAAGAAAACAAACAAACAAGCAAATAAACATGACCTCAAAACAAATAACTAAACTGAAGACAGATGTAGGATCTTGCCCTGCTGAGATTTTTACCTCAGACGCTTTTACAGAGGGTTTTGACCTCAGACCATTGGGGACAGTATACTGAGGGGGAGCCCCTAGTCAGTTCACAGTGGGAACCATGGTTCTTAGGAGCTAGTAGTATGCTAACAGGACTATCCTCTATTTGGTCAAGTTTCCAGTTCTTTTTCTCTGTTGGTTCAGGATTTTTTTCTTATAAGGTCATGTTCTGAGTACACGTTCATCACTGGACCTTTGCCCTCAGATACCCCTATACCTGTCTGTGTTTGCCTTGCTCAGAAGTCTTTGAAATCCAGTACCTGTAACTGTAACCTGCGGTTTCCAAGTTGGTTATTTTCGTTATTAAAATTTTTATTTTCCGGGCTTGTCCATCACTCCCACTCCTCATTTTTAGCCAGCTTCTGCCAGCCAAGCCAAGCAAGGAGATCACACTGATCTAATCTCCATAGACAATAGCCCCCCATTACCACATTTCAGTTAGTGACAAGGAATTATGGAACAGAATGATTTTGCCTCAAGGGACAGACTAGTTATGAGAGTGAAGTAGAAAATATACTGATCTGAGAAGGTCCTGAGAAAGTTTGTCCTGACCAAATCTCATGGTAAGGGGTGAGTTGGTTGAGTTATAGTCTCACAGACATTAGCAGAGTGTCATAAAAAATTTGAAAAAGATTGAAACCCACGACACTAGCTGGTATAAAGATTGTCTGAATAAAAAAGACCTTATTATTTTTAAAATAGCATTAGTGGTTGTGTTGTCTTTGCATGGCCTGATTTTGGTAGCAGGGAGCACAGAGTGGCTTCTGTGAGAAGCTGCTAAAACTTCCACCATGTCTGGCAGAGCCAGTCCCTGACGACTCTGAAGATGGACGTGCTGCTGGCCAAAGCCAGGCCAGTTAGAGAGGTTGATAACATATTTAGGAAGAAAATAAACACAAATTAGGGCACAGTGCTAGACAAGAGGAGGAGTGAGAACATGTGGGGTAAAACAGCATGGAGACACTGAGGTCAGTGGAGAAGGAGGGGGTGGAGCTGCTCCAGGCACTGAAGCTGAGATTCCTCTGCAGGCTGTGGTGAAGACCATGGTGAAGCAGCTGTGCCCCTGCAGCCCATGGGTGCGCGGGGAATGCAGAGACCCACGTGCAGCCCATGGGGGAGGTGCCCATGCTGGAGCGGAGGGATGCCTGGGGGAGGGTGTGACCCAGTGGGAGACCCAGTGGAGAGAGGGCCCTTGCTTCCAGGCTGGAGCAGCCTGTCCTTGGAGGAATGCATCCCATGGAAAGAGTGACCCATGGCACAGCAGTTTGGGGAGGAGTGTCTGCCTGTGAGGGCAGTTCAGGCTGCAGCAGTTTTGGAAGGACTACTACTTGCGACTTTGGAACCACACTGGAAAGGAAAGTGCCCTACCGCCTCACAGTGGAAGGACATCTCTGGTGACAAACTGACCAAACTTCCCATGCCTAGTCCCCTGTGCTGTTGGTGGGAAGGAGGGAGGGGCTGGGATGAAAAATGTGTTTTAAGGGCTTACTTCTCATCATCCTCCTCCGATATTTTTAGTAATAAATTCACTTAGTACTTCTAAGCTGAGCCTGCTTTGCCGTTGGAGGGTTGTCTCCTGGTCCTTATCTCACCTCATGAACTCTTCAAGAAATTTTTCTTTCCTCTTCCCAGCTGTGACAGAGGACGGTGAGTAAGTGACTTTTGTGGCTGCCAGCCAGTCAGCCAGTGTCAAACCATGACAGTGGTGTAATATATGTTCATTGCTCAATTTAACCACCAAGAAATATTTAATTGTTCTCTGTTTTTGATTCTGAAAATAAATAATAATTTTGAAATACTTGTCTTCATCTTACTAAAAAGTAATCAAATGGATTTAGGTGCCTACTGTGATTTAAGAGACTTTAGGATATCCTATCTCATATTATTGCTTGCCAGGAGGAGGAGAAAAATTATGATGAGGAGAAGGAAGGGAGAGAAGGAAAATAATGTGAAGAGAAGGAGAAGAATAAGAAGAAGAAAGAGAAGGAGGAGAAGAAAAACAAAAGAAAAATAAAAAGCAAGATGTGTTTATTTCTTATCTCTTCCTTTCTCCTCTTTTTCCTCTTAGCAGAATCCACTTTTCTTGTCATCATGCTGGTTTCTTCTCAGAAAAAAAGCTCCCTTTCATCAGGAATTATCATGTAGATAATTACCTGCAAGATGTGGAATGGAATCTCTTTCATAGTAGGCTCCCCTTAAGTCCTGGAAGACACAGAATGAACACCTCCACTAATTTTTACCCACCTTACCATCTGAAGAGATCACTGCAGAACAATGTAGGGATGAGAAACAACAGTTAAAATTTAGAAGCTTATTGATGACAGAGGGTCAAATAAGAAGCAAAATATAACTCTCATCTATCATGGGGATTCAGGTTATGTGTATGATGTCATTCTGGAGATCACTAGATGAATACTTATTAATTAGTTAACTGAACTTCTGGGTATTTGGTTAACATTTAATCTCTGCTTAGTTTCCGAAATACAACTTTTTTTTTAAGGAAGACTGTGAAACAATACAAAACATCACTGAACATATCTTTAAGAACAGTGCAGCACTACACTGTTTAAAAAACGCCATAGTCAAATGGTGTTCATTTGTTGTCAAATGATCTGGGGAAAACCCCCAAGAACAGCAGAGTGGAAAAGAAGTTGTTTTACTATAAAGAGCATGGGTTGAGGTAGACGGTTTAATAGGTTAAGCAAATGCTGAGTGCACAAGCAAATCTATTCAAACCTTCCAATGCAGAGGCAGATGTTCAGCCATTCCCAGGAAAGCATAACTCCATCAAGCATAGCAGTGACTTGGGTCACCAAAACACCATCCCTTCAACTGTCCCATCTCTTCCTTCTTTCTTCAGCTTTGTATACCAAGCATGATGCCATAAGGTATTGGATCCCTGTGGTCATTTGGGGTCAGCTGTCAGCTATCTCCTTCCCACTCCTTGTTCACCCCCAGCCTTCTTACTTCTGGAGTGAGACTCTGAAAATCCTTGATGCTGTGCAAGCCCTGCTCAGTAACAAAAAACTTCCCTGTGTTATCAAAGCTGTTTTCAGCACAAAAGCAAACACAACCACAGCCAGCATGCTGTTACACACAACATCCTTGTCTCTAAATTGGAGAGATAAGGATTTGATGAGTGGACCTCTCAGTGAATAAGGAATTATCTGCATGGTCACAGTTAAAGAGCTGCTGTCAAACAGCTCAATATCCAAGTGGAGATCAGCATCAGGTGGCATTTCTCAACAGCTGGTATTGAAACTGGATTTTTTTAACATCATTATCAAGAACATGAACAGGGGATGGAGTGCAGCAAATTTGATAAGAGGGACCTTGACAAACTGGCGAGGTGGATCAGTGCAAACTTCATGAAGTTTAACAAGGACAAATGCATTCTGCACCTGCCTCAGTGAAATTCCCAACACGGATACAGTCAGGGCGATGAGCATATTGAGAGCAGACGTGTGGAGAAGGCCTTTGAGGTATTGGTGGATATCAAACTGAATGTGAGCTGACAGTGTGAACTCACAGCACAGAAAATGAACAATATCCTTTAGGACTGCACCAAAAGCAGTGTGGCAAGAGGTTACCCTTCTACTCCACACTGGTGAGGCCCTATCTGGAGCATTGTGCCAAGCTCTGGAATCCCCAGTATAAGAAAGACATGGACCTGCTAGAACAAGCCCAGGGAGGGTCAAGAAGATGATCAAGAAGGTTTGAATGATCAAGAAGGTTTGAATCACAAAATGGAGAGGCTCAGAGAGTTGGGATGTTCACCTTTGTGACAGTGGTCACTGGGGTTGTCAGGTGAGGGAAGAGACGAGAATGTTGACTCCCTGTTCAGAAGGCTTGATTTATTATTTTATGATATTTGATACATTAAGACTATACTAAAGAATAGAAGGAAAGGTTTCTTCAGAAGGCTAGCGAAGAATACAATTAGAAAAGAATGATAACAAAAGCAGCTGGCTCGGACAGAGAGTGAGAGCCAGCTCTGCCATGACTGGTCACTAAATCCAAACATCCACAGGAGACCAATCACAGATCCACCTCTTGCATTCCACAGCAGCAGATAACGATTGTTTACATTTTGTTTCTGAGGCCTCAGCTCCTCAAAAAGGAAAACATCCTAAGAAAGGATTTTTAATTAAAAGATATCTGCGACACCACTTGGAAAAGGGAAGCCTCCAAGAACACCTTACAGCAGCCTTCCAGAAGCTGAAGGTGGTCTACAGGAGAGCTGGAGAGAGACTTTTCACAATGGCATAGGGTAATAGAGTGAGGGATAATGACTTTAAACTGAAAGAGAGTAGGCTTGGATTAGATAGTGGGAAGAAGTTATTTTCTGAAAGGGTGGCACTGGAAGAGGTAACCCAGAGAAGATGTGGATGCCCTCTCCCAGTGAGAATACATAACAGTTTTGTGTAAGACATCTGATCACTCTTCAAATGGTATGAAGAAGGTTTTTGTAACCAGAAATACACCAGTTTCATATACCTGTCATACACAGCCATGAACAGCTGAAAAAGCAACATCTTAGACATCCAGACAGTATAAAGAACTCTACCCAACATACACAGACTTTTCTCTGATGTCAAAAAAAAGTAGTATCTCAGAAAACACCCAGTTGTAGACAGCTATGCATAAAGTAGGAAACTTTTACATTTAACATAGCATATTTCACAAAACTCAATAATGATGAAAATATTCCAAAATTAGGGCAGTAACCTTATTTTGAAACAGCAGTTACAGAAACTTTGCAGATATTTAATAAGTAACCATAAATCCATAACAATAATTTTGGAGGATATCTTTGCAGTATCAAGGGTCTTGGCCAGTTTTCATTAAAAGTTCAGACCTTTCAAAGTCAGCTGTTTTCAGTGGGAAATTAAATTAAAGTTGTTACTTGAATTTCAAATATCCTTGTTGAACTAGTAAAATATAACTATGGACTTCTAAAAGTGTAACTGTATAGATTTAATACATTTTACCAGGGCCTCAGTAGGTATTAAATAATCCCACCTACCACAATTTCTATTAGACATTGTTCTTTGTGACATTTTAAAGTAATCTTGAGATATTTCAGAAAATATTTAACCTTATGATTCTTCCCAGTGCAATACTAAGGTTTTTTAAATGTGTGGTATGCTTAAATTTGGCCACATATTTGTGATATTATATTGATTATACATAGGGAATATTGAATTTGTTATATATATTGAATTGATTATATATTATATATTATATATTTGCAGAACAATTTAATGTTTTATTTTTTAAGCAAATGTATTAGAAAAATGTGTAGCTCTTTCTTGGGAAAGGTCCTGGCAGCCACCACCCAAGAAGCTCTCTCCCTGTCTTGTTTAAACCCAGACTGGGGGCTTTTCCCAAAATCATGAAGCTGTGGAATTCCCTTTTCCTATTGTAAGAAAATTTAATACTTATTTGATCATCTCATTAACCAGCCTGGCCAGCTTATTGATTGCAGTAGAACCTGTAACAGATGCTGTTTAAGCAGACCTCGCAACCCTGCCCACTTTCTGGACCATTCTTGCTTCTTGTTATTCTCAGCAGAGATGAATTTCCAATACTATAACCATGACCATTTTAGTTACTGTTTTCAATTTTTCCAGAAGATTTTGCATTCCAGAAAACAATACTGTTTTATACTCTATTCAGAAGAGTACTCAACTTCATGCTCAGAAGTGTCTGCTCTTCTTGATCCTGCTATCATCTAACAGTTAGAGTTCTAAATGGAAGAAAGCCTCTTGAGAGGGTGAAGACTGGAAAGATTTTGCCCTTTTTTCTTTTTTTAATTTTTTTTCTTGCTAATAGTTTCAGTAAGCACTGAGTGTGCACATAGATCGGACAAAACTAAAGTTCTCTTTCCTTGGCTGGTGACACAAGGAAGACCACCTTTTTTTCTGTAATGAGTACTACAAAAATAATGCAGGACACTGAGTTATCATAAACTCAAAATAATTGTATACTGCATTTTAATTGAAATCTGCCTCATTAAGAGCACAGGATTGATAGGCACCAGGGAAGGAATTATTTTCTCTATCAAATAAGATTTTTCCAATTAAAAAGAATAGCTACTAGTTGTGTCCTTCTGAAACCCAGTTCTGAAATACATGGGACTTTATTTTGAAAACTCATTTAAAGTTACTAGCTCAATTAATTTTGGAAACTCATCTGGAGTTACTAACTACAGTGAATTTTTGCAGTAAAAAGTGTACCTATAAGAAAGTCCAGATAATATCAATATTTCATGTTGTCTTACAATGATAACTAAAGAGTTAGAAGTCTTTGTGATTTAGAGTACTTGTTTGCAATGACTAATTTGTAATTTTTGTCATGTAAGCAAAAATTTAGATCTGTGATAGTTTCCTGAACTATACAATTCATGAGGAGAGATGTAGCTTCGCCAGTTCTCAAATAAGAGCAACTGTCCTGCTGGACAGGTATAATAAACATCTCTGTCTGTAAAGCAAGGCCAATGCTTATATAAGACACCGATATCAGGTCATGTTTCAAAGTGAGCAGCTATGATATTTGATATTAGCACCTATTCAGTTGCTCTTAGTATTAGTTACTGGAATTGTGTTCCAATAAATATGCCTTAAGTATGATTATAACTTACTTGCATCTCAGAGAAGGTAGGAAAGGACTAATGTCACTGAAGTACTCAGATGTTTTGATGATAAAACAGAAATACCTGCCAAGAATTAGAAGTAGTTCTTTATATCCCATAATACCTGATAGAGCTGTTCTTATATGAGATTATGTGAGACAAAAGAAGGTGGGAGGAGGAAAATAAAGACATACAAAATGTTATATTTTAGATTACAAAGACATACAAAATGTTATATTTTAGATTAGAAAGACATACAAAATGTTATATTTTAGATTAAAATTCTGCAGTCAAGCATGTGTTACAACATCTAATATGAAATTAAACGAGTATGGTTTCTTTTTCTGATTGTTAACAGAAAACATGTGTTCTTTAATATATTTTAAGGAACAGAAAATAATACCAGCAAATAAGGCAATTCCTGTGTTGAATATGAAAAATGCACATATGAGATGATTCCACTAAGATTAAAATGAATGGTTCAGACTTTTCAAAATACTTTGTAAGTTCTTTCAACTGATATAAAGAAGCAAATGAAGTGCCCCAAATCTGTGAGCATTTGCTGCACAAGTTATAGTTTACCTAGCATAATACCGTTGCATTTTCTTATAACTTTCATCCATGTATACATAAATATGTGGCAGGATTCTATCCTGTATAAAATCATAGTAAAAACTGTAGGTTTTTGGGTTTTAGTTTGTGGTTTTTTTGGGTTTTTTAAATATTATCTTACTAATCAAGACCCTGTGGAAGACATGAAAACATTTAATTTGAAAAAAAACTTGTGTGTAGTTTTATACTTCCATTTCTGCAGGTAGCAGAAGAAATGTTCTTGTGTCAGAAGGGATGATTTGAATTAGATGTAACCAGAAACATGAATAACAGAATATAAATAAATGGTGCATGTATAATCAAGTACAAAGATGTACCAATTTGTTTTTTCAGAAGTGAGAGCATTCTGCTGTATATCATAAGGTTACAGTAAGCAATAAGATATAAAACCCTAAGCACTGTAGATTTTAATGGATTGATATCATCCCACTAACTCCAGGGAGGGGATGAGGCTAAAGTCTGCTATGAATATCCAGCTAACTTGTAACAAAATTGACAGACAGTGTATTTGCCCTAAAAGAACATTTTATACCATATTTAAGAGATAATAAGTACTTTTAACCCACAACTCTCTTTAATACTGTGATCCACAAAAATTTGGTGAGATTTTTTAAAAATTATTCTAGCTGCCTACTTCACTACCTTTAAAATAATTTTCTGTTTAATTAGCTCACAATTTCCTTGTCTGGGAGACAATTCAAAACCCTTGAGTTAGTGTCTTCTGATCTGAAAACCTGTTAATATTTAATGCTTCTTATTTTAACATCTTACTTTTCATATCTATTGTATGAAAATTATTTCAAGGATTAACACTTATTTTGATTTAGCTCAACATGTATGTTGTTAATGCATTGTGTTCTTGGGTGGTGAAAGAAAAGACTTACTTCTGTGAACCTTTTAACTCATTAATTTGCTACTTTCTTTGCAGGAGAAGTATATATCAGCTCTTTAGAACTGAATACATTTCTGCAGCAGTTAGAAAATCTGCAATCTTTCTCTGCAATAATATTTTGCAAGATCAGGGTCTTGGAGATTTATCTACTTTCTTTCAAAGAAAAAAATAAAATCCAAATAAACTGAAAGAAGGAAAAGGAATATGAGACACCAATATGAATACATCCTAGCAAAGATCCTTCTAAGTCATCCATTGAATCCCCATGCCCAAGGCTTATCGGGTAGGAAATACTTTCAACTTAAGGTGAATTGTTTTCTCACACCCCTGACAAAAAATTGGATATCCAAAAATGTGTCACAGACACAGTCAGAAAACCATTTTTGAGAACACCTTCTTCTGACCTGCTCCCCTCTCCCTGTGTTTCTACATGTATCATTGTATTCCTAAAGGAAAATTTTTGAAGAAACATGGGAATTCCCCATTCAATTCAAAGAGAATATTTCAATTTATCAGCTTCTTCCAGTTGCTCCAGTATCCCCAGTTCTGCTTTCATAAATTGAGGTTACATTGACCAAAAAAGTTCATTGATCCATAAGGTCACTATCAGACTGTGCCCTCCATAAGGAGATCACATGGCACCTTTCTTCATCCCTCTCTGCTCACCATGCTGGCACCTGAATTCACAGTTTTACTTAGCATCCTTAAATTTCAGTTTTAAAAATCTCTAAGGCCATATTGGCATCTGGAGAAAAACAGTGGCAGAGAATTGCTATAGTTGCTAGAAATGCACTCTCAAACATGTTCAATCAGTTTAAAAATTCCTTGCAAGTTTTGGTATTTTCCAAAGAACTGTAAAGCCATTATTTGTGAATGGCTGGGCACCATCCCCAGAGGCAGTTTGTGTGTAGCTACCCTTTTTGGAGGCTAAAGAAATGTAGTAGCAGAGGTGTCTTTTTCTGTGCCCATCAGCCATGCCAGCTGACAAATGAATAACCTTGGGACAGTCTGAAGCCACTTAAATAAGTGGTCTTCGAGAAATAACGGGTTAAAATGTAAAATGCAAGGTATTCGAGAAAGCTTAGCATTAAGAAATCATAGAAGTAATAAATTATTAAGAAAACAGAACACATTGATAGGAGAGAACACTAAACCATAAAAGACAAGATAAGAACAAGGAAATGGTAACCCAAGCAGTTTTAGGAGCCAACAATATCAGTTTGACCCAGTAACTTCTGCCAAGCTATGGAGACCATGCCAAATACTCCAGGAAACTACCTAAATTAGGAGAAGTTCACAAGTTTAGCTCGAGGAAGACTCACGAGAAGACCCTCTGCCCATGATGAAGGCACAGGAACACCCACCAAGACGACTCCTCAAAATGGAAGACTCCGCCTCCACTCCGCCTATATATGAATATGAATGTAAAGATATGAATATGAGTGTAAAATGATGTAACCTATGCCCAAACTTGTATAAAAGGGCTGCATTTATTGCTAACGGTAGAATCCTTTGTCCAGGGCGACCTGGAGGATTCTCCAATGCATTGCTAAATGAATACCTCCTGCTTATAGACTTGGAAACATAGTCTCTGAGCAGTCACTATTTCGCCTTTTGGGGCAAATTCAGTATCATGAATGCTCACAGAATAATTTCATTAATTATTTATATGTCCAGTCAGTAACAACAATAGTAATATAGAATTTCTAAATTGCGATTTTGAAGAAATAGCAAAAATCTTATTTCATCCTTGATTGTGATGGGAACCATGGCCAAGCGAGCATTTGGAATGATCAATTTTCCCCCCCTTTTTATAGCTGGCTTTCTGGTTCCTAGATTGAGTTATAGTTTATTTTTGATTGATGAAATGTCACACATTTTTAATCATTTCTAAAAAATGTGTCAATGTTTATTTGTCATTTCGTAAAACACACTATCATCTTTGAATCATCATGTTTCTTAAGAACTAATAATTTAAGGGGAAAATTATGCACCTTTTCAAGACAGTAAATATGCTGAAAAATAATATAATTTCTTGAGCATGTGTCACAGTAATATCATCAATATTATTGTCATTATCCATCAGCTGACATGTAAATTACACATTCCCTAAAGCTGAGTGTGATATGAAGTGCAGGAAACCTAGATTAGGGCACTCTTCTGAAATGATGGAAGGTTTTGTATCTAAGGTGCTGGAGCACCTCCAAAGAGATCAAGAAGTCCCTAGGTTTCAGAAGCAGTGAATATGTTTGCAGTTCTTTTTTCAGGAAAAGCTGGCATACACATCCAGAAGTATCTCTGGGACTGCATGTTTCAATTTATGGGGTATCATTTTCATGGAGGGAGTTTGGGAGGAAAGACAAAATTCTTGATCTGTTCTTCTGTGGCAGCTGTAGCAACAAGAATAACAAGAAAGGCAGACCTGTCCACTGATGTCCACTAGAAGTAGCTTGATTATAGTTTCTAATACTCCTGCTACTTATGCCCACTGGCAAAAAGCATGTTCAAAAAACTGCAGGCCCTGAGACGAAATCTTTCCCCAGTCCCATCATCTTCATCTCTCTGACCCTCCCACCCCACTCCACCTCCCAATCACTTACCAGTCTTAAATTTGAAAGAGATTAAGTTGTTAAAGGGAAATTAAAGTACTTTCTTATCATGGCATTATACTGTTAGGCTATAATCTATACCTAGAGCTCAATATTTTACTGACAACCAGTTCTGAAAATTCTGAAATCTTGAAAATTACTGAAAAGTTTTGTGAACTAACTATTACAAAAATTTGTTTCTGTGAGAAGAACTTTCATGATCCAGGTTGTTCTCTTCCAGTATGACCACAGCTGATATTGATGTGTCACAGAGTGGTTTCCTGAGTAGAAACAGACAGATTAATCACAGCGAGTCTGAGTCAGCTTATTCTTCTTGGGTTAAAGAATTCCAAACACTGACTAACCCTGGGGGGAAATGAATATATTAATATTTTAACTGAAGTTCTCACTTTTCACCTTATCAGCACAATGATTGTTTCCCTATTGTGGCTGCTTTAATTAAAAGTTAAACAAACTCTACTTCTTTCTAAGTTTATTGGTGATATCTTAAAGCACCTGAGTATATTACCCAGACAGATTACAGAGAGATTTTCACCCCAGATGCATTTAAAAGTGGATACAACTTTCTTTGTTCTTTGTATGTTCTATTGCAACATTTAAAAGGCCTTTTCAAGAAACAGAAGCACAAGCATTTAACTGAAAAAGCTGATGACAAAACATAACATGAGCTATTGTGTGTTGTCTGGAGTTTTAGCAAGGAAGACACTTCTAAGCTAAATTGTATTTTGAAGAAGGAGACAGCAAATAATTTAACAATGCCTTTTATCCAGATTAATAGAAAAAAAAGCTCTGTATGTGGAATTGATAGGATAAGACAGGCAGCTAGTTTATTAAATTTGAGCATCTTTAAAAATGAAAGAAGACACTTTCTCCTCAACACAGCAGCCTTTTCCATTCTTTATTAGCTTACAGTGGAATCAAAAATCTTTCTCTATCAGCTCTATGACAGTATTTATACAATTTAACAAGCAATTCTATAACAGACTTTGCCTTGTTATTAATTGAAACATTATTACAGACAATATTGATTTAGAGGTATCAAAAATGCCCCAGATCCTCAGATAAGTTATCACATTGATTGGTTCTCCTATAGTTAAAAATTAATGTTTCATTTCTAATTGAATCTCCTCTTTGGGAAAATAGGATGCTTTTATTTGTTAAACTAAAGACAGCAAACAAAATGAAATACAGATCTCTCTTTCTAAGCAGGTACTCAATGGTAAGTCACATCTTCATCCTCTATGAGAAGAGGTAAATGTTTTGAGCCCACAGTTGTTGCTAGAGCTGGAATATCACTTCTTGAAATGGGATCAGATATTTTGATATTCTCAAAAAGGTTTCTAAGTAGGTACTCCAAAGTGTAAAAAAATCCACCTAGACATATATCATACATGGCATACTCAATAGAGTGAAAAGGTCTGAAACCATAATGCTGGCCATTTTTCATACACACTTGTAAACAAATATTTTTAAATAGTTTACTTGCCAACTGGAAATTCACTGACAAGACACACTGTTGAATGATTACATTGTCAGGTTTCTGTTGACTTCTGTATCCCTGTTTCACACTCCTGTGTCCAGAAAATCAACTGAGTCAACATAACATCAGTTGAGAACTTAAACACTTCATAATGCAAATCAGAGAGAGAGGGAATGTATAAGAAATTTATAAATGGAGATCAAAGAATATTCAGAGTGTGTGTCTCTGTGGGGCTGAAATAATGAAACATTAACTGATTTTTTGTTATCCACATTTCTTTCATTTATATTTCCTTGATATACAAGACTTTTTATTTTTTCTTACTGAAATGAAAATAGAGATATATTGCCTAATAAATACACTTGAAGTTACACAAAAATACCCAAATTCCAACTATGTTGCATCACAAAATGTTTTGTAGAAGCTCAGGAAAGATCTCATTCCGGTGGCACAAGCAGCACAGAGACCACTGTGGTAAGTATCTGCTAGTTTAGGCTCTTCTGTTTTGAAGGTGTCTTGTTTAAACAGTGTCACAACATCCTCTTCTCCCTTTAGTCCTTGAATATTGTTGGTGGAACTGAGGATTAATCAGAATTGTTATTTCCTTGTCCGTGGTTTCTTTTTCTATAAAGAATACTTTTTATGTTCTGCCAATTTTATGACAAGATTTTGTAGCATGATGCAAAGAATAACATAAAGGTTAGTATCAAGCCTCAGAATAAAGATCAAGGATTGTAATCAAAGGACAACACAAATAACCTACAGGTGACCAGAGATCAATGCCAATTCAAGGCCTGCTGCTTTGCTGAAATATTTATGGGTAGTTCTTTGGGAGAATAATAATCTAGATAAAATTTATCAAAGAACAGGTTTGCGCAGAAATTTTGGGAAGGATCTATGATTGAAATAGAAAAAAACCCAAGATGCAGAGCTAATGAAGACCAAGTCATGCTGTTCTTCTAGGTAAGAAACACTTAAGTGTTAACCCTGTGTCAGAGCCCAGGAATAAATACCATTTAATGGGATTTGCTCTGCCTGCAATTTACAGAGTTAGACCGAACATCTGACATAAGATCCAATATGTAGAAAAGATACTATTTATCAAGAAGTTAAGTAGTTAGAAAAATCAGTATTCTGACACTTTAAAAAGAGGAAAGTATGATGAAGCTTATTTTTAACCTGCGGCTAATACAGCCTTACTTGTTAGAATAGCCTGTTAGCTCTCTGTGGCAGAAGAAAGTGTGCCATAATCTGACAGATTATTTAATGCATCTAGAAATTTTCAGATTGTTACTTAAACATAAGACAAACTGGAATAAGAAATAGTATTGAATCCTTTTCTTATTTTCATCATGTACAGAATAGAATTTTCAAGTCCTATAATCTGCAAGATATCCCTCTAGATACAGAAATAAATTTCAGAAATTCACATTAATTGACTTTTTATGTCATTGATTGATTTTTTTATGTCATTAAAATTAAATTTTAAAACTAGGTAGTCTTGAAAATATTTTTCTGGTGCTTGATATATATATATTAACTTTTATCTGGGGACTAATATTTGTGGAATAGAATGGTATAAATATTTTACTCTAAATTTCATGGAAGACTCATATGCTTTCTCAAATCCCAATGGACAGGAAACATGTTTGTTCTATAACAAATTTAATAATTTCCAGGGGAAAAAAATCATTCCTTGTAGTAAACACTTCTATTGTTTTCCTGTGTTTTCCTTCCAGTTAATCTCCTTGGATTTTGTTTGGTTGGTTTTTTTATTTGTTTTGGGGATTGTGTTTTGGTTTGTTTTGTTGTTTGTTTGGGTTTGGGCTTTAGGGGGTGGAGGTGTATTTTCTTTGGGTATTGTTTCAGGTTTTTTTGTTAGTCAGTATTCTACTTATTTAGGATATGAAATGTACATTTAAAAATAAGAAGTGATGCTTTTTGTGTTTTGATTGTTGATGTTCCTGCTTTAAAAGTATTTAAAATAAATTTATTGATAATTTAAAACTTTATACAAAATATTCCTAAATTGGAAATATATTGATTTTTTTTGTAATGTGGGAAAAAAGTACTTTAATTTTTTTAATCGGGTTTTATGAAATCTATTTATTAATCATACTTTGCAATATTTTTTCACCTGAAAATTATCATCTGCCAGTCAAATAAAATGCAGCAAAATCTCAGCATTTTTCAAAACAGCCCTACATCCCATAAAGGTCAATGGAATCAAGGTTATGGACTATCCTTAAGAAAAATGGCAACTTGAGAAAGTAGTATTTTTTCACTCTGCTCATTTGGACTGAGGTCTACAGCTGCTTCTCTCTGTGTGCTCTCGGCTTCCTGACAAAAATAAGGTACCAACATTTTTC
The DNA here is from genome assembly GCA_013398715.1 of Nesospiza acunhae. Taxonomy (NCBI): domain Eukaryota; kingdom Metazoa; phylum Chordata; class Aves; order Passeriformes; family Thraupidae; genus Nesospiza; species Nesospiza acunhae. The sequence continues at coordinate 167,291 of VZSU01001130.1, read as the reverse complement.
TCTGAGTGCAGATTCACTTCATCGTCATTGTGACATTTAAAAGGCAATAACCATTTGTAAAATGGCATTTTAACAAATGGCAAATCTGACCTCACGTTGAGAACAATAGATAAAAAAGAGCCTCTATTAGAGAAAATTTGAAGCAATAATCTCTACCAATGAACCAAAAAAATCAAAGAATGCATAAAAGAGTAATTTGTAATGAAAAATTTAATATTTAAATTTATTTGCTGTCTAGAAGACAAAGAAGAGAAAATATGGTGTGCTTGTATGAATTGGAATGAATGTAGAAATCAAGGGAGACAGTATATTTCTTCAAAGATGCACACAATTAAATTTGGCAGAAGATCAGGGGAATAAGATTCAGCTGTAACACAAAAAAAAAAGAAAATTTAAAGAACCCCATTTTATAACAAACTAAATAGGTTTTTTTCTTTACTAATTTTATATTTTTTAAAGGCACAAGAAAAACAATAACTTAAATTAGAAAACATGGATGTGGGTGGATTTATTTAAGATAGTGTATGCAGAAAAAGACGAACTAGACCCTAATACATGAAGAAGATGCATTTTACAAACAAGGGAAAATATTGAAGCATGGCAGGAGGTCCCACTTGAAGGAACATAGCTTCTTTTTGCTGAGTTTTTTGCCTATTGGTGCTGCCTCTTTAAACATCAGCACTGTATTAATCACAGGAAAGAGTACAGGTTGCAGATCAAGTCTGTGGGTTCCTCTCTGGTGGCTTCACATAAAAGATGTCCCTCTTATCCAAGTAATTCAGGGATGAAAAAATATTACAGATGTTGAATTTATGTGAATGCTTGCTCCCTGTTTATTAACTCATCAATCTTGTGAGAAATAAAAGTACCAAACAGGTGAGTGTGCTTTTCTTATCCTGGTGGCTCTACAGAGTCTAAAAGTAATCAATATCTATAATTACTAAATCCTTCTAGGACATTTTAACCCTTCTTTAGTAGTCTACTTCCACCTCTTACTGGTTGATCAAATCCAAAGCTAATTAGAAAGAATGAAGTTTTAATTACTGCACTGACACTTTTCATATATTTCTCAGTCTTATTATAATTGGTTCTGTCGTAATGGCAGACTAAGTATTTTTTTCCTGTTTAAATTTGATTAATTACTAGAGCTTGCTCAGTAAAAAAGTATGAGTAGAGCAGATAAGCATAAAATATGCAGAGACGCCCTGAGAGTGAACAGATCTATTTTTGCCATGCAAGGGTTTTTTTTCAAGTTTGATTTTGATTTACATACATTTATCTGTGTGTGTGTCTGTGTTCAGACAATTTTAAGAAAAATCAGAAATATTTGAGCAACAAATACTTTTAAAGATTCAGGTCTCAATGTAACATTTCTGAGAATATTCAAAATGCAAAAAAAATGTTTATTTCATCCCCATTTTGCTAAATTTCTAAAAAGAAATTGCTGTTTTTAAGAAGCATCCTTGAAAAAAAGGTTGGTTTGGTTTTTTTTTTCTGTTCACTTGCGCTATCTGATTAAAGTAGTCCTGTTTTTTGTCTCTAAATTGTGGGAAAGGATAATCCAGATTCCTTTTGAAGATCACTCTTGAAAATATTATACATAATTTCAAGAAGTTTGATGTTGAAATTTAGTCTGAATAACTATCACCTAAAAGTATATTTAAATAAATTATTGCAGATACTATATTAGGTAGAGTCATAATTTAGTCCCTTCAAATTAAAAATACAAATGCTGTGAGTGTCTTACCACAGACATATGCAAAGCTTAAGTGTAGTACCAGACCTCTGGATCAAAAAGAAATTGTTGTTTTCCAAAGATAATGACTTGTTTCATGCCTTTTTCATGCCGTTCTCATTTTCTTGGGTGACTTATGTTCATGGAGTTTTAAGTAAAAAATTTTTTCGTCATGAATATTTTAAATTAGGAGTTAATACTAATGTGGCTTTTGAGTCATAACTTTTTATAAGAATTTTATTTGTCTGATTAATACAGCTATTTCTGTATATAGAATAACAAACTTGATAAAGGCTTTTTCAAAATTTGTATTAGCATGTTTTACAATTTTTTCAGAAACTTTAAGTACAACAGGCACACTTTATAACTTGAAGTCAGAGGAGGGCCAAATCAATGGACTGGGAAACTTCTGACTTTTTTTTCACAAATAACATGATTCTTTTCATTCACAACATAATCAACCTGTTATTCAGTGGCAAAATTATGAAAAGAGTATTTTTATGTATATTATGGAAAACCAGAAAGAATAACTACTGGCTAAAATGCTACTGCTAAAGAGCAAGTATTTTAGGTTGTTGTTAGGAAGACTAGAAATTTATTCAAATTCTAAGATCATGGCTTGGTACCAAAATGTCATTACTACCAGCTACTGTCCAAAACCTGTATATTGGAGATGTCAAACTGACCCACTGAGATGGAAGATTCGTTGGAGTTTTTATGTAGAGCCCTACTGTGAGTAGAATTACTTATTTTATATTGAATTATATTTTCATTGGCAATCTTAGGTATAGTTGAAGGTTTCTATTAAGGTTGTTGTTTTCCTATCTCTGCATATAATTTTTAACCTCCTATGAATGGAAAAACAATTTTTTCTTATGCCTTACTCAAATCTTCCTACATTTGACAAATGCTTCTCTATTTATCTGCAATTTCAAACACTTTATGTTTCCAGCAGATTGTATATTAATAATGTTGTAATATTTTAGGTAGTACACGTAAGACTTCTTTTTTTTTAATTTCATGTTGAAAAATGAGTCAGTTATTGAGATATTGTGTCCAGTGGTTCATATAGAGCTTTGTTCCCCTTTATATTATGGAGGGTTTATGTTTCTTTCACCTGTAAAATATTTAACACGTAAAAATATTTATCAAACTGTAGGTTTTTTTTCTGGTCCAAAATACTTTTCATTATGTAATTTGGTAATCTAATTTAGAAGCCAATTAAAAATAAATATACTGAAGGTATACTATATAAAGTTGACCCAAGCTATTTTTATAAGTTTTTAATGTTTGGAAATCCTTATTGCAAAACCTAGGACAGTTGTCTTTATTTCACAGACAGAAAAATTTTTTCTTTTTTTTTTTGTATAGTATGTACATATAGGAAGATAGCAAGTAGGTTGGATAAGTGAGATGAGACTGTGGAAGTTTTCACCACCTATTTCAAAAATACAAGACTCTCTGCATGTCTTTTGACCTAAAGTTACTTTGCGAACCACCACACACAAATCCATAAGGGTAAAATATTAAAACAGTGGAAAGAAGTTGCATGCACTGCTCCAACAAGGCACCCACTGTATGTCAGAAGTAAAAAACACTCCTTGAAAGAGCTAACAAGGCAAGGAGGTGGGTACACATCAAATGGCTAGAGCTTGCTTTAGGGGACTTTTATAGGACTTGATAGAAACCCAACATTCTGCTTTACTTCAGGAGCCTTCCTGGGTTCAAAGTTCTTGACAGGCTTAATTTACTGGTTCCTGAAAAAACATGTACAGCATGTATAGTATAATCAATACAGACTGAAGAACTGTTCAAAAATAGCATGAAATCAGATTCTTCCATGATTGCTTAATCAAGTTTCTTCCATATATATATATATATACACAGAGAGAATTATCAGAATTATTGAATTATTTAGTACCAATAATTTTAGTCCCAGCCACTACTACATGAGACCAACAAAAATTCTGATTTGTTTCAGGTGCATACAAGCTCTATAACCAAAAAAACTGCGTTGGTCTAGGACAAATGAGATTATTTTATTTTTAGTGAAATGAACGAGTTGTGGGAAAAAATGATCATCCACTGGTACATAGCAGCTGCCAGTTTGGAGAATTTTTACAAATGCCAGTATATGCATATAAGCCATTTCTCATGGTGATAGCACTGTCTCTGAAGACAGACCAGCTTAAAGGTAGGCTTAAGGGGGGCTTAAAAACACATGGAGTGAAACTAACTTAAGCTCAGTCTCACAAACTTAGAGTCACTGTTTCAGTACGAGGGAAATTTCAGGCAGAAAACAGCCTACATGTGTGGGCTTCCATGCATATATATGCACATTGTGTTTCAGAGTTTATCCTGAGAATCAAGGCTTAAAGTCAGGATAGAAAATCAGGGACCTTCAGGTTATTTATATAGAACCCATCTGCATTAAATAGGAAGAAGTTTAAAGCCAAATGGAAATCAAGACAGAGTTCTGTATGTGTCTGAAATAAGCTTTCTGGTTTTGACTAATCTCAGAAGATAGTTATCAGAGTAGAGTCTATTAGGAAGCTCAGAATTAAAGTTTATAGCTAGAGTTGCAGCACATTAAATATAAGGATTCAGAGAGGGTCTTAGAAGCAAAACCAAAGCATTTAAATAGTTTTCTGGTAATGTTCCCACTACTGTCTTTACAAGTCCTTTCATTTCTTTGTGTTACATTAAAGCTTATTTGATTACTTCTCAGGATCCAGTTCAGCCTCAATCTCTTATATATCACAATATATTTATGCCTTGTAAAATACTAATTAAAATAAAAGTGTGATTTGTCATCAAAGTGATACCTTCACGCTTTTTTTGCTTCAAGTTAATATCAAAATAACAAAAATATCAGAAATGCCTGGCAGGTTTTTTTCTAGTTTTGTTCTTGCATTGTTGTTTTAACTTAAGAGATTTTATAATAAGAACAAAATCAAACCACTTCAAAGAAAACATCTTATTGCATAATTACCTACATGGCAGAAGTAGCTGCTTTTAACTGCTCCTTAACACAATCAAAATTGTCCTACAATTTTACTTTACTTACTTTTCTAGGCAGTAATAATTCAAGAACCTATACATGTGAATGATGTAGATCTTGATCCTAAAAGTGAAAAGGTAGGGAAATAAGAAAAATTGCTCTGACTATAAAAAACTTAAAGAAGTCTTCTAGTACCAAAAAGTGGCCTGCAAGAAATCTGTAGAGAGACATTTTGCAAGGGCATGTAGTGACAGGACAAGGGGAAATTGCTTTAAACTGAAAAAAGGTAGATTAGGCTATTAGGAATAAATTCTTTAATTTGAGGCTGGTGAGGTACTGGAACAGGCTGATCAGAGAAACTGCGGGTGCCCCACACCTGGAAGTGTTCAAGGCCATGCTGGATAGGGTTTTGAACCCCCTGGTCAAGAGCAGATGTCCCTGTCTTGGCAGAGGGGTTGGAATGAGATGATCTTTAAAGTCCCTTCCAACTGAAACCATTCCATGATACTACAATTCTGTAAAGATTACAGAATTTTTCAGTGCAGTTTGTAAGGTGTATGTACACATACATACATGTACACATATATATGCTATCTCAATATAGTTATATTAATTAACCAGACTGTGATGCCAGAATAGTTTCTTTCTATTGCTCTTGGCTGGAGGAGCTGGGGACTGCTCAAGAAACAATCCTTTGTATCCAACAAACTGTGTGTGCTTAAGTTTTAAGCATAAAATATTCATCAAATACTTATGTTTCTTGTTGCATAAAGATAAAGCAGAAGAATTATCCTCTTGTTAGATGATGCTAAACACAATTCTATGAGGTTATATAAAATCTTTAGGATGCCTTCCAAACCAAAGCATGCTATGATTCTATAAGTCTTTTGTTAGAACTCAATCCTTTGAGTTTTCTAAAGGGAATCACTCTGAAAATCATGCTGACAGAAATCTCAAGAGAGTATAGAGCTGTATTTTGAAACTAATATAATTTCAGTCTCCCTGACAGTTGCTTCAGAATTCTTTGACCACCAATATTATTATTGTGTTGGTTACCTGACTGTACTGACCAGTCATAGATTAAAAATATTGACTCTCCAAAGCTTCAAAAGGAAAATTGATGAAACATATCAATCAGACCATCAGTTAACTGTTTTGCTTTTTATTCTTTATTCAGCTCAGGCTGTTACCTTTGTGAGAACAAAAATGTTCGCTTGTTCAAAACATAATGCTTTTTTCATTTTGCTTTTTGAAGGAGCTATGTGTGTGTGTGGCAAGTTCATCACTACAGGGAGCATTTTGTTTCAGAACAGGAGTAGTGGTTTTGGTTTGTTAGTTTGAGATTTCTCAGCTAATGCACTAATTAAATGTGGTGGCTTTAGTGCTGGCCAAATGCCAGTGCACCAACTAAAATACACTTATTTATTTTCTGCTGTGAGGTAGGATTAGCAGGAAAGCAAAGCAGGCTCAAAACTTTAAAAGGGTATAAAGAAAGCTTTATTAACAGTAACTAAAAGAAAGAATAATAAGAATTAGAATAATTCTCCTCCCCCTATGACTTTTCTTTCCCACTACACTACCAATATATAGAAACAATTCAGTCAGTTTATCGCCTCTAGAATAGTCTGTGTTCAGTTCACTAAGGAAGAGGAGTCCTTTTTGTCATTTTATGGAGACTTTTCCGCAAGAAAACAGTTCTCTCGTGGATTTTAATTACCACAAATAGCATCTGCCTGGGTATCTGCAATTGTGAAGTCCCTCCCATATTTCCCAGCTTTCCCACAGCTGCATTTATGGGTCATGTCAACTTATGGGGTACTATTTTAAGTGTGACCTATTCAAGAGCAAAAGCTGTCTTTATCTATCTCTGAGATTATCTTCATCTCTGGGAATAGAGATTATCTTCTTCTCTCCCCGGGGACAGAGGGTCTTCATCACTCTTCTCTCTCTGTTCAAATTTCTCATGGGATCACAGCTACTTCAACATCTGCTTGCTTTGCTCATATCTACAATCTGAATGCTTCATCCCTCTATAATTTCAATGAGTTACAGGGAAAAAGATCTGATATATCAATTACATTCTTCTCCATAGCTTCACAAGAGGATTTTAGTCCAAACTTAAGGTATCTCCTAATTTTCCTTCTATCTGAGACACTTGACTCTTTTCCTTTATTAACCTTGGTGTCTTTATGTTGATTTTCTACATGTCTTCAGTTTGTCCTTTTCGCTCACCTGAGGGAGGATTGAAGGTATACAAGTCCTATTTGTGTACTGAAAGAGTTAGTATCTTGCTCAAAGCCTGCAAATGGTCATACGATCCCTGCCAGGGTGCAGGCTGAAGCAGTCACAGTAATGGATATTTAGACCGCATTGGAGGAGTTGCGTCAGGATCTTAGGGGTCCCGGCTAGAATGGCAGCAGCTACTCTGGCTGCATGGCTGTCTCTGGACTCTGCTGTGTTCAATTCCAGCCGTGGGCTGTTTTCTGCACGGCTGCAAAGCCACCTCTTTTTTTAATTCAGTGGCCATGCTGGGGAGAGGGCCAGGATCTCAGCAGCCAGGCCAGGACTCAGTGGCCGATGGCCTCCTTCCCCCTGCCCGGCAGCTGCTGGGGCCTGGCCCAGCCGGGACCCCTTCAGCGCCCGGCCCTGCAGCAGGGACCGCCCAGCCTGGCCTAAACAAGGCCGGGCTGGTTTGGTTACCTCTTCCCAGGCTGGAAAGAAAAGACAGAATTCTGGGATTTGTTTGGTTTAAAATGTGAATCTCACAAAGGCAGATCTAGTTTTTAATTGGCTATTAAAATGCCTATTCTCAAAGCTAGACAGCAATTGGTCTTGCTAGGCACAAAGGAAGCCTTCAGCATTTCTTATCAGAAAAAAAAAACACTTCTGTGGCTCCAATGCAAAACCAGCACAACAGGGAACTTACCTGGCTTTACATTTGAGAAAGATTAATATCGTTCTTTGCTTTCAGGACAATTTAGAACTTGTATGCTAAATATAGTATGAGACAAACTGAAATCAATCAGAAAGAAAGTACACTTTATATAAGAATGTGAAAAAGAAATATATTTGCCCTAAACCCCAACCTATTCCAGTGCCTTACGGCCATTACAGTAAACAGTTTCTTCCTAAAATCTAATCTAAACCTACTCTCTTTCATTTTGAATCCATTCCCTCTTGTTCTGTCACTACATGCTCTTGTGAATAGTCTCTTGCCATATTTCATGTGGGCTTCCTTCAGGTACTGGAAGGCCACAATTAGGTCACCCAGAAGCCTTTTTTTCTCCAGGCCAATCAACCCCAAGTCTCTCAATCTTTCCCCATAGGAGAGCAGCACCATCCCTCTGATTGCTTTGGTGTCCCTCCTCTGGAAGCATATGTTCCCTCCTATGGAAGCATATTTGATACAGGGGATTGATCTTTCTGATTGTGATGACACCTCAGATATTGCTGTACCTTCATCATCTTTAGACTAGTCTTCCCTGTACAAAACCTCCTACCTATTGTGTGAGTCACCTTCTGGGGTGGGCAGAGAAGGATTTTTCTTGCCACTCCAAGCATAGGCTATCCTCCATTTGCTCCTTTCTTCACAAATTGTACTTGCTTCTTGCTGGGGGATCAACAGAGGAACCCTTGTTCTTGAAATCTTTTTTGGTGGCTACTCCTGGCCACTCCTGAAACCTCTTGGTTCCATCAGTCTATGTCTCTTTCTGAACCTATAATACTCAACCTTTCTTACATCATCCCATAGCTCTGCTACAAGACTGAGCAGGTAATTCATTTGGTAACATCTGATAAAACTTCTGTCTCTGCTACAATCCAGTGAAAGGCTTAGGAACTCCCTACAGTCTGAAACCTGGACAGCGGCACGTTTATTTGGTACTCTGTCTAGCTCCCTCTTAGAGAGGGAGAAATAAAACCTGTATTTTTCAGTTTCAAGTTCTAACATGTGACAGAAAAAGTCCACAGGATAGAGGAAGTGCAGAATCTTGAGGTTTTCCTCTCATACAGTTATTTTAGGATAGCTAATTTAGAGAAACCACAGAAATGGCAAAAAAAAAAAAAAATTAAGGAAAATAGCAGAAGTCCAAAATAACATAGAAACAAACGCATATTCACCTCTGAACTTTTCCTATTATTAAAAAAATATTGCCTTTGTAAGACCTCAGTTAAAATACCAGTAATACAATTTTAAAAGTTCCAGCATGGAGATATGGATGCCTGAAGATACTTGTTTCAAATATGCGTAATTATTTTACCTTGATCCCTAGGTATGGACTTTAGCTGTTCTAAGCTGAGGAAAACTAAAGCATTTAAAAACTATTTTTCCATTTATTTTGATAAGCAGAGTAAAACATTCAGCCCTGTATAGATGAACAGTCTCTTTCGCTTTTGTCTCTTGAAGCTTAAAAAGACAAATTCTCAAGCAAATTGCAAGAAAAAGTGTCTATCATTTTGGTGAAATCCTCAACTGGTTATTTGACACAGACATTAAATTTTTAGGCTGTTTTGTCTACTTCAAAATAGCAGTGGATTCAGGCAGGGCTTTTTTTTTATTGAAAAGATGTACTAATGCATAGAAATAAGGCAGTAATATCCCAAACCTACATAGTACTATTCTATTTGCAATTTGGCCATGTGTTCGAATTTTAAAAGAAATCACCAATTTATCAATTGTATAAAACTGTGTAAAAATCCCTTTGATTTATTCAAATGAAAATAAGCAAATAATGGGACGGACACACAATACTCATCTCATTCAACCAGTCCAAATTATCAGAGCACATAAAACTAGTGGATGAAAAAATGAGCTGATAAATAAGAAAATTTTAGAATAGTTTTCAGGTTACCTGCTTGCTGAGAAGTCTTCTCTTGTGATTGAGTCATTTAGAACCAAGCAAGCTAATTTCCTAATACATAACTGAAGTTGTGAATGCAGATACCTTGGAAATTAAGAGTTATTCTTATAATTTCCTTCAGCATTACTTAGTGAATTACACTGCTCACATGTAACCCAAAGGTTATAGTCATGCTAATTTAGACATTCTTTATGCTTCCCATTCTTTTCTCTGAAGCACTGGCAGAAGTGCTCCAGTTTTGTGCTAATAGATAGGTGTTTTTTATACATTGAACAGAACACTTTTAAGCCAGGCTGCATGAAACTGGGGCTTTCACAGAGAATCACATTAATTCTGCTGGGGGGAAGAAACATGAGAAACAAAAATTAAGAAATATATGCTACCTCTCTGAGATCCATTCAGCCAGTAATCTTCTGAAATTAGAGAGTACGATCTGATTTATCAGCACCATAGCAGTAAACTATTAACTGTTACAGGGAGATTAATCCTAATGAAAACTATGTTTTAAGGTATTCTTTTGGCTATCATTATCATATGTGCATAGTCTTCACACATACAGATCCCAACTAAAAGAGAGTGACTGAACATGAGTCAAGGATCTGTAAAGCAATGCAATTTCATTGCATTTAAATGAGCAATTGTCTACACTTCAAAAAAAATCTTTAATACCTATCTCTGTGTATTCTTTTTAATAAAAAGTCCACAGTTTCAGAAATAAGGACATGCTTTCATGAGTTTGCTTATGAAGTCTCTTTCACACAGTTTTGAGTGTTTCATAGTGGAAATAGGTGCAAGATGCTCTACATATTAAAATGTTCTGGATTATTTATTTGGTAAGTGTAAGGGTTACTCATGATGTTACAGAAAGATATTTAAAGAAGTAAGTATTTCTCCTAAAACATCAGTAGAATCTTGATAGAAATTTTGAGAGCATACTAATAAGCCACATAGTTGTGGGCTATTGGGATAGAAAATGTGGGCAGAAATAACCAGCTGTAGTACTCCTGTATTCACTGCCTGTTGGTTAGCGTCAGAAAAGCAAAATTACTTGGGCCAGAAAAGCATTTCTTCCTTTTATTTTCATAAGTATCTCTTAACAATATGAAAGTCTGATTATTAACAAGCTGTACCATCTGACATTGTGTGGTTGTGAGCAGTCACCAGGTCATGTTCGTGAAAGAATTGTTTCCCTAAAAAATCATGGCAGTTGATGCACTTTGTTATTTGTTTGATTAAATAATTGCCTGAGGAGAGAGAGTTTGGTCCAACATCAGAGTTTATCTGTAAGATATTAAAGACAGTAAGCTGCTTTGACCTTGGAAACAAAAGACTAGGAAAAAATATTACCCAGGCATGTGTGATACTCAGGACTTTATTGGTGGAGTTACACTTACGGGGGAAATGGATGAGATGGATAGACTTTTAGGGAAATAGAAATATCCCTTCCATAGGCAAGATAAATCACCTTGCCCCCTTATACAAAGTATGAGGAGGTCAGGGATATTTCATTGATGTCCTAGTCCCAAAAAATATGGTGATGTTTTTATATGATCACTGGAACCAATGAAAAGTACTACAAAAGAATGTGAAGAAAAGAACTTCCTGTCCTTTGTTTGTGTTGAAGGTAGCAGCAGTTCAAATTAAACACATAAATTCTTACCCATGTCACTGTTATTTGTCTGCCCACCTGATTCAAAGTATTTCAATTCATAAATGGACACTCTTAAAATTAGATATCTAAATAAGAGTTATTAGAAACAGGAGCTAGTATTCCAAAGTAAGGTTTGAGTATATGTTGTAGAGGTTCTGTTCAAAAAGAGAAAAATAATTTTTTATCAGAAGATTTTTATTGAAAACTACTTTCATGTTAATTTAATTTCTAAAACAGTAAAAGTTATGAAGGATATAAAAATCTGTGAAAGATAAAAAAACCCCACAAATATTAGAACTTCTGACTACTTCTTACCTCACTCTTTGAAAAGCTTGAAATGTGTAGTTAAGCTGATACATCTTTGCATGTTTTGTGACTACACAATTTTCCTGCTCTCTGTTACAGCATATTTTTTTAGCATGATACTCAACCACTTTGTTTTCTCCAACTTAGGTGCAGAGCAGTCAGCACTGCAAATATGGCTTTGAAACAGAATTGCTTTATTTTAATCTTGCTTTGATGATGTTTCCTGACATGTTTTCCAGTTATATTGCCATTCCTCTTTTCTGCCTCTTAGTTATCTTTACTTAGTCAATTGTATCCCATTCTTACTGAGTGGTGCCAGTTGCAAGTCTAGTCTTTCTCAACAGGTTGCTTGTGTCTGTCTGCGGTTGATACCTCCAAGAATACCCATGGGTTAGCCGATCTTGATTTTTTGAAAGCTCTCTGAGAATAAAACAGCTGAAAGGAAATAAAGAGAACGTTAAAACCAAATTAATGTCAAGGCAAAATTTAATAGAAAAAGGTTTAAAAGTAAAAAAATTAAAAGTTAGAACAAAAATATTCCACTCAGTTATCTAATAGAAAGGCCGGTATCATTAAAAAACATAATTTCCAAAACTTTTATCCAATAAGGAAATGAAAAAAAGTTTAGAATATAAAAAAATCTATTGAGTGTGGAATGTGGGGTGATATTTGTAAAAGTTGTTAAGGCTTATGTTCACCAGAAGGCCCTGTTGGAAAGGCACAGCTGCGGCTGGATGGTGGAAGTCGGCTGGGGGGCGAGAGGCAGTGACGAGGAGGAGCGCATGGACAGCGTATGAGCTGGAAGCTGACTGGGTTATAGGATGTATGGCCAGCAACACTGCAGCTGTGCCAGATAATGGGTGCCCTTCTTCTGTTACGTTCTGGTTTTGTCTGGTTGAAATTAGAAGTATAAAAGGGGAGTGATTTCTACAATAAAGTGATCTTCAGATACATAAAGAGGTCCATGTTATTTTGTTTCCCATTGCTAAAATTGAGTATCATTCACAAGCTTTGCTAAATTTTTAACTCAGACTACACACATAGTAGACCTAGTATGTACAGAAATCTTTATGTCTGGAATTCTCATGAACCTACAGGTAAAGATTATAACCTGACAGAGGTCAGATGAAAAACAAACAAACAAACAAATGAACAAACCTAAGAATTACTGGATGCTGCAAATGAAAACCATTGACACTTGAATATCTTTTAAGCATAGATGCTGTTCAGATCCTGTGGGCTAGCAGAGCAATACCCTGTGAAGTTCAGAGAGATGGTATATAGGTAACACATCATGTCAGATGTTAACCAGAGCACAGTTTCTGCTCCAGTTCATAAAACCTGACAGTGCCCTTTGAAAAATTCTGTTGTTCAGATGTATAGGATAAGACAGAATTTTATTACACCAGCTCTTCAGAGAATCATTGTGAATCTTCCTCTTGTTTGGTGTGAATGTACAGAGATCTTGTAAGGCAGAAAGTAGTTGGAAAAGGAATTTCATAATATGAAGGCTGTTTTTTCTCTTTTTTTTTCAGTAGAAATGTTCACCAAATAATCCTATTATTTGAATAGCATCCTGAGGGCAGTCTTTTTCCTCTGACTGATTTTTTTGGAGAGCAGTTTGAAATGCTTGTATTTATTTGTGATTAGTGTAAGGAGAGATACCTTCAACTTTTGGATAGTGAGGACTGTCAGAACAACACCAGCAACTGAATCAGAATAATTATACCCGTAGATAATTTAGAAAGCTTTCTTTGTATGTCTTAAGAGATTATGAAAAGTTATTTAACTTCTCAACTTGGCATATGGTTGAAGTCAAAGTGGAATTTTTAGTGTCTGGTGATTCCTAGTGGATATTAATACAATCTTTTCCTTCCTCTGTCTACAGCCATTAATAGGATTTACCTAATGTTAAATCAAGATAAAAGAGAATATTAATCTGGTGCTTGAAAAAAGACTTGAAAACCCTGTAGAAATTTCAGTAATTTCGAGAGGAAATCAAGATGGCCTGCAGATGAGGATAGCACTGAAACCTCAGCATGGCCACAGAATGAACCATGAACAAGACAGCTATTTAAGGGGGTTTTTTTTGCTGTCTGCTCCAGAGGGGACAGGTTTGAAGACAACACCATTTTTGTTTTTCCAAGAAAGATGGAAATTACCCACTTCAAAAAATTTTAATGTATAATCTATGACCTTTCAGGAGCTGGCAATGGCTGATGGTGGAACAACAGTAATCATTGGCAACTGGGAAACTATCATGGCCATGAATATAAAACCTGCAGAACCGCAACATAGATAAGCAAAATATTTGAAACTTTTGAATTTTGCTTTATGACTCAGAGGAACGGAGTGATAACCTTAAACTTGGACAATTTTTCAGACCTTAAATAAACCAGAACTGAAACGGACATTTTGTGTTAATTTGTCTTAAATACACATATCATCAATAAAATTCTAGCATATGATGTGATTTCCTTTTGTGTCAAGAGTATATTTATGAGAAATTTTGCATATTTTTTCTTGTGATCCCAACTTTCATTTAAATTGCCAGCAAAGTGTCTCTTGAAGCTATAGGTGAGATATTTCTAAAAATGTAAGTAAAAGTAAGACCCCCTTTAATTATTTACAATAAAAGAAGGAGGGAGAAGAACAAAAAGAGCTGCAGTAGCGTAAGTAGAGCAGGTATATATATGACATGAATGATTACTTGAGTGTGTCAGAGATACTTTCAATACAGTAAGAACAGATTATGAAGTATGTTAGTGCAGTTCTCCAAAAGTTTTATTTTGTGAAATGCAGAGGGATGATCTACTATGTCAATTCAGCTATTACTGTGGTATAAAAATGTGGGAGTTGGATGGTGGGTGCTGCTGCCTATTACCTGTTCCCAACAAACCTCGCCTGTATAAAAGCAGGTTGGGTTAACATTTAGGCAACAGATCCGCACTCAGATCCACAACACTCGTCACAGCTGGCTCAGTGAGAGAGGCTAGAAGGACTCCTTTTTGCAAGGTTTTATTTCAGTGAAGTATATCACATGGGGCTGAAAGGAACCCAGCAAGAAAAGAGAACAACCACGTGGTGCAGGCAGCCTAAGAGGGGGAAAGGGTGGAGGGCAGAGCGAAGGGCTGGGCCGAGGGGATTGTTCTCCAGGGGAGGGGGGCAGCCAATAGTGGTACCAAGCCAGTGAGATGACCGGGAAAGGAGAAACCAGGGGAAGTTGCAAAACAGAAATCCATGTGGTAGTCTGTCTTTTCCCCTGGGAGAACTCTATCTACAGTAGATAGAGTCACTGCCATTGCCAGGGCCATGGGCTTGGGAATTGACTACAAGAAGAGAGTTCATGGGATACTGCAGTGGTAGTAATATAAAGTTAATATCCTGTGTGTACAGACAGAAATTTACAAAAAGCATAACTACAAAATTAAAGGGCTTCCTTCCTTGTTCTCTTACTTTGCATATATAAACATATGCAAAGTATAAACTTAATATATAGTTAATATGCTTAAACATACTAAAAATTACTTCGGAGGACTGTCCAAGCATCTTTCAGAAATCCATGCATAAAATATAAAGACTTTTTTTTCTTTTAATAAGTACCTAAATTCATTCCAAGATCCCTTCCCTTCCCTTCCCTTCCCTTCCCTTCCCTGAACTTCCCTGAACTTCCCTGAACTTCCCTTCCCTGAACTTCCCTTCCCTTCCCTGAACTTCCTTTCCCTTCCCTGAACTTCCCTGACAGAACTTCCTGGAATTTCCCTTCCTTTCTGGAACCTCCCATCCCGGAACTTCCCATCCTGTCTTCCTAATATTTTTATGCTGCTAGAGAGTTTTTCTACTATTTTTGCTGCAGAGAAGTTATTTTCTTAAGTCATTCTATATTCCTACTTCCTCAAAATTTCTGTATAGCCAATTGCAGCATTCAGTTTCTTTCAACATTTGTATAAAGAAATTTCAAATTAAAATTCTACTCCTTACCAGCATATGTGGCAATATTGAACTACATTCAGGTATAATACATATCTAATCTTAATACCAGCATAAACAATACCTTAATCCATGAATATATTTTGGAAGCTGAGACCTGTACTGTCACAAGTATAAATGTAACATCAAGTTTAGGCAATTTTATTGAGAAATAAATCTTACTTATTTCCAGATTGCTAAACACTGGGTGGGTTTTTTCCAAATAAAAATACTTTCTTATCATCTAAATTTATTTTCTAACAATTAATGTATTTCTTTTCACCTATAAATGATTCCTGTTTGCCAGTCACACTATAACAGCTATACACACACTATCACAACTTTAACAACTAACAACAGAAATCTTACAAACATCTCAGTCATCTATAATTCATGACAATTGAAGAACTAATGTAACAGAACATTGTTCTTCATCTCGAATATTGGACAATTTTAGTTGCACAGTATTCTTTTCAGTAACAACTTCTGAGACACTTGTTCATAGAGTTGTGCAGGGAGGGCACAACTACCAGGGAGAGCATGACAGAGTTCTATTGGAATTTTCCATTAACATTATGGACATTTAATGAATGTCTTCATTAGATGCTGTTATTAGCGGGGATGATGCACAAATAAAATCAGGCCCTACGTGCACAGCATGCCTCATTAGAATTCACTATGGGACATAGACAAAAATGCCTCAGTCTACCTAAGAAACATTTTACTAAAAATTTTTACTACAAAAAATTTTTACTAAAAAATTTTACTAAACAAGAATATATAATCGATCAGAATAAAACAACATGCTTTTGAACATTTAATTTTAAATTGAATTTAAAATCTTGGTTCAAATTTGCCTCTTATTCATATTGGTATAATTTTGCAAAATTTACAAGGCCCAGCCCATAGATGAAATTAACTTCCTTCAATCATTTGAGGTATGAAGTGTTAAGAAACACAGCAAGGTATTTTTGTGCAATTCTTCCCTTTTCTTTTCTCTCCCTTCCTAAGCTTAGGTTTAGCAGGATGGGTAGGGTGGAGAAGAATTTAAACCTAAATGCTGCATTAACGTGCTCATTGGGTTTTCTCCCTCTATCTCATGTGCCGCCACAGATGAAAACTGTATGCACAGCAAGGAATTAATCAGAGAATCATAGTACTATAGAGCCACAGAATTCTTTGGGTTGGAAGAGACCTTAAAGATCATCTAGTCCAACCTTCACAATGTAGTGGGAGAATCACCTCCCTCAAAATGCTGGCCATTCTTTTGAAGTAGCCCAGGATATGGTTGGCTTTCTGAGCTGCAAGCGCACATTGCTGAATCACGTCCATTTTTCTAACACCAGTGTTCCCAAGCCCTTCTCTGCAGCGTTGCTGTCTCAATATATTAACCTCCCTGTGTTGATTCCGGGGATTGCCCCAGCCTTGCCCCTGGTCTTCTTGAACTCCATGAGGTTTCCACAGGCCCACTCCTCAAGTCTGCCCAGGTCATTCTGGATGGCATCCCCTCCCTCTGGTATGTCAACTGCACCATTTTTCTTGATATAATCTGCAAACTTGATAAGGGTGCACTCAATCACACTGTCCATGTTGTTGATGAAGATATGAAATAATTTTGATGCCAGTGCAGACCGTTGAGAGGTACCACTTAATACTGGTTTCCACTTTGGACACAGATATCCAGCCAATGCCTTATTAATCTAACAGTTCATCATTCAGACCCATATTTCTGAAATTTAGAAGTAAAAATGTTGTGGGGGGCAGAAGTAGACTTCTGTCTACTTACAGAAGAACAAGTAGAAGACATTGCTAGCTCTTCCCTTTTGTCCTCATGGGCAAAATAAGGTACAATAGTTAAGGTACACTGATGGCAAAACCAGCCTTTCCAAGTAATGTTTGCATGCAAAACTCATTTGTTCTTCCAATCAAACTTTTTAAGGGTCAAAATAATTTCTCACCTCTCATATATGTAAATTCTCCCTAGTAGTGTAATAGATAGAAGTAAACAATTTTAAAAAAACGAGCCATTAAGCATATCTTTTGCATCTTTCCATACAACTTCTATTGTGAGAAATGGTTTTGTAAAGGATTCTCAAAACCTGACTGAAAGCTCACACAGTCTTGTACATCTGTATGCAAACTCTGAGATAAGGTGTGCTGACTTAGGAAGGCCATGGAATAGAGATAACATTGTTGAGAGAAGAGAGATTGAACTAAAAACAATTTTCAAAAGATGGCCTTGTAAAAAAAAAAACAGATAGTTTAGAGAATTAGAACTGTGAAAGATGCATTGTAGCAAGACCAATTGGGGTTTAATAATAGGTGATTGGTGTTAGAAATATTAGTGGCATTGTGTGGCAAAAGTTAATAGGCTGAAAAATATTTATAAGGTATTGTAAGAGGAAATAGGTTGGCTTCTGATATAATCCTGTTGAGTTTTACATCTCTTATGTCTCACTCTTCTATGAGACTGATAATGGAATAAAACCTTTTAAAACACCTCTCAGCTGCCCCGTCTCTGTAGAACTGGGGGTTTCCAACATTCTATTATTTTAATGAAAAAATTCGTGCACCCAGTATTTTAAATATAGGTTACCAACAAGAAAAAAAACGAATAAAACAAAAAAACAAACCCCAACCAACATTCCAGGCACAATTCAGTAAAAGGCCAAAAAAAGCCTATTGTCAATAATAATGAAGTTAGTAGCTTCACTGTTTCTTTTCAGTGTAATGGTCTTTGCAATATAAAAGTGGTATTGTGGAACACAGGCCCTTGTTTTATTCCATACTCATTTCATCTCTACATTTTCCTACATTATTGTTTCTAAAAGATTTACTTTTCCTTATCCTCTGCTAGACTGTGTAAAAAGAGCTCTTGAAAAAACTCACTAGCTGCTTTAAAGAAAAACATCTTCTACTGCAGGAGATTTTTTGCATAGTTGTTCAATTTTAATATAAATAAAATGAATACAATGAAAATGGGCTGTTTCTCAAAAGAGGAGGCTGTGAATTGTCACTCTTTAAGTTGTTCCTGTTCTTTAAAATTGCTTTTGTTTTCAGAGCCTTCCATTGAGATCAAGATGGGATGTCAGCCAAAGGAATTTAACTTAGTGTTTTCCATCAGGGAATAAGCCTGAGTTTTGATCTCTTTCCTAATCATTTGAATATGTAAACCAATGATTTCCATCTTTAACAGTTTGGGAAGAAAGATTAGGCAGGCTCATTTAAGGACTATTATCCTTTGAAGCACGCACAGTAATTCCAAATCATTAAATTTCCAAGCTGATTATGTTCATCCAAAGTAATACTTTGTTTCTTCTTTTTATAATTAAACATTTTAAACATGATAGACAATTGTAACAGAATATAAAACTCAGAAATAAGAAGGCAACCATTCTTTTTTTGAGGTTTCAATTAAGAATGTTTGAGTTTGTATAGATGTTATGTGGATGGTAGTTGAGCAATGTTTAAAAAAATATAGCTTGCTCTTTATTTGCCATATAAAACATTACTACTGCCTGCATTACTAATCAATCAAAATACATTATGTGATCATCCTGAGTAATAATAATATTATTTTTAAAAGAAATGCAATAAATAAAAATTAGTCCTGTTATAAAAAACAGTATCTGAAGTGTGCCCATAATCTATTGCAGGAATTAATTTCCAAAACCTAAACTGTATGTTCAAAACAGATAGTAGACTTGTTCTTGCACTCATTTAATTTACTGACAAAATTCAGAACCAAAGTGAGCATGTTCTGCATAAGTATCCTGCCTAGAACCCTACTCCATCCTTTCTTAAAATAGTACTACAAAGTTCTTGAAAAAATATTGTTTTTTTAAAAAATGAAAATAATGTTTCCTGATTGTGTTGTGTTTACAGTAGAGTTTTGCTATCAGGAGTCTGAAGGAGCTAGCTAGTGAGAAGACATTGGAAGCTGCCCGAAAGTCATACAAAAGCAGTTTCAAACAGCTCTTAGACCGTCCGGACACTGCTCAAAGCTGAGCCACCACTAATGCTGGTGGTGCCTCTGTAATAATGTATTTTAAAAGAGTAACAATTGCTGCACAGCAGCTGTGAGAGAGAAGTGAGAAAAATGTGAAACAGACATCAAGGTCAGAGAAGAAAGGGAAAAGAAGTGCCAGAGAGATTCTATGGAGAGTACCATGATGGAACAGGCTATCCGCCTGCAGTCCATGGAGGAGCGCATAGGAGCAGATATAGATCTTTGGGTCTGGCTGAGGTGGAGTTTATTATCCCATAGCAGGCCTCACACCAGCACAATCCTTCCAATACTCCCCTTCATCAGCAGGGTGGGCATGGGCAAGATCTTGGGAGAGGATCAGACAGGACAGCTGACCTAAACTGTCCAAAGGGCTATTCCATTTGATGTCTGCTCAACAAAAAAAGCCAAGGGAAAGGAAGAGAATGGGACCATTGCTTTTCCCTTACACAAAACTACTTTTATCTTCATACCATGTGTTTTTTTCCATCTTGTTTTCTTCTCCTGTCCTTCTGAGGAATGGAGGGATACAAGAGATAGCTGAGCACTTCGCCTCCAGCCAGGGCCATATCACCATACAGCCGTGCTGCAGCCAGTGAAGGTCCCCCCACCAAATTAGGTGAATATACCTTAATTGAAGCTGCAGCCTCTGGGGAGCCCATGGCAGAATAGGCTCTTGTAAAAGGCTGTGAAGCATGGAGTGGAGCCCATGTAGTACCTGTTGCCCCATGGAAGAGCTATTCTGGAGCAGTCTGTTCCAGGAGGTCTGTATGCCATGGGAAACACCCACACTACAACAATTCTTAGGAGCTGCAGCCCATGGAGAGGACACTCACTGGAGCAGTGTGTGAAGGTCTGTATCTGGTGAAAGGCAGCCCATGCTGGAAGCCGGAAAGGGTGTTAGGAGGAGGGGGTGGCAGAGATAATGACTGTTCACAACCTTCGTTCCCCATTCCTCGGCACTTGTTGAGAAAGAGGTAGAAAGATCAGGAGTAAAGCTGTACATGGGAAGAAGGGAGAGGAAGGGGAAAGGTGTTTTTACTTTTGTATTTATGTTTTACTATCCTACTCTGTTGTTAATTGGCAATAAATTAATAAAATCTTTCCCAATTTTTGTCTGTTTTGCCCCTGAGAGTAACTGATGAGTAAATTTGCTGTCCTTATTTTGGCACACAACACTCCCCATATCATGCTGAAAGGATGAGTGAGAGAACATCTTGGTGGGTGTCTGTCAGCAGGCCAAAAGTAAACTCCCCACAGTGGTTCAAACACAAAAATGCTCTTCCAATAACCATTATGAATGACCCTCCAAAACACTTGCTTGTGTCTCACAGCAATTAAGCTCTACAATAAACTAGACAATTAAGAAAAACTTTAAGGCAAAAAGATGTTACATTTTTAATAAAAGTGAGTACTTGGGATTATTTAATTCCCCTCCCAATAGATTATGGGACTCTGCTGAATGTGTCCACAAAGTGCACTGGTGTTATTAATCCTTGAGCTACACCAAAACTCATATTCTACATACTTGACTGTGATTAAGGACTGCTTTTCAAGAACTCCTTCTTTCCCACTGCCAATTAGACATGTATTTAAAATGCAGTGAAATATTCATGCTTTGTCTGAGGTATTTCTGGACTCCTACATCCTTACAGAATGGTGTTTCACACCCTCTAACAAAAGGATATACTCTGCTTCTTCATCTTTACACAATAAACCACATAAATCCTCAAGGACTATTATTTTATGCTTAAACTTAAGGACACAGTTTGTTAGACATGAAGAATTGTTTCTTGAGCAGCTATCTCCTCCAGACAAGAGCAACAGAAAAAAAACAGTTCTGGATCATTAATATACCTATAATAATAGAGTGCGTGCATTCATATGTGTGTATGGTGGTTCTACATACATAAACTGCATTGGAAACTATAATTTTGAGGGTGTTTCTATTCATAGACAACAATACAGATTTTTCCATTTTGGTCTGAGTAAGGTGTAGCACCCACTGAAGCATGTGGCAATGAGGAAAAATAGAGTTGCGCATCAGAGGACATTTGCAGAGCACAAATAAAATGTATTTGTCTCACATTACATGTCCAAATCTTTGCACACTGACATCTTGGACATGGGTAAGCCATCTCCTATGACAGAGCACTGCCACAGCCAGGAGCACCTGTGCGCTGTTCCATCATAACTCTGCACATACAGGCCTATTTTCCTGACCCCTTAGTAGGAACCTGAATTCATATCAGCAACCTCTTTCGCTTGTTTCTGTTTTCCACTTGTTATTGCAGCTTCTTGAAAAACCTGGAGTGGCAGCTAATAGAATGAATATGTTTTGTTGTATTTATAAACTCTGATACAATTTGTATGATCTGGCTGAGAACATCACCCAGCAAGATTTAATGCATTAAAAGAGGACTTTATTAGATTTCCTGGTTGCTTCTACCTGACTAGGAAACAAAGCCCAATAAAACTTACAGGTGATACAAAAGTCTTTGCAAGAAAAGATCTTGTGGATGATAATAGGTTATATAGATTGCTAATTCTCTAGGAGCCATGTATTCCAGAGACATTATTTTCGTGAATATATCATCTACAACAGTAGTTACCTTGCCCCCATGAACATGACAGGATTCCACTCTTTTTTTGTTTGGTTATTTGGATGGTTGGTTTGGGTTGGGGTTTTTCAATATGTTGATAGTACTTTTGTTGTTGGTTTGGTCTTTTTGTATTTTTGTTTTTTCTTTTGGACCTATTCCTTTTAAAATATGATTTAACAGATATTACTAA
Source organism: Nesospiza acunhae (assembly GCA_013398715.1). NCBI lineage: Eukaryota > Metazoa > Chordata > Aves > Passeriformes > Thraupidae > Nesospiza > Nesospiza acunhae. The sequence continues at coordinate 144,971 of VZSU01001130.1, read as the reverse complement.
ATTAAAATGTTGCAGTTTTAACGGAAGAAAGTAATAAGTCTGTAGCTACTGGCAACAGAAGTGAGCTGCATATGTCCTGGCATGACTTTATGATGCTTGTATCCCCATTTGTCTATTTAGCCCAGAAATAAGTTTTGCACCTTTAAGATTGCTTCTGAGAGCGAAGCGAGGGAGAGAAAAAGAGCAGAGTTTGTAATCAGAAATTGCACTCACTTCTCCATAATTCCTGTTCCGGGACTGTGTTGTCTGCAGCACAGACAGATGGCGAGAGAGAGCTTTCATTTGCTTTTAGTTAGGTTTATCTAGCTGAGGCAGAGAAGGTCCCTGGGCTGTGGTTTTTCTTTGCGTGGACCTTTTCAAACCTGCTCTGGACTGAAGAGCACCCAAAAGAGCACCAGCAGCTCACACCTGTGACCCACCAGGGTCTAGCCAGCATTTCCAGCACTGGAGGGGCTGATTAGAGACTGAGTGAGCTGAGCTACAGCCCACCAAGGGAACTTTCTGAGTTTGTCATCTCTTCAAAGCGGCAAGAAGTTTTATTGCTTAATATTGTTCATTTTTTGTGCTGGTGAATGCTTTGCCTATTAAATAAACAGTTTTTTTCCACTTTTGTCCAAGGAAATATTTTTCCAAACCAGCTGGGGGAGGGGCCACTTAAATCTACTTTCTAGAAGATCCCCTTTAAAGGATTTCTCCCAGATTTCTCCCTAAACCAAGACAATATGAACAGGTCCCAGCTTTTGCATTTCCCTCACATCTTATGCTGGCTATTGGCTTTGGTGTAGCTGTATATTACTTAGACTTTAACAAAAAATTCTCTTTTGAAAAAAACTTGTCTCTCAATGACGCTATATCGTGACTGTTCAATTGAAAAAATTCCCAGCTTTATTCCGATATAGCTCTGATAAGAGAAGCTTTCTGGAATCCTATGGTAATTATTTTGAAACAGAAGTGTTTCCATATTAAAAAATCATCTCTTGTTGCACACACAACAATGAAACAACTATTATTTCTCTTACAAATGCATTAGTAATTTTCTACAATGCACTGCTACCTGTTCATTTACAAGGATAAATGAGAAAAATAAGATGCCAGTTTTAGAATAAATAAGATATGGGCAAGCTAGCATCAATTTATAACCAAGAAAATGACCACATAATAAATATGTGTTACATAATAGTTCAAAACAACCTCTCCAAATGTATGTGTCATTTATTCCTCAAATGAGGCAAAAAGCTGTGGCTCAGACTACAGAATATATTTCCTTTGGTCTACATTTAAGGCATTATGTTCATTCAGTTCAACACCAGAATAAGGGGCTGTGCACATATATGATTGGATAGTTTCAACTATTATCCTGTTAGTATTTTAGAAATAGACTTGTTTATGAGAATTTATATTAAGTCTACCTAATCTCTGTATAGTCAGTTCTAGTGCATCTTTTATTTTAATTATGCATCACAAGTAAAACTTAGTTTACCAGGTAAAAATACACACAGTTCTTACGACTGAGAGTATTTTTTAACTGGTAGAAAAATGAGGAAAAAAGACAGACGTTTCAGTTTATGTTTGAAAATGTTTACCTATCATCGACAGAAAAAGTGAATTCTCATTTTTTATCTCAGTATGCTGGTATTTCCAAACCTCTGAGTCTGCAATTAATAACTACTACATTTCATTTATAGACAGTAATCTAGAAATAAAAGTTGCATTTCTGCAAACAAAAATTGCTTTTTACATAAGTTTATCAAGATGGGTGAACTGCATAGATGAAAGAACAAGATTTTTCACATCTCAAGGTATTTGGTTATTTTATCTAGTATGACCTCTTAAAATTTCCCTTCTTCTAATTTACATTCTTATAATTTCAATGACTGAACCAGTAAAACAATGTGTTCTTACAAGATAAGGAAAAGACACTTTTGTTAATTAAGGCTGAAATATTACTGAAAGAAGAACTGCCATGTGTAACTGAATATGCTGCTAAATAAATATTATCCATATGAAAAAAATTACTGTATTTTTACACTACTACATTGCTTTTTATCTGCATTCTTCATCATTACATTTAGTAAAAAATTCTGTACATTCATTTATTTTATAATTTGAACATATTCTAATATGTCTTTTTCTTTTCCTATGGAAATGAAAACTTCTCTTCAACTCCTCAGAGGCATGTGATCAAAATCGCATTTGTCAAGGACCTAAACTTTCCAAAACTCAATTGCTTATTTTCACCTCTAGTTATTGAAGCTGACAATCTGCTAATACAGGAAAAGAAAATAACAGATTTGTGGTAGATTTTACAGATTGTTCCATAATTAAAGATCCAGATTCTCTCCAATCTATGTTTATGCACATGGCTGAAATATCTGCATAAAGGAAACTGACACTCCATTTTCCTTTGCAGAGTACAGGCTACTCAGAATTCTTCTTTCTTTGTTGATTAGTCTAATACTTTCAGGTAAGATTAAAAAGGAAGAATGGTAATTACACTGCTAATTTATACAACTCAGTTACTTGTCTAAACATAAATGAGGTAGATCAAAGCTCAGGTCCACTACACTATACCTCAATGTGGACAAATAAATACTTGTATAATTTCTTTTAGAAAATTTTGAGCCATGTCTGACTTATCAGGTAATCAGCTTCATTCTTAACTATATTTACTGTTAAGAAAATTATTAATTAGATTAATATAGGAATAGCAGTTATTTTTTTCAATGAATTCATATTTTCCATTCTTACATTGACTTAGAGAAGTAATATAATATTGAATATATCAGTTTTAAGGACTTTGTCTTGGCTAGTCTTCACAATATTAATTCTATTCATCATATTATTACCTTCATACAATGGTTTTTAAAGGACTATGACACCCTGGATTATTTTCTTAATGATATGTTATATTGTCCAGTTAATTCTTACTACGCATTAACCACTACCCTAAATGGATACATCTGTAAATCAGAACATACAGAAAATATTAAATAGCACTTCTCAAGCTTAGCAAAGAATAATATATGGTCTCAAACTGAAATCTAATAGGGAATGAAAGATAGTATTCAAATTGTTACATAGAAATGTTGTGAATTCTAATAGAAGAATAGTTAATCTGAAAAATTTAGAAGTGTTTTCTGAATCCTTCAAAAATATAAATAGGACTGTGTCACATACTTTCAGAAAGTCTATAAAATAAATCTGAGGAGAAATTCAACAGCTGACTCAAAAGTATGAGATGTAAATCCAGTGTTAGGGATGTATTTCCAGCATAGAGTATTCTTTGCACTTGAGTTGGAAAGATGCAAATCTATGCAGAATTTCCAAGTAAGAAATGATGACCATAATCCTTAAATAAAAGGATTCACAACAATCTCTCAAATTAAAAGAACTAGGAGGGAAAGCAGGAACAACAGAAGTTTTACACAAACATTGATTTAGTCTCGCAAAAGTTCTTCAAAGTTCAATGCATTAAGAAAACCAGTAATGAAAATGTAAAGTAGAAGAGAAGAAATAATATCTTAAGATAAAAAGAATATCTTAACATAAGTAGGAACAATGAAATTTGTTTATACAGTAATAGTTAATATATGCAACTTCCACTTTACAAATTTTTATTTTTCCTCTGAATTTTTTTAGAAACCTCTTCATTTAATTTGAATTTATGTAGAGCATAAAAATTCTAGCTATTAATTCTACTCCAAATCAATTTTGTTGTTTAGATGTGAGGTAATATTTTATTCAGACTTGGACTAGCTATACAGGGTGTTTTATGAAAAGCCCTCTCTATTTCATTTAACATTTATTTAATTTTAAATATAATAGGAAAACCTAGATTCATCTGCACATTCAATTGATTTCTCAAATCCTTGAGAGATGTAGTTTGAAAGTTCTTTAATAGTTGATTAATGTAAAAAGTCCAAACACTGAATGCATGTTAGCAAAGGTCTGAAACCGAAGATAATACACAGATACAAGTTTATGAATTTTATAGGAACCTATGTCTGCCAAAAATCAATTTCAAGTAATTATTTCCACAAAGACTGTAAAATTGATGTCTACTTCCCTGCTGACTTCACAATTTTAATTTTTTTTCAATTCATTCTCCTGAGACTGGAAGCTTCATTATATTTCTGTATGTATGATTTTCTTCAGGCTGGACACCCCTGGTGAGCACATTTTCTTTGGTGCCTTTATAAGCCAGTGTAGTACATCATGCAGTATTTGTCACCAGCCACCAGTGCCGTAATCAGACCCTCATGTGCTCATCTTTTTCACACAAGTGGAACACCAGCCAAGGAGCCATCATAGTCAGAAGGAAAGGAACAGGTCTCAGAGCAGAGGCCAGTTTATGAGACAGAGCAAAACTGGGAAGCAAATCCCTCCTGATCCTTTTTTGTCAATCAAACTCCTGTTATGGTTAGGTGTAAACCTTTCTTTCCTCAAAGGCTTATATTAGCCACTTTACATTCACATTACGTTCAAGTGTTCTCCATCTCTCCAGTGCTATTTTTTTCCTAACAAACACATTAGAGAAGAGAACACAACTAATTCAAAACTAGGGCCTTGTAGAATTGGTATTCTCATCTTGGGATAAGCTATAGACAGGATTTTTTTTCTAAGAAGTTACATGATTCCCAAGTTCTTTTATGCAATGGTAATTAACAAGTTAAAATATTGTTAAAGTCAAAGTAAAGTTAAAGTTAAAAAATTGTTAAATTAACTTGTGGAATGGAATTAAAATATTGTTAAATTAAAATATTGTTAAATTAATTCCATTTCTTACAAAATAAATACTATGCATAATTTACATTTTGCCTCCTGTAGTATCTCTTGTTGCCTAAAGACTAACTTGTTGAGTTTTGGTTTTACATTGGATAGCTGTCTCCATCACTACGAGGAATATAAAATTTATAGTGATAGGTATCATATTTCAGAGGAAGGGAAGCATCAATAAATGGTTTTGAGGAAAAATACCAACAATCTCTATCACATCATTCTAGAAAATCAGAATAATTTTGCTAAAATTTGCCTACTGTTCTGCTGTCTGTCACTACGTTTCTACTCTTACTGGAAGAAAATTTGACAGCACATTTTGAAACTGGTATAAATTTCCTAAAATATGAGTCTTTTTCAAAGTATTAGTAAGCAGGTGGTGAAACATGGTTTTTACATATTTCTCACATACATACTTGTTCTATTCCTAAATTTCTTGAAACTGATTTACAGATGAGGAAATTTTATTTTTTCCATTCATTAGCATTGAAAGTGCAATTCAGCTGGAAAGATCCCTAATACTTGATGGCACAGAATTTACATTTAGAGGAGAATTTCAAAGTTCTTCAAGCAATTGGTCAAAATTACAGGAAAGAGAAGTTTGCCATATGGGTTCCTTCATCTTCACTGTCTCCTTTGAGTGCTACATTGTGCATTGTGCTACTCAATTTGACAAAAATGAAGAGCGATTTGTCACTATTGGTTCTTTGCGCAGGATTTGTTCTCCTTGCTGCTAAAGATCACATGCTCTCTAGTAATCAGAATGCTATTTTGACACAAGTCAGAATGATTATTCTGAATCTAGTGTATTTTATATGTTTCTCAGAAATAAGTTTGGCCCTGAAGAAAGAAAACAACAGTTGTTGACTCCATTTGCCATCATGTCTCAACAACAGACTTCTGTAGTGGCGTGTGGTGGGGTAGCTACTGTGTGCTCTCGTGTCCAGGGAGGCCACAACTCAACAGCAGGGAAAACAGAGACAAATCTCTTTGTTGTTTAGCATGAGAGTCCATTTTATTTCTCCTACACATGCCCTGTGCCAGGGCGGGCAGGAGGCAGAGGCCCAGGAGCCCAAGCAAAGCCCAGAGAGTGGAGAAAGCAGAGAGAGGAGAGAGAGCAGAGAGGGGCCAGGGTTTTATCAGGTGTCTCATGGGAGGGGTCTTAAAATCAGATTACAGCCTCCTCAGAACAAAAAGGCTCTGCAGAATTTTAGGGAAAATAAATAGAATATTAAGAAGTAAACAACAAACCAGAGCATGAAGGAAAAGCTTTTTTAACTAATTAATACCTGATCTTTAGTCTTTTTAAGCGAGTTCTGTAGGCAGTTCTGCTTGAGATGACTACTTTGCATGCCATATAAGCATTTTTCGTCTCAGCACAACTAAGATGGAAACCTTATGAAGATTTGCCCCCTGAATTAAGATCCTGATTCAGGGCTCTACAAATAAGATCCTCCTTTATTGCAAGACCTTCATTTCCATGGGGAAGACGTATTATCATATACATACACATGTGAATTTCTGAGCATTTTTTACTTTTGTATTTCTTTCAAATACAGGGACATCACAACTTTTTCCTGACAGAATTTCCACATGCAAAAATAGTGAGATTCTGGATATGGCAAAATCACTGCTATGAGAGTGGGTGAATAGTGAAGTGGGTGAATAGTGAAGTGGGTGAATAGTGAGTGTTGATGAGCCTTGAAATTTGTTCTATCAAACCAGGGCAGGAATTAGAGTAATTTAGATACTCTCTATGGCTTTTCATTTTTTGTCTCCATCAGGATTAAAACTAATTTGAAATCTCTTTCTCATGCAGTTTACTTGGGTTGGTTTCTCAGCACCTTTGATATTCAGAGGTGCTTTGCTGTCTACATTTGGTTATTTTTTTCCCCAGGAAGAGAAAGAAGACTAACTGTTCAGACTTATACCTTTATCTAAAGTCATCCTATCAGAAAATTTCTTTCTACTGTATTTCTTCAAGGGGATCCAATTATACAAGCATTCCTTTCTTACCTGGAACATATACAGTATTACAGTAACCATTGCTGCTTAATGAGTGCTTCTTTTGACTAATTTTTCCAACTGATTTATTTCATCTAGCTTTATGTAATTTAACTCACAGCAATCTAATAAAATGCCTGTAAAAATTTAATTATACTTATAATTCATATATCTCTTTGTCATCATTCAACAGCTCATTTCTCTCATGATGCATACATACTTTATACTCTTTGTTTGATTTTATTTAAAATACTTGTTTCTATCTTTCAACTATTTTTTTCTTCATCTTGCACTGTGTAGCTGAAGTGATCACTAATGGCAACTTGTTTTTAAAGTATTTTTTTTGACGCAAAATGACGCGCAGGCAAAGAAGTTGCTGTACATTTGGGATACATATAAGGGTTTGTAGAAGATAAAGCCAACCAGCTGAAGGCATGGAAGAGAACAGCCTTGCACAAAGCTCCGTTATAAACTGAATAGATTATTTCTATGGTTAAATCTAAGATGTGTTTCATAACTATTCAACAATGTTGCATTATGGTCTTCAGTTATTTTCCCTCCAACAACTTTTCAATCACTCTCTGCACTGTAGATATTACAGCCCTGAGCCCATACCAATTACAAAGGAAGTAGAATAACCTTCTCTTTCTCTTATGCGCTGTTTTTATTTAAAGAGTCTTTCCAAGTGCACTGGTGCCAGCATTTCTACCCTAAGGACTTCTACAGCACATTCACAGATGTCTGGCAAAGACTACAAATTTATGCAGTGACCTGCTCACCAGTTTGAGGCCATATTCACCGCAATGTCCAGAGACTGAGTGGCCAACTTACATAACCACAAGAATCTCTTATAATGTTAGATGTCAAGGAGTCACTCCAAATGCTGGAAACACCAGCATAATATGTGAGGGTCCTCTTTAACTGTGAGACAAGAAAAAACAATGACAATGAAAAAAATCAAACACTGAAAAAAGCACTCCCACTAATCCTTTGGTGACAACTCTTACATTCAGTTTCACTATACAGGATAAGTTTTACACATCCTGTCAGCAGCCACCCCAAGCTGAAATGTCCTTATCAGCTAGTAACAGGTGTGCCTTCAGCAAGCTCTCAGCTGCACAGGAGGGATTTGAGAGAAAAATTAGAGAAGCTCCTGACACAGAGCTCTACTCCTCCACAGACGAGAAGATGCTTCTGTGAATCAGTAGGCAACTTCTCTCCTGACATTAATGAGAGTGTAAACTAGAATCATGCCCTAGTCATGTCTTTTAACATTTGTCTCATATGTAAATTCCCATATAGGAACCACCTGCTTTATAAAGATGGGCATTAGTTACCAGGGGATGCCAAATCTCTCTTTCCTCATAACCCAGAAACTATTTTCCTGGCATGTTTTCTTCCTTCTTATCCGTGCCAGCACAGAAAACTGCGCTGTGAGGATGGCTGGCCATGAACACATGGCCACAAATGATGTCTATCTAGTGAAAAAGCTGTGCTCAAGATGGTCAGCTGGCAAACAATTACAGGAATCTCCCTTCAATTTATTCTGCTCCAGTTTTTGGGGTTTTATTATTCTCTAAATCTTGGTTCTCTTAGCACTTCTGATTGAGGTAAAGTACTACATCAGTCTGCAAGAGTTAACATCTCCCTTTCAGGGAACAATCTGAACAATTACTCAGAAGTTCACTCCTGAACTAGGAGAGCTGCTTCAGAGTTAGAAGAAGGTGACAAAATGCTTCTAAGTGCACTAAAACACCCCTCAGGGAATAGGGAGTGGGGGTGGGGATAGGCGTTACATGAGCTACAAATTAACATTCTTGAGATAATTAAAGCTCATATTCTGCTGTCATAAATTTGCATTATGATCCCATTTGACTCCAACCAGATCCCACTGGTTAAATGAAAAGTACACCATTAACTTAGGATCAGGTCCATTGACTTCAGAGAATGTAAGCCTCTGACATATGACATTAAAAGAAGAAAAGTTACAAAACATCAATAAAAGACCTAGCTAAATATAAATTAATATTTCCATGATCTTTCAAATATGTAAATTTCAAATGCACAAATATTTAAACTATGCTTTTTCTGTATATTAAATTGTCCTGGTGGTATAGAGTTCACTTACATTTGAACCTTTGAGAGGGAAGACTGCTGATTACTAATAAAGGAACATATGTTCTGAAATAACTTTGAGTCATATGATACCAAATATATATATTTTAATTCATAAAACTAGTTTTAAATATCTTCAATTGAGTGTATGACATTTGATGTTTGTTGATGGAATTGATGCATGTTCTAAAATTATTCATTGAAAACCACTTGCATTTTCATTTATAACTTACACTGAGCAAAATTCTTTCAAGCTCATCAACCAGCTTAGCAAAACACACATCAGATCCTTTCTTTTTTAATGACACTTCTATTTAATTAACAGTTGTCAAGATCATCTCTCTTGACCATTCCACTGATCAGATTGGACCATTTCTTTAGTTTACTCCACTATATTATCAGCTGCAGGAAACTAAATCTTTGTGCTCTTGAACTTCAGGTTTTTTCACAATGTCATTATGCTCTTTAGAATATCATTCTTGTCAGCTCTGCTCTTATGTCATAACCAACCTCTAAGCCAGTGTGCCAGTTTTTAGCCAGAAATCTTTCCTAGATGTCTTAGATCTTTTCCGAATCTTTTTCTGTGTGGCTTAGGCATAGAATTACTTCTACTAGCTCTCTCATGTCCCGTTGATATTTTCAACTTTCATTCATCTTTCTTACATAGGAAAAGCTGTGATAGTGCATGACACTTCTTTAACTTGAACAGGAGAGAAAAGATTTTTCCATCTTCATTAACTGGCTGCTCTTTTCAGGTGTTACTTACATCAGGAAGGCCAAATAATCAAAACTCCACATTTTTCTCAGACTGCTTCTGGAATTTATGTACCTATGCAATCAACCTTCACTTTCAAAAAGCTTATTATTTTAATGGAATATATTTGTCAGAAATATTCTTGAATGTTTTAACATGGTTAAAATTCCATATTTAACATGGGATCAAGTCTGTGTATTGGGAGATGCCAGCTACATATATTTGTACATACTTGTAACAGGCAAATATCCATAAGTCAAAACAGCATTGATGTAGCAATGAAAATATGGGAACAATTTTATCATGAGTCAATGAATTCCGTGACTTTTATTTAAAAATAATCAACCTTTGAATGGCTCCTTCTACATTTTATGTAAAAAGAGGAGGTTTTAGTCTTTGTTTTCCCATGACCAATTCCTCATCATTATTTTAGAAATATTTTTAATAAATTCAAAATTAAATATAAACACTTGGATGCAGTCTTAAAGATGAAGTCTTAAGAAATGTAAATGTTACTTCCATGTTAGCTCACCAGTCCATTTTACAAAGCCTTATCTCCTTATCTTTAAGTGCTTTTGAGGTTCTGCTTCTATGCCAGTCTTGTGTATTGACCACACTAGGCTGGCATAGAACAATGCCAATAGAACAGTTTGCTTTACTTCCTTGAAATTTCTAGATGCAGAGTCAGAAGTAAACTTCGCTTTTTCCAACCATTTTACTGCATTGGAGCTGCAGGTGTGATAATTACTGAAGGCAGGGTTATTAATAATTACATATTCAGTTACTGCTTATGTGAAAGTGGAGGGAGATTTGATTTTTTTTGTTTGTTTTGTGGTTTGGGGGTTCGGGTTTGTTTGATTGCTCATTGCTTTGTGTTTGATGGTTTTGTTTGTTATTTTGTTTGTTTGAGGTTTTGTTTGTTTGGTTGGGTTTTTGGTGGAGTTTCTTTGGTTTTGTTTTTGTTTTGGTAGATTTTGTTGTTTTTCTTTAATAAACTTAAAACTGCCTATGAAACCTATGAAACCTGAGTTAGGGAAGGAATGACCATGAAAAAAAACATGCTACTGTATGTAATATGTCTGAGATCTCTTTCTATGACCAGTATTCTGAAAGTGGATGTACATAGAGTGGTCATAATATGTACCGATAGCATCATTGATATAATAGATATATCTCTTTTCAGCTTAAATATTTATATATGTATATTTATATACACATATATAAATATGTATACTGAAAATTACTGTCTTATTGCAGGACTTGATTGTCTGCTTCCACCAAATGTTACCAAATTCTGGTTAAGGATCAAAGACAGTATGAAAGTTTTATCAATTTTATATACCCATATATTATGGGAATGTTAAACAAAAAAAGGTTATGCACCCTGCAATTTTTTGTGTAGAATTGTTGATCTGGGAACTTAATTGCCAGTCTTACGCACTTCAAAAAGGAAAAAGAGAACTTTATCCCTGCAAGGTACTACAGGAAGATCAACAAAGCTCTATAGTCAACAGAATAAAATACTGTTGTCAAAGCTGACAAAATCAGTGTGATTTCTTTACTCATGTCCACAGCCAGATAGGGATATAAATATAATGTTATTTTCTTGAGCTAAGCTCTATCCTCAAACTGAATCAAGGCATACACAGACTTAACTTGTTCCAACACTGCCTGGTGGTAGTTAAAGTACTCTAAAACAGCTGATAGTGATATAGCTACAACTACAAGCACAATTTTGTTGTTCAACTTAAGGGTCTATATTCCCAGTTTGAGGAAGATAGCTCTGTCATTTTGTCGTGTGTCCTGTGTTTCCATATTTTCATGCAATACATCATAATTAATCTAATAAAAATCCAGTATGTCAGAAGCAGAATATAAAACTCACAGGTATTGTGAAATAATACCAGCTGTAAACAACTAGTTCAATTAACCTGCAAAACTAAGAGGTGTTCAGTATCCAGTCCTTCCAAAAAAAAAAACCCTGCATCTTCAGCAGTAATGTAAAAGTAAAAGAAAAGGAAATTCATAATGCTATGGAGCTGGCAAAATTCTGCAGAAAGAAAAATTGGTTTCCCTAAAGATAGTCATGATCAGATAATTTAAATAAAACTTGCTTTCTCCATTCCCATTCAAGTAGAATTTTTTTTGGTCATAGTTTAAGTGGAAAAAAATACTTGCAATGAGAACAAACCAGTTAAAATACTTATTTTGTGGAGCAAGGTTTTCTACTGTGCTTACTTTAATGGAGCAGTGATTTTTTTTTTTTTTGTGGTTGTTCAGTGAATTCCCACTTCTTGAATTTCCATATCCTTTATGTATTTAATACATAAGAGTCAGGAAAAGTCACAGGCAAGCCCAAAGCCAAATTCACTTTTTTCTAAAAAGACTGTTCAACTTTGACTTAATGTCCACTATATGCTCTGTATGATTTGTATTTCACAATTCCAAGTTGACTTACTGCATTTGCTTTAATCAGCTTTGTTTTCACAAGGTCAGAGGTGCTCTTTTTTAATTAACATAATGAACAAACAGGAATTATCTCATATCTTGTCTCTGTAGAATGGTTCATTAAAATGACGGGATTTATCTTGTTGAACAGGAATATTCGCTCTGTGCTAACACTTCCTCTGCTACATACAAGATAGAGGTACAGATAAAACAATTTAACTTTTAAAATTTATTTAATTTCTGTCCCCCAGTATAGTTGAGGCTTTTTTTAAATTTCTGTCTCCCAGTATGGTAAGAGCAGGACTTCACACTAGGAAGTGTGGGCTGTTGTCCCTGCTCTCCAGGATAACCATCTTGACTGGTCCTACAGATTTCCTGCACCTGGTAGTACCTGTTGCAAGATATTTTCTCAGCATGAGGAAGCACCAACTGTCCAAGACATTGTTAAGGGGAGCCAGGAAGCAGGTCCTACTGTTTGAACATAGCTTTAATGAACCATTAGAGCAAAAATAGCAACCCAGCTTTCACCTTATGCTATTTGAACTTTCAGATACATTGATGGGTTTCCAAACCCTGAGATAATAATGAACTTGCAAAAGTAAATTTAGGTTTTTATAGGACTTAAGTTTGGTAGGACTTCAATAAAATGTATGCAGAGGAGTCATAACTCCTGAAAAGACCAAGTATTTCTTTCAGCCTATTGTTTTAAGCAAAGCAAACCAAACCTCAACAAAACAAAAAGTTCAGTCTAAGTTTTTTTCACAGGTTTGATATAATTTTACACCTGTGTTTTTAGCTCATGCAGCTATGTATATCATTGCTGTATATCATTGCCAAGATCTGTTAAGCATTTCCTAAATATCCATGCTCCGCTTCAAAATCTGCCTCATATATTGCGTAATTGCTTGTTTATGTACTGTTCATTTGAAATCCACAAATGAACCAAAGACCAAGAAACAAGTGCAAACACATCCTTAGTAAAACTGGATTCCACCTCATCTAGACATCAAAGTAAGCCTGATAAGCCACAGCATGCGAGCAGGACTTCAGTCGGGGGAGTGCGGTCTGTTGTCCCTACTGGTAGAGTGTGGTAGTGACCTGTACCCTGCAGGTAGAAAAAGCCTGTCCTGCAGCAATTGAACTGCTTGTTCAAAGGACTCTGTCTCACGGCAGCAATGAAACACTGCAAAATAGGGGATTTGTGGGGTTGTTCCTTGTCCCACAAGGACTACCAAACCTCTTATCACCACTAATACCTTGATGTTCTGTTGGCACAAAGAGTAGCAATGTCCACTTTTGTGCTAATGTTGAAATGGATTGTATTGACACAGTCCTCTATGTTTTCTTACTACATCTCTTCGAGTTGTCTTTAATTGCTCTGAGGCACTTAGAGTAACTTTTCAGTTAAAGATTTTCTGTAGTCAATTGTTGAGTGTTTTTCTTCTCAGAATGTGGCAAAGGTGCCCAATGTATACTTTATTCATACTATAAAATTGATTTTTGCAACTATGGTCACCAGATCCTTTCAGGGTGAAGAGAGGTTTCTCTTGATATGCTCCCATGCAATGACAGTGATCTTTAGAATCAAATAATGTTTGGAAAGTTTCCTATGGTGAGTAGGCTTAAGGTTTTAATAACTTCCTAACTCCCATAGAAAAGGTTTTCATCCCACCCTACAGAATTTATGAGAGAGCTTCCTCATATGGAAGCATGAAGTCTGATGGCTTGTTATTTTTGGCATCATGTTTGTATCAATTAAAGAGGCATGAAATTAATTAAGCAAGAACATTATTATTCTGCTTTGGAAACATTTAATAACTCTGTTGCATTTACCTTAAAAATGGTAGGTGATTTTACAAAGTATAATAGGATAGAAATTCAAGGTTTTTTTGCAGGGAGAGTGGAAGCTTCAGACAAAGTTTATTAAAAAGCCCTGGCACCAAGTCTGAGAAGCAGAAAGAACTCCTCTGTGTATTTAAACTCCTGCTCAGAAAGTGATATAAAAGAAGGTGAAACCTTGCTTAGCCTCAGATTTTGGCAACAGTTTTAATTTAAGTAAGTTATAGAGATGTTTTTAAATCACTTTCTCCTGCAGGTTCTAGTGATGGCAAGTCAGATTTATAGGAATTAATTATTTATTACATAGACAGAAGATAACAGATACAAGATCCTAATCAGAACTACTTACTACATAAAACTATGTAGTATAAAATTTAAAAGAGCTACTATTAGATTACAGAATAACATAAAACACTGCATGATATCAAGGTACCTATATAAAAGCTAGCAAAAGGAATAGGATTGATTAGGAGTCAAATGTAACTTACCACAGAAACAATGATAACGGACAGAATCCTTCAGTGAAACCCTGCAAGTTACTGTGATGCAGGTGACCCTACTCATGGGAGGAGCTCCACACATTTCCAGGAGAATGTGTAGAAGATTTCTACTCTGTGAAAGTTTGCTGTAGCTTTTATCGTTGTAAATGGCTGTCAGTCAAAAATCCAGCTTATCTTGCCAAATCTCACTTCTAAAGCAGGATGGTTTTGGCAGCTTGGAGATGCCAGAGAACTACTAGCTCCACGGCACCAGAATAACTCACTATAAGATGGCTTGTCACATTTGAGTTATCTTGCAGGTCAACAAGCAACAATTAAGTTCTTGTAAGGGGTGAGATGCCCTGCTACAAGTTTACAATCTCTGTGTCTCTGTAAATTTGATGTAGAATTTGACAGTGAGCCCACTGCATTTTCCACAAGCTATTGATGGAATATGCTCTCAGCATATTACATATATATAACATGCTCTCAGTATTTTTAAACTATTTATGTTTTAATACAAATGTTTTGTGTTAAGATAAATCTAGTGTCCATATTTCAACAAGGCTTTAAATGTCTCTAAAGGATTGTCTTGCTGTGTCTGCTCTCAACATTAACCAGGTTAGTGGTTTTTAAGAAAAATTTAGATGGGTGTTAAGGTAAAATCACAGATACTTTAAAGAAAGGCCAACAGCAGCTGAGCCTATTGACTAATGAAATTGTCCATCTTCAACCTGTTCTAGAATCTGAACATATTCTTAGTAGAAATATGTGATGTGTTTTTTCTGATTCTAATTTTTTTCCCAAAAACATAAGGTGACTGTGAGCATATTTTAGAGGCAAAATAGTACAGGGAGGGATATAATCTCAAATAAAACATTAAATGGTAAGCTAGAGAAAAGAAAAAAGAAGGGAGAAAGAAAGGTGGAAAAATAATTTTTGAAGTACCAAAATAATTTTGCTTTAAAATATTAAAAAATTTTAAAAATCTGTATGAATTTCAAGGATCTTCTAAACACAGTAATGAGAAATTATTTTCTGTATTAGAAGAGTTACTATGCTTCAATTAAATTGAAGAACTTGTAAATTTTCATACCACTTGGGTCATAGAAGGTTACTCTTAGTTTATTTCAAAATAAATATAGCCTAGTAGACAGTCAAGAAACTGTTTTTACTATCACAATTTGTTAAACTTTTCAAGATTTTAAAAATTTCATTTTAAGTAGTGTCTCACACAATTTTTATTTTATTACACAGATAAAATGCCTTTTTGCTGAAAATTATGTAATCTTTCACAAGGTATTTGATAAGAAATACATGCTACATACCTTAGCAGTTATTTCTTTGTCAGGAAACCTAGTTCAGGGCAGGAAGCAGTGCAAGAGAAGTAATACATGGACTGTGAAGAAGGGACCAGGGGTTAAAGTGCCATCTCTGGCTCCAGGTTGTAATACCAGTTCAGTCAGGGTCTTGGGCTCTTCCTCATTACATCTAAATGTGAAGTTGGGTTTGTGAGCACAGGAGTGTATAAGCTGTTATTTTCTAAGGAAGTCTCTGCTAGGAGCTAACACTAATTTACAAAGCGATTCATATCTGGGACAAAATGTAACTTGCAAGGTAGTCATATACTTTGTGATCATTGCTGCAGCTCTTACCTTTTCAAAGTAGCTTCCATGTTATTCAGAGAGTCATGATGTATTTATAATTATGATATTTGTTATAAATAAAAAGTATCAAGTTCAATTTTTCCTCTGGGACAAAACACAGACACAAAACAGACTATTAGATTTCTACACAAACATGCATAAAAAACCTGAATTTTTGTGGAGAATAATAAAAACCCCCTTAGGCGTATTGGAAAAATGATATTATTGCCAAGAAAACTAGAATTCCATAATAAAATTTCAATATACCATGAAATCCACTGGAAAAAAAAAAAAAAAAAAAGCATTTACTAGATTGTGGACTAGGGATCTACATTGTTTACTGCTACATAATTTCATTTCAACATTTTTAAGGTGTATTTAAAATACAGTTTAGTTAACTTGAGGGCATTAAGATACTGTAGCCTACTCTGCATTCAGGTATGAGGAATAATCTCATTAATATATTTGAGACTGCCTAGAACCAGAGATTCATGGAGAAATTAATTTGTGACTATATCAGGAAGGGAAATTTTAGTGTTACATTTCATTGGAAATGCAACATTTTTCTATTTATTTTTAATGCAATCTGAGTAGATGAACTGACTCTTGACTTCTTCAGCCAAACAGGAGATGGAAAGAATGTCAGGTGTTTTTTAGTCAACAAATATAAAGATCAAACACTTGTCTGCATGCCATCTCCATACCAATATGTAACAATGAGGATTTTTTTAAGTTACTTTAATATTGAGCACATTTAAGGGAAATCATAAAGGTCACATAGCCCTTCCCCTTATTGAATAGTAGCACCAAGTAGTCTGGAATTTATCCTGTCATATTTTCTTAGAGAGGTTTTCCATTGGTATAAGAATGTGGGAATCCATAAAATAAGAGAATTTTGGGAAAGCTGCAAAAGGCAGGTCTCAGAGACAGCAGAACTGTGATTAGAGCTAAGCAGTAGCCGTAAGATTGGTCAGCAGAAAAATTATGTAAAAAGTAGAAAAGCAAGGACAAATAGAACAATGGTCTGTGTATTAACACTTGTCTAGAATAACTCCCTAAGCAACAGAAAAGTTTATCTAGCAAGATATTAGGAAGTTCTAAGCTTAAAAATGGAGCTCTGTGCATTGCGTTTTAAGGCTTACAAGTAAGTATTGTATTCAAAATAAGCAGACATTGTTTCAGCCAAAGGTACGTATGCTTACAGTGGTTGGAAAGAACTACTGTCAATATGCCTTTGCTTTGTGTGATTGGTCAAAAAACTTTTAAAGTAAGTTGTAACATTAAGTTCTTGGTCTGCTGCCTGAGATGTGAGCTGATGACATCTTTCCATTGTCATAACCATGTAATGAGACTGATGCTGGAAAATAAAACAGCTCAAGACATGTTCCACAGCAGTCCCGTCCCATTTGTGATTTGTACATAGCCCCTGGCTGGCAGTCTAAGAAATTGTGTTTTATGTTGTACATATTAAACATGTTGTCAATATCTTCACTATGAGAGCCAAAAAAAGGCTAAGGCAGCAGAATTGACACTGTCTGTGGAGCATGTAAATGCAGAAGTGTGATTCACCAAATAGAGTTTTGAGACACCAAACTTTTGTGCTGGGAGAACTCATTTGTTTCTTACTAACATTCACTGAGAAGTATTCATCTGGAACACTTGAGAAGCTTAGCCTTTGGTGTTTCCTGTATCTCACACAGATATTGTTTTCTATTGGAACTTTGAGTTATTATAACAGTGTAGTGTTGGAACATATTTTTGTAATAAAATTCATAAACAAGTCCCAGATTTGGTCCTGTTCTGTGCTGTTTGTTCGGGTCATTAGATCACTGAATCAGACTTTTTGCTTTATAGCTGGATAAATAAACAAAGTTCAGAAATGTGTCACTTTCTTTTCGGAGATTGAATTTACAATCTATTTTGGACAGAAAATGTAATGCTGTTTCACAGATGGGTACTACCATGCACTAGAAAAGGATTTGAGACACTCTTCTATCCTCAGCATTACCTCTTGAGTTTGCTGTAGCTAACTTTAACCTGAACAAGTTAGTTACCGGTAACTTTTCTCTTAGTTAATTGTTTCTTTCTGGTTACCTAGTTGTCCTAGATGCACAGCCTATACACCTTTCACAAGGTTTAGGATGGCAGCCTGAGGTCTCAGAGTGTAACTACTAGAAACTGTGACATAAAGGGTTGCAGAGTCTAGGTATTTTGCCTTACTTGCAAATTGCCCAGTTGGCTCAAGATTCTCATTATTAGGAAAAAAAAAAGAAAAAAAAAACTACTTTACAGATAAGAAATAAGTTGAGGGTGTACAATATTCTCATTACAGCAGCATCCCTGCTAAATTAATATCGCTATCACTTTTTACTTGAAAAGCCAAGTATGGAATACTTGTCATGAAGAAACAGTGTCAACAGAGTCAGGAACAAGATAGCTTGCATGTATGCATAGCATAAGATCTTTATAATTAGAAAGATTTGTCCATTACAGTGAACTTGTTTCTTTACAAATTTCTTTTATTTGTTTGATTACAAAATATATCATCCATTCCTTGTGATAGTATTTGCCAAAGGACTACATTGAAGTTCACTACCAAAATTACTATCAAGTAACTAGAGATGTCCTAATGTGTGTGAGACTCTTTCTAAAGTGTTCCCTACAAAACAATCTCCACTCTTTTCAAAAGTAAGGCTCACACTGGTACATGATCATGCTGACTTCACCTGTACCATGCCTAGAATAAAACAGTGAAAGAACAGATACAAATTTGTCTTAACCCTTTACCAGAAGAGCAGTATCATCTTTTTAACTATCTTTTTAGCACTATTATTATGACTTTAAAGAAGAGCAGAGTATTGACTAACTTCCATAACCACCATGGAAACAAATCAGAGGAATATTAATTGCTGAGGAACCTTCATAAATTGAAGTGGAATTGCACAGCCTGCAAAGAAGATTAAGGGCTGCTTTTCTCTCTCTTTTTCTACTTCTGAAATGCTATTAGTATGTTGGGGAAAGTGATAGCTTCTGGTTTCCACAGAGAATACTTTCATTTTTTTCAATCATGTAAATTTCATTTGTTCAGACATCTATAACGAGACAGAGGTAGCTTACAATAATTTACATTTCAATCTCCCAAATGCACATGAAGTGGAAAGCAGTTCTGTGACAATAAAATTTTATTAGCTGAGCTAAGTGTAATTTACAGTTAATATATGAAAAACTTATCAGTTCACTTCATTCTGTCTGATAACGCAGAAATAGCAATATATTAACATAATGGATCTGTGAAGTGGTTAACACTGTTTACTCAACAGGTCTATTACACATGGAATTTTAATTTGAGGCTTTTTCAAGGAAATTGACATCAAAAAGTGACAGTTACAGATTTGGCAGCAAGGTGATTTAACTGTTTTTATATAAATAAAAATAAAAATCCAATTAAACTTGACTTGCTAGCTGAACTATTTATTACTGACAGAATAGTGGGGGATTACCTCTGCCACATAATAATTTAGGAAAGGGAGAAACCCTTACTTTCCAGGTTATCTGCAGATACAGCAGACCAACAGGCATCTAGGCCTCCATCTTCTTAGTCAATGTATTATCTGTATGTCCACACCCCTAGGAGTACTTTACAGATAATATTTTAGAATAACTAATTAGGCATTATAAGTCTAGTAAGCGGCCAGATGCACACATAGTGTAGTTACCTTCTAAGTCTGGTCACAACTGAGATCCCAGAAGCACAAATAACATGGACTACACTGCAAGTGTGAGCATACTCAATAAGATTCCACATTTGCAAAAAGTGTGATTAATTGATCATTGCATCAGAATAAAGTTCAAAAATTGCAGTTGATAAATGCATATATATGGTATTAGAAAGCATTTGCAGTAGTATTACACTGGTATAAATCTTTGTCAATAGGTGTCCCTGTGTATGGTGTATTGCCTGTCAATATGCCAGGATAGAAGAGGTAGTCTTTTCTGATCTCTTTCTCCGAAGTTACTCTTCTTTGAGGGAGGGGAATAAATAAAGTTTCAACTGATTTAATTCCATTATTGTGTGGAATCTGGAGTGAGTTTAGTTTTAAATGCAAAGAATGTACACAAGTTTCACCAGCATGTGTAAAGATATGAAAATTATTGTGTATTTTCAAATCAATAAAAAAAGTTCAGCTTTTGGTCACTGGTTTGGCCATTCCTTTGACTCACTTCCTATTTAGCTGTATTATCTAAACAAAGCCTAATTACAAGACCTCTGGGCAATATACCAAGCTTCCTCAGTGCTCCTGCTCCAAAGGTTTGCAGGTTTTTTCTGGTTGCCAACTTGGACACCCCTTCTTGGTGAGATTTGTTTTACAGTATTTTCCACAACTCTTAATTAGTCTTTAGGCCATACTTTAGTATGACAAAATCAGATTGCTTAGATATAATACATTCTAAAGGTATTGTCTTTTACTTTTTCTTTGGTGTTTGCAGACAGTAGTTAGTAGGTATCTATCCTGAACAAAAATAGTTAACAGTTGCTGAAATCCTAAATTTTCTAATGAAAATCAAGGTGAAAAACAAAAGCTCATATTCAGCTTTTCAAAAGCACGGGTTCCCACAAAAACCATTTTTTCAATAAAAAACCAATAATTTAATAACGAAGTTTGCTTCTAAGTTTAATATTAAATTTAGGTTACTAAATTGCAACTCTTCTACAAAAGCAGTATTACATATACCATGAATATAATCCTTGAAAATTGTACTTTCTGAGCCAGTGAGCAACTTAACTCCCTGTATGTATTCAGAAAGTCTGTATTTAGCACACTGGTGTTCTGGTGGGGCACAGTTAGTGGAGAAAGTTACAGAAGTAAATGCAGAAACAGCCCCACTCACTGCAAGAGTAAGACATAAATCTATATTTAAAAGGTTATGTATAGCATAGGTTTCAACTACTCAGGTTCAAAATAACTTAAAGGATACAGTGTTGGGAGCTTAGTAATAGAATGATATCTAGCCCTCTTCCTACATTAAATGGTAAATTGCATTAAACAGTAAATTTCATTGTTGGTAACTTCAGCATGAAATATTACTTAGAACTAATCCTCTTAGTTACTGCTTATTATTATTACTTAGTTACAACATATTTTGTTGATTAGGATAATGTTACTCTTAAATTATGAAAATGGATAAATACTTACAATATTTTAGAGCAATTTGATAATGATTGTTGTTTCTCATGCCCTTCTATCATCACAAGAGCTTGCATGACAGGTTCTTTGTGAAGTCTGTAAGTATGATTTGTGGGAACTTTATCCTTCTAACTCATATCTCAGCTTTATCCTCCTAACTCATATGTAGTCAACACAAACTGCAGACTTGCCACTGGTCTTCAAGCACTACATTTCCTATAAACATATTTGCATTTATTTCCCAGACTGCTGATTTATAAAACAAAAATGAATGATTTAAGGTGAAAGAAATATATGCCAGAAGTTATTGCAAGTAATACAAACCCATTTCATACATACTAAGAATGCAGCAGATCATGGAAGCTATAATAAAGATAATAAATATTCTTATAATCCCATTTTTTGGTCTGGATTTGTCTTCCAAAAATGCTTTGTTCTTTTCTTTCTTTACCACTTGAAAGGGCATAGTATTTACCTCTTTAATGTCCATAAGGATACAGGCTTTCTGGAATGGAATATCTCTCTTTGGAATATGTCTTCTAGGACAAGGAGTTGCACTTTGAAATATCTCCAGTTTGGAAATTCACATCTCAAGAGAAGTGCATGTATATGGACAATGGACGATCCTGTAGCAGCAAACCAGATTGGAATTTTTCAGCAGCCACTGGCCATAAATGTATTTTCCTTTCCCCTGAATGGTGAGCTCATTTGCTGCCTGTTGGCAACAGTCTTTGGTATGGGGTTGTGGAAGTGGAGGGCAGCAGAGGAGACTCTCCTCTCTTGGATGGCTCCAGCGCTGTCCTGGTCGAGGAGAGCACAGTGCTGCTCTGCAAATCTGCAGCACACTCCTGTTTCCTCTCATTTGTCCTTGTTCTCATTAGGGCCTCCAGGGTGACTGACTTTTTGTACTGCCCATGCTAAAACTGCTCTGAAGTGATACAGCCAACTCCAAACCCTCAAAAAAAGCTCATTACATTTTTAATTCACATGGCAAATTTAAATAGCTGGTATGTCACTAGAGAGACTAACATATGGAATCAAATTATACTTGATAACCTATTGCTGGCCCAAGTCAAACCCTTCACTTTACATCAAGAAAATAATGCATCAGGAAATGTATGAGAACACTTGGCAAGTCAAAGGGGTTTTGTTAACATTTCACCAGTTTTATTTTGGGGCTTTTTTCCCCTAAAAAAGGTATGCCACTAATGACAAGCTATGCGTTCCAGAAACTACATGTATGTTTTTGGTTTAAAAACATCAGATCTCATGCACACATGGCCTATTCTACACTAAAACTCAGGCAAAATAATATGTTCTGATTTGCAGATAAAGCCTGAAAAGCCTACTGATGACTCATCTTGAAGGAGCCATTGAAAAAATTACATAACCAAGGCAGGAACTCTGACATTCTCAAGACATTTATATTATATTATTAGCACAGATTAGCAATTAAGAAGGACTAAGGATTTTATTCATGCCTTAAAATATTATGTTTGCAGAATGCTTCACCTGATATAAGAGATGGTCTGTTTTGACTATTCTTGTGTCTATTCCTAGAAGATATGCATATGTTTGTTTTCAGACTGATTCATCAGTCTGAAATGATTCATCAGTTGCAATGTTCTTTTCTTTCAGAGCTCTATCTTCACTATGCACTTAAAGCAGGATTTATTCAATATTTTTACAAAAAATTGAAGAAATAAGAAGAGAAGAATAATAAGATAACTCACTAATTCATCAAATTATGTTTTGTTGTTGGGCATCTACTCTCAAAAATTCAGAAGAGAAATATTTTATTTGATCCCACCTTAGGTTTAATTTGACAGTTTTCTTCTACAGCTTTCATTCCAGTGGAAATAGAAACAGAATTTTTCAGATCTAGAGGAAAATTGCTGCATGAATGTACTTATCTGTTGATTTTTTAATAGAGTTTATACTATGAACTTGGCTATAAATTCATGGTACTGTCATTATTGAAAGAATGCACTACAACTTACGTACACCAAAGATTAGAGTCATTCACTCCTACTACATATCTTATTGTACTCCTACATAATTCTGTTGCAGTACACTTTGTCATTAAAACAGCAAAGCAGCATTTTTCTATCAGCAACAGTGCACTGAGGATATAATACCCACCCTAAAATTTTTAGTCTCAGAGATTTCTGTAACTATTAAAAATCCTTTTTTTTTTTTTCTTAAAAACAGCTATAGAGTTGTTATGTACTGAAGTATCCATGGCTTATTCTTGCTTGCTTTCTGAAACAGGATCTATTACTCCCTGTTTTATAGAACTATGGCTATCAGCCATTACAGCACTGCATGTTAAATAAAAGTTTCCAAATTCAGCTCCACAAACAATTTTTCACCTTCTGAGCATTGCTAAGATGCAACATTGACATAAAAACTTGCATTGTTTTAATATTTTTTTCCAATTTTAACTCCCAAGCTGAAGGTTTAGGAGGTGGAAGATATAAAATTATTGTGAATGTCAATAGTAATTTGTTTCTACTCTGCACTATTGAATACTATTGATAGCAAAACTATAGCTTTGCATTACTTTAGCTCTAAAAGAGATTTCTCAGAAAGAGGTAGGTACATGTTATTATGTGTACTCTTGCTGATTTAGAGAAAAAACCTGCTACTTAGTCTTGTCTGTAAAGAGAAACAATTTCGGATTCAAGATAGATAACAGACTTATAACACTAGCTTCCTTGCGTTTCAATGTAGCAAATATGATTTGCCAAATAAAGTCTATTATGTATGAGATGTATATATGTTATATGAAGACACTGAAAAATCATATTGTAGGAATTAACACAGGTGTATTACTATTAACTAATAATTTCTAACATCTCTTGGAATCGAGTTTTGTAGAATTGTTAAGTGTAAAGGAACATGTCTTAAAGAAACTTGTCACAGCTCCTTTTTGTAGAAATCCAACACGCATTGTGCAACAAGCCAAAAGAGGTGATCATGATAGTATTGCTGAAGAATGCAAAGCAATGTTTGCAAGGCTGTTAGGCTAGTAAAACTTTTGAGTCTGTCTGAAAAAATGTTTCAAGAACAGAAGGCTCAAGAAAGTCCATACAAAGCAAGAAGTTGACGAATTCTGTTGACAGGAGCGAGGAACATATGTGAAAATGCATGAAGAGAGAGTGACAACAAACTGGAAAAAGATTGGTGCCAAACTTCAGTATGGCAAAGAATAAGGAACTAGCAAGTAAAGGGCTTCTGAAAATGTGGCTCTTGCAGACCATTGAAATGGAGATAGCATACCAGCAGGCAACAGTGGGGTTGACTAAGGGAAGCCACATAGAAGTGAGAGTATAAAGATTCTGAGCTTACAATTGTGATAGCTTTTTTCCTTTTCATTCATAAAATTCTAGCAGTAAACACTATACAATACCTGAAGCATGTGATGTTGGTCTTTTTTTAACACAGCAAACTTCTGATTTTTTAGAGTAATGCTATTATATTAGAATGATTGAAAAAAAAATGACAATTTCATCCTCTACTCTCATACTTTGCAATGTTATTAGTCTAACTGGAAACTCATTTCTGACAGCCCAGGAGGTATTCTTTCCTCACACTTCCAAGCCGGTTTGAGTGCATATGAGCAGGAATTTGGAACTTTCTGAACAACAGAAGGCTTCCAGCTGGTAGCTGATAGAAATACATTCTCAGCCAAAACAGGAAGAATAGAGAGAAGCCAAAGTTTGGGGTACTATATAGGCATTACCCATATGTTTGCATACACAAAGATACCTCTGCACAGAGGCCTTCTGTCAATATTAACATAATCTATGTAAATGAACAAAAGAAGCTCCTTTAATAAAAATATAATGTTCTGTGTTACAACAACTGTCACCAAACATACTCACCTCCTGAGATATTCTCCATTTCAAAATGAAATTCAGGATACAGAGGATGAGAACAAATGGGTAAATTGGAACTTTACAGCACGCTGTGATGATGTCCTGACACAAGAAAAGTCTTGAGTAAAACTTTCTTCTGTTGGACATCTGCATTTTTTGGATTATGTGATTTTATAGAACTGGGAATACTACACATCAGATTACAGATGATTAGATATTAATTAATTATGTTACAAAAACCCATGATATTTTGAGCTTTGTGTATTTCCTCCAATATTCATTACACTTTGTTACAGAGTAAATATCTCCAGTATTTCTCGCATAAATAACCAATGTGCTGCGTACAACGTAAACAAAATCCCATATCAAGCAGTTGTGTGTGCCACAAACAAGAACTTACTACAGACCTGAACCAAATGTTTATAAATAGAGCTGATAACATTTTACAGCCAACTCATTCTCAAAACTATTTTTTTTTTTTTTTTTTTGGAGTGTTTTTTTCAGCTGGAAGTGACTTCTTCATTACATACCAGCCAGTGATTAGTATACCCTAAAGATATAAATTTTATTGACAGAAAAAAAAACATGTTTGGGTATCATTCTAGAAGGTACTGACTACTGCAACGCAAGGTAAGAATGAGTATTTCCAAAAAAAAAACCAAAAAATCAGCAACAGCAACTAGAGGCACAGAAAGTTAAGTCATATTCTAGTCTCTACACATATAGGGTTCTTGATTTTTATGAGAGTTTTTTTGGTAATTTTTGAAAGTTTCTAGGGCAATTGGAATTCTAGTTTTGTTGTTACAATAAAAATTCACTTCACCAACATGATAGAAAGCCTCTAATACTATATAACTTTTATCACATTACTACCTTTTTCATGGCATTAGAAACTCAGTAGAGGACAGGAAAGTCACTGATCCTACAGCAAAGTCCTTAAAAGAAAATAAATGTTACTAGTGTGACATGAAATATGTATTATTTCACAAGACTTACAGCTTTATTTGTTATATTACCTATTTCTGGTCCAACCATAAATAGCTGAATATAGGTTTATTTGGGGTTTTTTTGGGGAGAAATTAGGTCTGAAGACTGATCTAATGACTACTTAGACAACTAAAATATTATAGCTTTGTGGATTTAATCCTTTCATAAATACACAGCATAGCCAAATGTTAAAAAAAGTCCACTGTGACAGAGTCAAAAAGAGAGGTGCTTATGCGACTTCAATTTCCATATTCACATTTATTTCAAAATAGCCTTCAAATGTTATCTAATTTGGCATCAGTCATAGAGTGTTTTCAAGTCATTTTCCTATTACCCTGATTGAGCCTTTGAGGAAGGACTTGGGGGAAGAAAACAAAATTGCATTAAAAAAAATTGCTTATCCTAATGCAAATTTATTACTATCTAAATTAATTTTGTTAAAATTAGGACAGAATTTTCTTTTTGGTTAAATCTGGGTTAATTTCCATCATTCAAAACAAGCTGTTATCAAAAATAGCTAGGGAACTCACTGACATTTTCCAACTTACAACTTTTTAAAAGATATTAAGTCCATCTGTTGTAAAATACCTACTTATTGAGGAGTAAGTTACATGTACAAGTGAAACTAAGGAACTGAGATTATTAGCCTAGAAACAGAGCTACAACATCAATATCCTGAGTAATAACACTCAAAATTGAAAATAAACTGCAATTAACAGACAAAATACTTACAAACACAAATATTAAATCTCTATGCATAAGTTGTTCTGTAACAAGTGGATACACTTACCTCTGGTGTCAAGACACTGACACTAAAGATTTTTTTCTTGCAGAGTGGATACTCAGCCTCTTGCAGAACTATTTAGCCATTACAAAGATTACGGACTTTGACAAGACACAAATCTGATCCAGAATAAAAATTCCCCTGCCATTTTCAGGAGAAATACTGTGCTTCAGGAACAATACTCTCAGACCTTAATGATTTGTTGGCAGTATGCTCTCTATCCCAGGGCACTGTCAATATACAATTTACTAACTCTCAAAGGAGAAGATAGTTTGAAGTGTCATAAGTCTCAAGCTTTGCCTTGTGTGCTAATTAGTTCATATTTATGCAGCTGTATGAATCAAGCCGGCTTCTGGTCACAATTACCAGCTTTTCATCTTGAAGTCATGGGTATGAATCATACTGGAACACTGCCTGCAAAGTTCTGCAGAGGGAAAAAAATGTTGTCTACCCATTTGTCACCACCAATCCCTTAGAAAGACATTTGTCATTAGCATTCCAGGTGTAGACTAGCTTCAGATTGGTAATTATTTGATATTTTGGTATTAATTTTTCAATTGAAATTTCAATACAACAATTTGTTTAGTCATTGATATTATCCTATCACCTTTTAAAGGAAATGAACATTTCCTTTAAAAACATTAGCTGGCTAAGTTTGTAAGGAATGGTTTGTACATTTCAGTCAAGTCAGTGATTAATTACTTGCTATTAATAGAAATCTTGATTTGAATTTCATATTTTGCTTATTTAGTTTAGCAAGAACACTGCACAAAAATGGAAACACGTTTCCCTAACAGGGGCGTTGTAATCCCAGGAGTCCCAAAGTGCTTTGTGAGATGCAGTCAATCATGTGGTGGTCAAAAAACTACTTAGAGATGGTCCTTGGCCTTCCCATTGTAGTGGTCTTTCTGTTCAGTGAAAGGTTCAGAAGGTCTCAGACTTGTATTGACAATCTCATCAACAATCATGGAATGCTTTTTTACCCGGAATGTACGAGTAAAGAATACTATCTAGAAAAAATGACCAGTGCCCAACACCGGATATATATTCTTCCTAGAATCTATGATATTTTGATCAAAAACTTGTTTGGTGATCAAATATTGCAAATTTCAAAAGGAAGTAGCACACTGCCGTGCAACCAGAAACAAACAGACAAGACCACCCAACCCCAACCCTGCGATATCAGTCCCTTCAGTGCTGTAGTCTGTGGAGCATCTTTGAAGCTTATTTTTCAAAACTGAATACTTGTTGACGTATATCTAAATGTGACCCATTTCATTAAGCTAAGCAAGCATGAGAACAGCACAGAGTGAAAAATACCAACACTTTCCAATATAATTACATACATATGTATGTGAGAATATAAACATATACTTGATGCGATATGCATCAGATAAAAATCTACCAAAATAGTAGTAAATATGCAGTTAAATACAGACTCTACCACTCAAAAGCATGCAACTACACATGCATATCAGAAAAAAAAAAAAAAAAAAAGAAGAAATAGAAGCCAATTATGTAGGCTGAATGGAACTAATTGTAAGTTATTACTCTGTACTGCATATTTGACAAATATCAGTGTCTAAATTCTCTAATTAACTTTCTGATATACAAAAAACCCACACTGATTTTGTATCTGTTTTCTCCCTTTCTCTCTTCCAGACTCTTCAGGATTTTCCTTCTATTTTCATTTCACCCAAAGATTTTCCAACAAACATCAACCATTAGTAGGCAATAGCATAATCTCTCCTCTAATTTGTAAATCCACAGGTAGAAAAGGATTTTTAGTCTCAAAATATATGATATAAAAATATCAAATCCTTTTTGTAACATTAGTTATGGTGTAAGAAAAATGTCTCTTGCTGTGCCCAGATCCCTGGTCTAAATCTGAAAAAAACCCCACTTTTCTCTCAGAAAATCAGCAGCACCCTATGTCAACAGGTGGTCTCTTCCCCATATGTACTTCTTGAGATCATTGTGTCATCTGGAATCAACACAGATGAAAATGATAGCCCTGCTGCAGCAATAATCAGGCAAATATCACCTTCAGAAATTGTGGGATAGTCTTCAAAAAAACAAGTCAGTTAGGTATAAATTGCCAGAATTTTTTATGGTGTAAATAAAGGCACAAGTTAATTCTAAAGCTTAGCATATCCCAAAGATTTGTGCTCCTAATGCGCTTCTTTCTGCTGCTACAGATTATTGAGCTATCTCCAGCCAACCCAGCTGATTTTAAAATATATTTGACAACAGGTCTGTACGATCAAAGAGAGATTTCTGTGGCTTAGCTAAGGTATTGTGGAGGAAGAAAATATCTCTCTGAGCAGGAAAATTTCTCTGTGAATTTATCCAGTAGGTGATACCATTAATTCTAACAGAAATGTTTGCTGCGGCATTTTTAGCTTC
Source organism: Nesospiza acunhae (assembly GCA_013398715.1). NCBI lineage: Eukaryota > Metazoa > Chordata > Aves > Passeriformes > Thraupidae > Nesospiza > Nesospiza acunhae. The sequence continues at coordinate 115,666 of VZSU01001130.1, read as the reverse complement.
TCCACCACCAGGAGAGAATGAAAAATAAACTGCAAAGTAGAAATTTCTGGGTAGCAGAAAGTTCTGCCAGTAGTAGTCCTAATCACATCAATAAAAGATTGCATCAAAATGACAAAAAAACCCCAAGTATGCAAATATTTCTCATTTTCATGCTCATAGAATCAGAGAATCATACAAACTCCTGAGTTGAAGGGACCCATCAGGATCCTCAAGTCTGACTCCTGGCCCCTACACAGCACTGTCCCCAGGAGTTCTACCATGTGACTGAAAGCATTGTCCAAATGCACCTTGAACTCTGTCAGGCTGATGCTGTGACCACTCCTCTGGGGAGGCTGTTCCAGTGCCCAGCTCTTCAGCTCACGTGGAAGTTGCAGACTGTGATGATGTCTCTCTGTAGGGCCTCTCTTAGCTTGAGGGAGTTGACAGCTCCTCCCAATTTTGTGTCATCTTTGATCTTATTTATTGTTCATTTGAGTCATGTATCCAAGTCATTTATGAAGATATTGAAGATAGTTGAGCTGAGGATGGAGCCCTGTGTAACCCAAAAACTGACAGGCCACCAGTCTGATTCCCTATAAGTTTGTGCCCCACCCATGAGCTCACCCAGTTGCTTACCCACTGCATTACACGTTTATCCACATGTGAGATGGACATTTTTTCCAGGAGCATACTGGGAGAGACAGAGTCAAAAGATTTGCTGAAGTCCAAAAATCTTACATTTACTGGCTTTCCTAGATCAACTACCTAAACTAAAATGATGCAAGGGTGAGGTACAAATAGAAAGAAGCTCTGGTGAAAGTTTAGTGAAGTCAAGCTACTGTGATAGAATACACATAGAAAACCAAGTCAGTCAGACAGACTGTAAAAATTATCAATCATACTCAATTCCCAGATAAATTGTTTGTACAACAAAATAATCAAAATTACTCAATAACATATTCCAAAAGAGTTGTGCATTTCAAATTTTGTTTCAATATCTAAAAGGTCTCTCCTCAAGGGACTCTAAGTGCATCAGCCTGATCAAAAAAAAAAAAAAAAGGAAAAGTGACTTCATGACTAAAAAATTAATAAAACTCCAAAAGGTAAAATATCAATATCATGGTTTCCAGGAACAAAGGTCCTGTCAATCATGTTGGCCGTCTTTGTCTTGACTAGGTTATAAATGATGCAAATATACGTAATTCTGTTATTATTGTGTATCTGTACTTCTTCATTGCATTTGGCATAAGATTATGATTTTAAAATCTTCCCTTATATGAAATTAGTAGAAAACCCAGAAAGTTAATTTGGAGATAAATTCAGAAATTTGCCCACAATGGAATAATTTTCTAGCAGTAGAGAATTTATTTTTGTAAATCAGTTAAGTTATATGTTAGGGATTGTGAAGAATGAAAGTAGCTTCTGCAACAGCTTCATTTCTGTAACCTGAAGATATTGATGGACTACTAAATATTATTTAATGCTTTCTATTATTATCTGATGATAATGAGCAACACAGTTTTGGTTGTACATGAACAATTATTTGATTGAAGAGACATTTTCTGGCCTGTTAAAATGGTGAGATATTACTTACCCAGAGTTCTATCCTCAGGTTTATGGTAATCATTGAAAGTATAATCGAAAGATAATGGAGCCGACCACTATATTAGGAAAATAATGCATTTTTAAAACTTTGACCTATGTGAGCTATTAAAGGGAAGACTCATCAATATTCCTCTTTTATGACCTACACATGCAAAAAAATTAGAACTTTTGTGCTTTTTAAGACCTTCTTATTAAAACCACAAAATAACATTATTATATTGCTGGAAGGGAAACTAGAGAAATCTTCTCTGGAGATGTTTCAAAATAAAATGCAGTGTCTCATATTAAGGTCAATTACACACTGAAAAAACTTTCCAAAATATGTGATTAATTCATTCTACTTAACAATTCCAAAATGAGATTTGACATATCTCTTAGAGCTAATTTTAAGGAGCTTCAGAGGAAAATGAAACGTTGGTTCTATATAACAGCAGAGATTGGTACCAAAACAGAACAGAACTTTCTAGTTATGGACTTCCACATTTTATCTCTTTCCTCTAAAGTGGCCTGACTGGACCAACTACACTGTTACATACTGATTCCAAATTTTTAATTTCAGCTGGACAATGGTGGATTTAAAGACAGAAAACCCGGTAACGAGTTAACTAAAAATGGTTATACTGACGTCCTTGTTTCTGAAGACTGCGGTACATTGTTGCTGAGATGGAATGAGATGGAATCTCTCTGCTACATCATGTTTTCAAATTTTACTTGGAGGACCACTTAGATCTGGAAGAGGTTTGTACAATCAGTCTTGGACATCCGCTGTGACCATGTCTATACATAACATAATCTTTGCCTTTTCTTTGTTAGCCTCTACCTCCCAAAATCCGTTCTGATGGTACTTATCTTGTACTTATCTTATCTTACTTATCTAATATTTTATGTCGCTGTCATGATTTAACGCAGGTTTGGTTTTTAGTTGGGAGGGGGAGTCCACGAGCTGCAGAAGTAGTTCCCTGCGGGGACACGGAGGAACCAATCAGCTGGCTACTTTTAAAGATTGACACCCAGTTAAACCACCTAACAGAGCAGGATACGCCTCTGTGGAAACACATTCAATGACCGGCGAGCCCGTGAAAAGTTCTCTTGCTTCTGGCCTTTGAACAGGTGGCCTTCGAACAGGGTGGCGGCCGGGCTTGGCCCATGCGGCCTGCACGGTCTGGCGGGGCCAGGCCAGGCCGGGCTCTGCTGCGGCGCTGGCCCCGTCGCAGCGGGGCAGCCGGGGCCCTTCCCCGGAGGGCTGGAACCCGTCCCAGCGGAGCCCAGCAGTCCTTGGGAGCAGCCTCACCGCCGCGACCAGAGCCGAGAGTAACCCCACCCAGATTAAATTGTAAATAAGAAAAGGGAAAAGGATGCAACAATGAAACAATTGTGTGCTACATGAAGTATCCTCTATGCTTTGCCACTTAATTTGTACCTAAATGTGTGTTCAATTAACAATTTTTAAATGTGGTTATTCACTATCCTAACTTTCATGTGAGCAGTAAGCAGCCGTTCCAGCTACAAAAGGTACAGCAGAGAGGTTTAGCATCTGGAAAGGAGCTCAGCAGGGCTGTGCTATGCCACTGCATCTGTTCAGGCTTTATACTGAAATGATAATGCACACTTATCCTGAGGGTTACAACAGAGGAATTCAAATTAGAGGAAGCATATTCTGTAATATCAGGTATGCTGCTGATGTTGTGCTTATTACCGAGTCTGAGGAATCACTTTGCAAGCCAGTAATGAGAGTGGCTGCGGCTAGTTCGGGGTGAGACTGTCTAGAAATGCAAAAAAGACAGGGGAGTGACATAGAGGACTGGAAAGAAAAATATTACAAAAATAACACAAAGATAAGATCAGGAAGTCAGACAATAAAGAGTCTTCACAAGGTTTTCCTAGTAGAAATATGAAATTGAACTATGCCCAGAAGATTTTAGATGAGCTATGGAATAAATAACCAAAATAAGTCTGGGAAGAAAATTGAACCATTTTTTATTTCTGATGATGTGTCTAATCTGACAGCAAGCAGTAAGTCATGGTTATAACTTTCATTTTCACTTTTATTTTACTCTCCTGATTTATATTGTTAAAAAAAATGAGCAATCTTCTATTCTTTAAGCATTTTCTGTTTGTTTATTTGCTTGAATGTATTTATGATGAAAGTGTATGTGTGGAAGGAGGGTATTTTCCCAAAATTTTGACAAAAACTCAACTAATAGACAACAAGCATAGCAAGTATATTTGTGTGTTTTACAAACCATAATTTTATCTTTATATTAAAAAAAAAAAAAGATATTATGTTAGCTGACAACTACTACTAAGTAATTGACACAGCTGGAGAATTTACATTCATTCAAACTCCACTTATGGAATACAGAACTTTCAAAACAATGGATCTACTTTGTCTATTCTATCTATTTTTAAGAGAAAATATACCATAGTTTTGTATTCTGACTATTTTAAAGAAATTGAAAAGATACGGGTAAAAAATGTTCTGTATGAAAAGAACAAAACAAGAAAAGCTAGTAGTCATAAGATAGAAGTGCAGGCTATACCAAAGTAAGTTTGGTAAGCATTTGTTACTGACAAGTAGAGACAGTAATCCACAACTGATATAAATCTATGAAATTCTGACTTCTGGAGAATCACATAGTCTTACCGTGCCTGCAAACCTTTTGGGCTGTGTTACGTGAAGGAAAGCAAGAGGAATTTTGCTTATTTTTTCAGACTAATAGAGTTTTATAACTAAATAAATACTGTAAATAATTATTTCAGAAAACTACTTGCATCTTTCTACAGCAGAGTCTTTTCTGAAGATACGGTGCTTAGAATATAAGTCTAATGAGAAATAATCAAGATTAGAACTATAGTTTCTCTTGCCCACATTTTCCCCATTTCTGCCTCAAGGGGATGCCTGTATGTGGTGGCTATATACACCATGAAACTCTCATGAAAATCAGGTACTTAGAACTGACAGCTGTAATTTCCTGCCTGAAAAACTTGAATTACTAGACTTGAGCTTTTCAGAAATTTTTCTTCCTGTGAGTCAAAAATACTTAATTTTTAGATACAGGTTATGTGTGCCTTCTAGATTATAGCCTGTGCTAATTATGTCTTCAAACTGAAAACAAAACAAAACAAAACAAAAACAACCCACCCAACTCTATAACAGGAAATTAAATTCTAAAAGTTATTTTCTACAAATATTCAATGCAGTACTCATTCAACATCATTTTGTTTGACACAATGGCAATTAAATACATCATGCAGTGTACTAAGTGGCAGTAATAATATTTGATTGTAGTTTAAGGGTAATTTGAACAAATAGCATAACAACATGATGCAACATAATTACAAAATAATAGAATGGGATGATGTAAATTAAGAATTGACAGGGAATTTCACCTTCCTACAAATCAGCTCTTTTCTGAGTTCTGTTTTAAATTGCTTTATATTTAAATCCTTACTTGCACACCTGCTTCAGGGCCTGGAGGCTGCAGTGAGAACAATCAAATCAATTTTCTCTCCAACCCCACTTTGGGTGACACACTAATATTTTCTAAAAACATGTCATGTATTTTGAACATATGTATGTATACAATCATGTATTCCCATGTAAGACTGAAGAAATACATACTATAGTTCTGCAAAAAATTTTAGAAGTTCACTGGAGCCTTTGGTCTGACAATAACTGCTACATTTTCATGTTTATTTAAGTATTCATGCCAATTTCTTAACAGGAGAATATCTTTCATTGATGTACATACAGGATAATTGGGTAGCTGCATTAGTAAGTTTTCATCTTTGTCCCTGTGTTTGCAAGTATGTATATGCACTCATATGCTTTGTGCATGTATATTTAGTAAATATTGTGTAAGGATGTGTGTAAAGATATGCATCTATACATATTTATGTTCATAGGTCGGTAGAATATAATAAACAAAACATTTGGCCATGAAAACAATGGTGTTAAAACAATTTTTATAAGGCGTTGTTTCAAAGACAGCCCAAGTGAGAAAGCTCACTAATAGGACAAGAATCATCCATGTTTTTGATCAGGTTGTATTTTAGGCTTTTCTTTAATGCAATGTTATATGAGATAGAATAAGTTGATCTAGAGCAGCCTCCATCACTGTGAATATTTATTCTCTCTCATGTTAGTGGCAGGCCACTATCATCAGTAGGACAAAGGCTGAAGCTATCACAGTACATCTGAAATATCCTTTTCACTTTGATGAGACAGGTTCAAGATTTTGGATCATGGGCTGTTTATTATCTCATGTTCTTTGGGATCAAACATATATGATTTATAACATATATTTGTGTTGCTGAGAAGCAACTGTGGATGTTGAATTTAACTGGTTCCACATGGAATTTGAAATGAATGAACAGACTGCATTTCTATGGAGTCTGTATATATATGTCTCATATATATATATATGACATATATAAATACTCAACGTGTCATTTGACAAGAGTGGGTAAACTGAGTCAAGAAACTTTTGTGAAGAGATGGAAATACTGGGATGCACATCACCTGTTCCTCAATATTGAATTTTACCATTTTCCTCCTTTAGCTAAATTTGAAAGACTTTTTGTTGAAAATGGCTCCAAAGAAACCAATAGGATTTAATTGAAAATATCCTCCTAAGGAATAGATTTTATTTTTTCCATTTTTCTGAGGATAAATATATTATTACTTTAACATGAAAGATGTTAAGAAAAGTATTTTTCCCTCAACATTCTCTTGTTGAGGGAAAAAAAAGAACTTTAATATATCCCAAGTCATCAAGATGATTTTTTCTGGTTCTTGGTTTTTTCTTGCTATTGTCTTTGGTTGCTGAGTTTTAAAGCAGCGTTTCATATATCCACATGGCACAAATTATTTTGCTATTACCTTAAATTTGTATTCATTACATGTTTGTATGACTTTATTGTTGCTCAGCATTATTGCACCCCTAAGAGCATGTCTTGTATTGTATTAGGTAGAAATACTTCATCTTGAAATTAGTATTTTTTCTGCACACATTCAGGTGGAGAACCAAAAAGTCAGTGTAAATAAGTTGTTCTTGCTTTTCTAGGCATCTTTTCTCTAGAACACTCTTATTCCATTAGTTTTGCCCTTTTTTTAACCAACACAAGTACTTTTCAATCTTTCTTAAAGGCATTTAATACTAATGCTAGAAGAAGGAAGATTGTAAGCTGTATGTAAACAAACACAGGAGATTTACATCTTGATTACTCTACAGCAGACTCCAAACTACAAACACTAATAAACAGTTTTCTTATAGAAAGACAGTATAGGCCTTTCTTATAACCTTTATACTAAGCCCCTTAAGAGGTTAACATTCTAAAAATCAATGTGTATCAAAGTTCTGCATGTATAAAATCCACATTTTCTCATACAAAATCTAGGTGGTAGTAGTGCCTTGCAAAAGCTTTTGTTAGTTTGAGCATGTGTTTTGTTATGCATATCCCCAGAACTCTTCAGAAGAGTCTGATCTCCCTCAGTGAGTAAGGTGGGGTATATTTGTATCTTATTGAGTAGCTGTAGTGTGTGACTTGAAGTTCACTGAAAGTAAGAATAATCCTTACTGTCTGTCACACAGAAAATTTCATTTTCCAGGCCAAGACACATCTCTTCAGTTCAACTAGTGTTTAGAAACTGTACATAAAATACATTGAACACAATGACAGACCCATGTTCCTAACAGAGTTTTACGCTATTGTTATGTGATTCATTACTTTGTTGCTGAGAGATTTGAAACATGAAATATTCTTTTAAAACAGTAATCTATTCTTTATATACACTATATTTTTAATATAGTAGAAACAGACAACTTTTACATGTATGAAAATAGGCGTTTAAAGTAGCTTATTACACAAAGAGGTACAAAACACTTGCATTGTATCTTAAATCCATTATCTTTTAGAGGAGTAATAAAAATGGAGCATGGAAAATCAAATTCTATCCAGTAATGCATAATTTTTTCCAAGCCATCTCTATATTAAGCTAACATAACAGCGGTAAAGAGTTGGAAACGAGGTAAGCAAAAAGAGGAAAAAGCCTTGATCCTCTTCAATGTATTCTCTGGAATTTCAGCATAACAATAAACTTTGAATCTTTAAATAAAACCAAAATTACTTTGTTTTTGTCTCATTATATACTTTTCATTGAAAGAGAGATTTTCTTTGTCTAAGGGTTAGTGAAATGTGAATTTGGTTTGCTGCTTTGTTCTTTTTCCCCTTTCTGAATTATTCATATGTTGAGAAAAATAATGGTTATAGAGAAAAAAGTCCCAGTAATATTTTTAAAAATGCATCATCATTACAAAAAAAGATCCTTTGCATAATGTGAATTGTGAGACTGTGTATGCCTAATGAAAAATTTGCACAATATACACAATATTTAATGAGAAAATCCTTCCCTCAAAAAAAAAACCAAAATGAGGAAACAACAAAAAGCAAGATCTGCAACATTAATGTAGCACATATTTCTGCTATTTATCATATTCTGATATTTCTGATATTTATCCCTACTACATATACTTCTAAAAAATCCTAGAGCTGATGAAGAGTCATATAGCTCTTGCGACTGCTCCAAGACTAGTGATGGTTGAGAGTGATGTTTTCAGTCACACCACGTCAGGTCTACATTGACACCTTTTCAATCACCAACCAATCAAAGCTGGTTCTGAACTAACATTTAAAACTCTGTTATCAAACTGTTATATCTACTCCTCCATCTCCAAGATACACATTATTCCACTCTTAACAAAGTTGAGGTATTCCTAAGGTTTCCTTTCACTTTCCTAGACACTCTTTATCTTTTGCATACAATGACAACTTCTCCCCTCCAGAAAGCGGTTTTGGTTTAGTCATTGCATCACTTGGCAAATCCTTCTCCTGGTGCTTCAACACCTTCAAGATACAGTACTAAGGAAAGCCTACAGTAAGAAATGGCTGTTAGCTGTTTGACCTCTCCACCAAGTAGAAGGCAGCCTTCAAAAAGGGGTTCATGTTTGTCTTGCAGATGTTTCACAACCAGATCATCACTCTTCTTTATCTTTTAGAATTTGTGAACAGTAGGACTGGCATGTGAGGACAATAGGGACATGTTTCTTACATCTGGTAAGAGAGCTGTAAGTGGCACAAAGACCATGTTTAATGCCTATTGGAGATATATTTCTGAGGGAGAAAAATGGTGTAACTAATAGGCTTTGCATGGATATCTTTAAGGCATGTATTTGTACAAAAGGCATCCCATTAGAGAAAAGGCATGCCTTATGGAGAGAAAAGTTCCTTTGATGGTCAAAACAGTTCTCTGCAACAGTCATAAATCATTCATGGTATTGTTAGGCATTTCTCATTGTTAGTTTTAATATTTTCCGCCTTTATTGATTAACTTGTTTTCTTTTAGGGCTGCTTCCTTTATTTAATTTCTTTTAGTTTGTCTATATCTCTAAGTCTACTTCTGATTCTTGAGTCTAGTAACAAAAAAAATAGTTTCTGTTTGATTGGTTTGTTTTGTTACTCCCTCCAACTTTGAAAATGGCATTAGTCCTTTTGGATTAATGGTTATTTTTCCATGTAGCCTCAAACTAAAACAAATTAAAACGTTGTAAGTTTTAGTTTTCAATCACTTATAGAGTTATCTAAATTATGACACAAACTTATTGCTTAAAGTGTTAAAGCTTTTCCCCAATTGTACCTTTCTTTTTTCCTAGATAGTTTTCTAGGATGTTGAGTCAGGCTTTTTTTTTACTGAGAAAAATACATTAAAATATCACCAGTGCAGCCTTTCTCCTATTCCTCATTTCCATTTTTCTATTGTTGATTATAATTGGTTCTTGAAATGGTAATTTAAAAATATTGATTTATAGTGACTGTCTTATTTTAACAAAATAAACATTTTAATATCTATGTAGGATTAATTTTTAAGCCTTTCTCCTTTTATTTTGATGGAAAGCTGTTACTGCATTTCAAATTTCAGACATATGCTAAACATAATTCTAAAGGCAAGAGTAAATTTTAAAGTATCCAGTAAAAATCTTTCCATTTTTTCAAATACCTATTATTTTTTTATCAATTTATTCTGTGGTAGCATCCAAGTGGCCCACTGAGGACATATATACTTCTGTGTAGTAGATGCTGGAGAAACAAAATTGTGTTCCTCTCTTGAAGATACATCTAGTCTTTCACTAGAAAATCAAGTCCAGTTAAATCAGATGTTTACAAGCTTACTGTTGTCCTGCTCAGGAACTAATGTGATGCAAGAGAACACAAAGAACAGTCCTATTATCAAAGAGTATGAAGTAAGGAAAAAGGATAACAGGATCACACAGTTAAATTCACAGTTTCACAGTAAGGCCACAAAAGAGTGCTGCACTGCAGTTGATTAATTAGAATTTCACTGTACTTCAAACTATAAGGCTCTCCATTAAATATTTTGGTTTGAAATAGTATTTATTCTCTAAATCACAGGACTTCTTTCCCAGGATAAAAAAATCCACAATTTTGTTCTGACACATAGCCAAATCCATTATTGTCTCATTCCACCTTATTTTTCATTATTATCTCATTTCACCTTTTTTTGAGTTTGTTTACTGTAGAAATGAAGCCATTTAGCTATCTTTCCTGAGTTTTTTCTACTAAAATGCATCGAAGCAAAACCTGTTTCATAAGTAGTTTCAATGTGTCAGCCTCCATTCACTGATTTTTGCTGGTTGCTAGACAGAAGCATGCATTTCAAAAAGTAGTTCTCATAATATCTTCTCAGAGACTGTCATCGAGTTACCCTTTGATGTCCTCTTTGATAAAGTAAGTAAATAGACCTTCTGGACTCTTTCCTTACAAGATATGCCTTCCAATCCTTTAATCATGCACCCAGGTCTTCTCTGAACTTCCTCAAATATATTAGTATTCTTCCTGATAGCTGACCTTAAAAGGTTTTTGGAGCTATCATCATCACTTAGGCATCAATGATTCCTTACAGGAATTTTATATATGTTGGCTACTGACAAAACACCCCACAATTCACTTTTGAAGTATGGAGTCTCACTGTTCTTTCTAACTAGTAGGAAGTATTAAGGAGGAAAAAAAAAAAAAAAAAAAAAAAAAGGAAAAAAAAAAAAAAAAAAAAAAAAAGGAAGAAAGAAGAAAAGAAATCTTCATGCTTGTAAGGGTTTTTTTTTTTTCTTTTAGCATTCAGGTTGCAAGCCAGTGTTACTGCCATAGGAGAGTAGCCCAGAATTGTATTACCTGAAAGTCAGCTGCCTTGGAATTGTAATGCAGAATTAGAAAACTTGTTGTTGCTTGAAGCACGTTAATGTTGATTTACTACCCAATAAATACAAAAAGCTTCCACTGAGGCTTACAGGCCAATGGAGAGAAACAGCACAAAGATACTTATGTGATTAGTTGTTTTCTTAATTACAAACTGTGGCTGATTAGAGATGTTTAGTGAGACTTTCATGTGAAGATTTTGTTCCCTGTATCTAAACCTCTATGTCCAAAAAGCTGCAATCTGTGCTGCCTGTAGGATTCCACCAGAATTTAAAACATTTTAGCAAATGCATCACAGCCAGTTCTTTCTCACCCCAAATTTCTATGTAATGGCCTATAAAAAATTCTGTTGCTGCAAAAATATTGATTAAATGGCTGGTAATACACTGCCTTGCATGACAGGTGAACCTACTATGGGATAGTGCATTAAGCTAATACTTTCCACATGCTTTGACTGTGACTGCCTCGTATCATCCACCTGAACAGTATAGCACAGAGCAAATACTGATGCTTTTCTCACTTACTCATATTATAGTCTTCTGCAGCACATGTTCTGAGAGAAAATTAGAATGGAAAAGCAGCTATGTTTACACCTTGACCAAAACAGGATACACAGATTTTTCTATGTAAAAAGCTTTATCAATCAAAGGTTGGATTCACTTAGAGGAAGAGCTCTTATTTGTGATTCAAGACTTCTGTATACATGGATGAGTTCATTTAGGAGAGAAATTACAAAAATACAGAAAATAAGATTTAAGAGAGCAACAAGGAGGGAAAACCAGCCCTCCTCTCTACCCCTGCTCCCAACCCCCCCCCCAAAAAAAAATCATAAAATTATAAGAGGGTGAGAGGGGAAATTATTCTGTATGTATAAGTATTTTCTTTTCTTCCATATTTTCTGCCTGCTTTCCTTCTTGAGTTCCTTCCTTTTCATCTTTCCTTTTGCTGAACTCTCCTTTTCCCACTTGCCCCTTGCCACTTTCTTCTTCTCTATCCCTACCTTGCCCTCTTTTCTTTCTTGTCTTACTTTCTGCCTACCTGTCCTACTGTCTTCACTCTCCTGTACTGTAGAATCACAGTCAACCGAAGCCACACTGTTCTCCCTTGACCAAAATGCAGCTGAGCAGTTTGAGGTAGTTCTGTTACAGCTGTTAATGACAGTGGGATGACTTGGGCTCAGCAAACCTAAGAGAAACAACCTCTCTCACTTCCCAGGTCAGGCTGGTGTTTAAGCTGCTGTCAGAACTGCAGCTGGTAGAAGCACTTTGATCAGATAGCCAAGGGACAGAGAAAGAAGGGAAAAAAAAATACTTGGTGTAACCTGGCAAACTTGAAACCCTGACTCCCATTGCCATGATAGACAAACACTAAGTGCTGGTGAGAGAAAGTGAAGATTTTCAGAGCTGGGTGAACTAGACCTCCTTCCTCTTCACCCAGCTCAGTTCAAAGCAGAGTGAAACATGTTAAAGCCTTCTTTGCAGAAATGGTGATATCCACAGCCATGATTACAAGGATCAGGTTTGAAATTTATCTGTTTAGAAATAAAATTTTTGTTGGCTATGTAGCTTTACTTTTGGTTTCCCATTATTATGCCTTACCTGTGTGACTCTTGTAAGAGTCTGAGGTCAGGGATTATACTTTGGTTCTGCAACTCACTTGCCTTCTTTCAAATTTGTTTGAACTGAATCGTTTTAAAAGACTTCCATAAACTCACCATTTAATGCTTCCTCCATATTCTTTCCAATATTCAGAAAAATATTAAAAAATTGGAAATATTTCCCTCCTCCTGTGTCCCCCAAGGCATTGCTAAGGTTTTGAAGGCACTAGTCTGCTGGCAAATTCCATTACCAGCATCTGTTCCACATGAATTTACACAGAATTAGTGACCATGAGTAAAATGTCTTCTGCTTTCTTATGTATCCATAGGTTTCATTATAAGTTCCTTTAAAATTGGCAATCTGGTGAATACTCTTGTGAAGGTTCAAAAAGCATTCAGGGTAAGAAACTGATGATTTACTCAGAGAAGTACCAGTCCTGCAAAGAATGTTATAGCATGTTGCTGTTGTTGTTGTTGTGCCTGCCACTGACTGCATTCTTAGTCTTCTATCATCTTTATAGGTTTTTAATATTAATCCAAATAATTCCACTACTTTAGATTTTATTAGTAATATTTCTATCTATAATAATTGATTTCCATAATCTAGCAAAGCATGTTTTATTTCCATCTGAATGAGTATAGGAGCCAAAATTGATGTAAAGAGATTAGAGGATGAAGACATATATTCCCATTCCTATGGAAATGTAAGTTAATAGCATAATTTTAGCTATAACTAGAACATTTTCCTGGACCTTTTTTTTTATCATTATTATTTTGAAGAGTCATTTATCCAGACAACTGCTGGCTCAGTAGCTCATTGTGCAATACCAAAAATGCAGGGAATGTGGCTTTTTTGGACAGTTCTGGCACAAATGTGTTTGACCCTGGAAACACATGATAAGTCTGCAGCATGTCATTAAACAGCACTTTGTGCGCATTTGCAGGTCAGTCAGGCTGATACAATTAATCAAAAATAACAGTGACTGAAAAAATCTGCTTGACATTGTTACTGACTTCAATGGATTCTGAATTTCAGACCCTCCATTTGGACATTCAAAATAAAAATAACAGAATACCAAGCAAGGTTTATCTCTTGTGCTAGTGATAGTCCTAGGACAGCAGTCAATAATCTGAATTGTTTTTGCAGTTTATGAATGTCTGGGACCCACACTTCATTCCTTTTTATCTGAGAAAGACTAGTAAGCTAAGAAAGTTTATAGATAAAAAAAGTAATATCGATGTATGTTTTTAGGAGAATCTGCAACACGATGCCAGAAATCAAAATAATAGAAAGCTAGAGATGGAGATATACTGTAGGAGTGCCTGGGGGTTAGGATGGTCGGGACAGATGGAGATGATAGATCTCTGATATCAGGACGTGGAACTTGCAGTTTATTGCAAAGGGCGTGGGTGCAGGGGCCCTGCTTGGAGATGCCAGCTGCAGCTTGGAGCAGGCCCAAGAGAGGAGAGTGTTAAAGAGGATGAGAGAGAGAGAGAGAGAGGATGAGAGGGTAAGAGAGTAAGAGAGCAAGAGGGTAAGAAAGCAAGGTTCCCATTACAATACAATAAATCTTCTTCTGTGTTGAATAATCTAATTCTTGCTAACCAATCTAGTACAATATACAAATCCTATAGCATTTTCATACCTATAAGAATCATCACATTACCATACGGTGTTACATTTTAAGCCCTACAGACAACTCTTTGGACCCCTTCTGCCAAGCTGGCAGGGTCTGCTCTGACCCTTGAACCTGTTGGCAAGCAGAGGATCTTGTTTCATCACCTTCAGTCAGGTCACACCATTGTTTACCAGTCGTTCAGTAACTAAGGGATCTCAAAGCTTGCTTTCATTTAAATCTCACTTATAGTTTCTATATTCTCAAAATCTTTTGTCAGACAATCATATTTATAAGGCTTTCCTGTTTCATCTTCCCCAACAACATACCTTAAATATAGTATCACTATTTTCACAAAACCCATCTTATCTGAATCCCTTAATCACTATAATGTAAATAAACTAAAATGTGATAATGACTGTAGAAAACACTCAACCTACTTTTTTTTAGATAATAAATGTGATCATTTAATCAAGAATAATATGTACCTTACACAGAAATTTCATGCTGTCTTTTATTCTTAGAAATCTTTCCTTGCATTTCTCTTATTTTGCATACATACACTCCCATAGGTCAAAACAAGTCTCTCTGAGATTGAGATCTCTTCTACTGGTTTAGCTTAGAGAAAATGAGTTTAAACTATTACTGAGTTACAAAGCACTGGAAATAGACCCTTGTAAACAAAATGTCAGTAACACTAGAATAGCTTTCAAGTTCTGTTCCTACAAAACATGATCTAGTTCTTGCTGTAGTTAGAGCAATTCTGTTGTGTTTCCTTTACTCCTTAGGTTCACTGTCTGTCTGTTCTTTTAGGCTGACAAAATCTGCTGAAGCATCTTAAATCTTTATGTCATATTATTCTCAGAACACATTCAGTGTTCTGTGGTCATATGATATGTAAAATGTGGAAAGTACTTTTCATCCCTTTTTTTTTCTAGAAGAAATATAAATATTGTAGAGAAAGTACTATCAAATAACGTGTAATTTCTTTGTATATCAGTCAATGTATAGCTGTTACCTGCTAAATTAAAATAAAATCACTCTTTTTGATTAACAGCTACATCTTTTCTCAATAGCAGTAATCTCTCCTACAAAATCTACTATACACTTGTTCGAAAATACTTCAAAGTGGAGGTTTTTTTTAATTGTTGTTCATGATTCATATAGCTGTGTTCTGTCTTTTCCCCTTTGAGTTTGCTGTTGTGAGCTTATTCTGGCTCTTCTGGGTTCCTCACAAATGTTAACAGCAGCAGTTTGATGTTACACCCCACTGCTCAGACCATTCGAATGCTGCAGGCACCATGCTGCTATCTTGCTGCTCCTTAGGGAAGTTTACAGCTAGTTAGTCCTGCAAACATTATTCCACTCCCTAGGAAGAGAAACTATTTTCAGGTTTTTAGTTGTTTTTGTTGTTACAGTTTGTGTACTGCCTCTGATATTCTGCCATTGCTGAAGTTACAATTGCTGGATTTAAATCCTCATGATGTTACCTCAAGGTTCTAAAATTTTATACTGGCTTCCCTGAAGGGCTGATGTTATCTAAGACTGAGAAGTAATTTTCCTTAGCTCTAGATCCATATAGATAATACCATTCAAAAGCTGGCAATGGAGGTGCATTGCAACATGTCATAAGATTTAGGTATTTTTTTATGCTAAGGTCATATGAAAATCATCATGTCAGTCTTAACATGAGCCAAATCAGGCTCATGTTGTGGATCAGGCATGGTTGTGGCACACAAAGAAGTTTTTTAGTAGATAAAAATAATAAAACAGAGTAGAATGAGAGAAGTGTTGTGAGAACCTGACTGCAGATGGATGAATGCACAGGATAAGCTTTTTTAGGAGACTCCAGGCAATAGACGACTCCGTGGATTGGCTAAGGGAGCACTGCATTGTATGTTGATATGCTACGAAATATCATGGGGACCATATCAGTTAATTAGTACTCTTAATACATTTTTCTTAATTGCTTAGCAAAACTATAGATTACATCTTTACAGGCTGTGTGTCAGACTAAGAAAAGAGAAGTGTGTTCCTCCTCTAAAAACAGCATATTTTGAGCTCTTTGGCCCAGTTGTCAAACATGCAAACGTGAATCCACTGCAGATTTACTATTCTTGCAATGAGTATTGGGACTTCCCCTAATGCGGAATCTACGCCAAATAATTTGTGATATTTAGAGCTTCTTTCTCAAAACCAGAACAGATTTTCTAATGCATTTTCTCTATATAGTTATTAGAGATCATGGGTAACCCATTTCCACTACTCCCAAACCAGGTATTTTCTTGAAATTCTAAGTCAGACTGTAATCACACCAATCATAGGAATTCTGTTTAGGATTTTTTTCTTTTTACTAAATAAACTTATCCTCATAAAAGAAAGATATGTGTGGAAAAGAAAAAAGAGCAATTTTTCAGATGATTGATTCAAAATTTAAAATAACATCTTCATAAATATATAAATCAGCAAATCTCATAGCCCTCTAAGTATGATAAATTTTCAGCCTTCAATCATAATCTAACTTCTGGGATTTTTCTTGATTTTAGCAATACATTTGGCATTAGTTTTAGTCCTTATTGGTAGGACTGAGATTTTAAAACTTGCTTCTTGCATGAAATCTCAGTAAGTCTGTAAATTTTATGTGCTATGAAATAAAACCATACTTATGGTTTTATTACAAAATAAAACCAACAATATTACAAAATAAAACCAACTATGCTGAAAGCCCAGTAAAATTAGAAACTAGCTCAAGATGTCAAAAAAATAGCCCACATTAAAAAAAGAATAAAAACAATAACAAAGGAAAACAAAACCAAAAACCTATGCTGTAGATCCTTATTAGCTAATATTTAATTCTAAATGAAAGTGTGTACAGGTGCTTAGTAACTGATCAGTATCTGAGAGCAACATATGTATCCAGATCCAAAAATATTTGTTCTATTACTCACACTAACTATACTGACAATTCCCTTGGGGAGATAAAATGAAAATTACCCATTGCTGTTATCAAGTTCAGTACAAATTTTCAAAGAATGGAATCTCCATTTTAATATTTCAACTTTTCTTGTCAGCTGTATGAAAATGTATGATACTGAAAATATCTACAAAACAAGGATAGTCAGAAAAAGCTTATTTTGTAAAATGTAAAGATTAGTTGTTTTGGTATTTTTAACTGATATTAAAAGTTACCTTTTAAAAGTTAGAATACTTTCCCTTACTTATTAATACCCAGAAAAAAATTATGTACTGATAAGGTATGAGATTAATTTATGGATCCACTGAACAGATATTAGGTTTGTGGAAAGAAAAGAAAGCAAATAAATCTAATGCTACTAAAATAGCTCTTGTTTAAAAAAATCAACCAAACAAAACTCCGAAGGAAACAAACAAACAAACAAACAGAAACCCACATTTTTTTTTCATTTGCCTTTTTCTTCCATTCAGTAAAAATTCTCCATTAGTGACAAGGAAGGGAAAAATCTTATTCTTACTGTATTCAATGACCTCCCCTCTTTTTATCCTTTCCTTTCCATTGTTTTTTTTTTAAGCATCATTCACTACCACAGAATAGCAGAAGATTTTACCTAAACAACAGCCTGTAATTTTGTTGATGCATAACACTTACTCAAGTTCATATATAACATCAATAAGTATGAGATATTTGGATTTTTATTTTATTCAGCAAACAGGAAAAAAAACATGAGACCTGACCTGGGAGATCAAAACCACTTGTTTTGGTTCACTTGACACCTTTTATTTAAAAATTATAATAGAGCCACACGTAGCAGAACCATGATAATCAGACAAGGCTATCCCATGCTATTCTTCAGTCTGGCTGATTAGATGTAACAACTGCTACAAAACTGAGCACTTTAGAGCCGGAGACTTGGTGATTTGATCCCTGAAGAGCACTTCTCCTTTCTAGACAATAATAATTATATCTCTTCTGCTGACCTCAGTTGGATGAGAAGTGTAAATCTCGGACTGTTCCTATCAGTTAACATGTACTGTGTTGTGAAAGTTCAGAACTTCACAGCTCTGGTCTAACTCGCTATGAAAATTAATCAGCATTTTCACCATGTCTTTTCACCCAGCTATACTATGACAACAGTGTTAGTGATAAGGGAGTCTCAAAGGCTTGTAAGGTACCTGCTGGGAATGTGAAACATTATTTTGCTCCTTTGGTTTGACAGGTCTTTTTCCATCTTCCAGACGTAGTTTGTCCTTCTACCTTCTTGTGAGTAAATTGAGTTTGAGACCCCCTAGATTGGTATTAATCTTCTGCCAGTGCAGCCTGTTTGCTGGATTATGTACACAAGGCAAAGCCACAGGTTGCCGGTTTTGAGAAGAAAAGTTTTGAAACTGACTCATGAAATTTAAATGTGATTTTGTTTTAAACCCCCTCTAAACTCTTATTGGATATTTGGAAAATGGTATAATATAATCTGAATACATAAAATACCTACACTATTTATGTCAGAAGGTATGGGAAAAGATTCATTGTTCCCTCACTACTCAGGTGAAGGACTCACAGTTGAGTTTTCCTGTTTTCCTTCTGCATTAATTAATCAGTTACTTTCCCTTAAAAGGTACTATTTTTTTTTTCTCCATAGGGTATGAAAGAAGAAGAGAGGAAAGTAGAAGGGAGGAGAAGTAAATAAAGTTGTTTTGGACATAAGATACTAGTAACTGGTAAAGGAAATGTTGCAAATGATAGTCAATAAAAATTATTAATTCATAATATTTTTGAAAACAAGTATGCATTTAAGAGGCAGAAATATTCCTAATTTTCAGTTACATTGTAAAAATTCTGCTGTCTTAAAAAGCAGAATTTCATCCAAGATGTGTCAGTTTTATCAAGTGTTTTCTGGGAGAGGGAGAATTCAGGGCAGAGGGGGAAGAATGACCTCTTCATTGGCCTCTACAGCCATTATTCTGTTACTATGGCAAGGACTCTTCTCACACCTGTCTGCTACATAGGGCCAAAAGGAGACTCCTTTCATCTCTACAGGCAAAAAATTGTGTCCTCCATTGGAAAATATAACTGAGAGTCCTGTATTCAGGGAACTCTTGCTAGTCACTGCAATCTAGGTGCCCTCACCTTGCAAAAATAAAACTTCAGTCAATTTTTGCAGTCATGGAAATCATACTGTAATAACTGAAATCCTTAAATACAAATAACATTTTTTAGCTAGATATGTTTAATAAAGACAAGGCTGGGTCATTTACTAGTGCAAAAAGTATGAACTTCTTGGACCACCCTCAGTATTCAAAGACTCCAACATTAAATTGGTAAAATAACAGCATATAACTAAGAGAGATACTTCCTCATTATCTAAATCTCTGTCAGAGACTTCATCTGGAGTCTAAAAGATCAATCACTCTTTTATTTTCATTTAATTTTAATTTCTGATCATAGAATTTTATGACACTTACATACTTTTGCATACTAAGCCTGAGCTCACATATCATCATCACTTCAGCTATTAAGATAACAGCAAGTAAAACCCAAGGGCAGGATTTTTCCTTTTTTCCTTTTTTTTCCTTTTTTTCTCTTTTTTCTCTTTTTTTTTTCCATAGAAAGTCAAATTTTAAAAGTATGCTATTTTATCAGTTTGAACTGGGTGTCTGATGCAATAAAGAGGTATTTTGAAGTAAGTGTTTCAGTTTTAATGTTCAAAATAATCATGTAAAAAATAATGAGCCTGTTTGGTTACTTCTCATTCTGTCCAACTCTGATGTGAGATGATCATGGAAAAAAAAGTAACTACTTAGGTTGCATTTATAGGCATTTTCAAATTTAAAAATGCACATTTCAAAATCATTTAAAAATTACCTGACCTTCCCACTAATTTTAAATGCTAAAATTATGTGATTTCTCTAAACCTGAGAGGGCAACGTTGTCTGTCTTTAAAAACATCTCCAAATGCATAAGGTCACATCCAGTTTGTTCTCCATGTCAGATATGTAAGATGACCATTTCACAGGAAGGCCTGAAGATTTATAATTAATTAGAAATATCATTGCTGTTTGTGAAGAAAAACCTGATTGATCACTGATGTTTATCAGTTTACCACAGTGCTTTGAGAGTGAGTCCATTAGCTGGTTATAGTTATTTTAGTCTACTTCTGTTTAGAGATAATATTTCCCTTTAACTCATATAACTACTGAATGCATTTGTAGTCTTTTCATATTTATGAGAGGAAATAATGTTATTTAATATTGCTTCCAGGCCTTAGGAAGAGATATTTTTCACTACTGAAATGAAATATTTTAAATTATTTTTATTTTTGTCGTACCACATTTTACAGAGCTGGCTTTGCTCCAGCAAAAGAGACTGCATCAGACTTAGAAGTTTCTATTCTGTTATTATTGTCATATCAAATTCTTCAAAACTAAAGATGCCATTGATAGATAAGGGAATTTTGGTGGTAATATTAAAAGCATGAAATTGCACAGACTGGAAAAACCTGTGTAAAGCTTGAAAAGAAATATTCTCATGCAACAATTTTTAAATAAATGCCATCATTTCATCATTTTTAGACATTAAAATACCTTCTCCTATTCTTCATTTTTTTATGGATAATGAGAATAACATTAAACCTTGTCATTTATTAGGAAAGGCTTGTGTTTTAAGCAATACGAAGTAGTTTAATTTTTTTTTTCTTTTTCAAAGTCATGTGCAAGTACTATAAGTCTTTACTTCTGCAAAGTCATTTTTCCTAAGATACATTTTTTACTAGTGTTATGCTCCATATGGCTTTAAACAGACCAATAGTAAGCCATGATTAATAGCAATAACTTTAGTAAGCCATTGATCTAGATGACATCATCACACTAAACCTTCAGCTTCTTGTATGGATTTAAGAAGTGAAGCCTGGTTTCTAGCAGATAGAAAAAACATATGGTGAATGTTATTAGCCTTCCAAGGCAACTTGAAAATCCCAAGGCCTTCTGTGATTGCTTTTTTCCTAATATATTCACAATATTATAGACATCATGCCTTGTGCAGTAGAGTTATGAGGAGGATGCAGATTATCCTTGCATGTAGAAGGTGTATTATGCAGTTAGACTGTGGTGCCACACTGAGAGGAAAACTCAGACAATAAATGCCACAAAGCATCAGGAAGCAGCAGGGAGGCATGAGTGCAGTCCTGGTAAAGTGCTCCAAAGTGAAAATCAAAGTAAGCATATAAGAGCAGACATTGGTCTGGGCTTTTTAATCAGGTGCCTGGAGCAAAGCATAGGCAGGGAAGATAAATCTGTGGCTGTGTTATAGCACAAAGGGAGCACTGCAGTCGATCAGGTCAATGTTTATGTTAACTGTGGTAGAAATAATAGAACACTCACCTTCTAACTTGCAAATGAATTAGCAGGTTAGAAACTATTGTTAATTTATGAAATAGCATGCAAACTCACTATGTGGATGGAAACTGAAAGGTAGGCAATTTGAAACAATCCCTGGTTTAGATGGGGTGTTTATATAGTGAAATGTGTAATGTGAATACAAGATGGTATTTTGAAACATCCACTGTGATGGATGTTTCAAAATGTGACAAGCAGTTAGAAGAAACATACACAAGCAGTTAGAAGAAACAGTGACAAGTAGTTAGAAGAAACATTCCCAAGTTTTGCTTGATCTAAACTACTTTGGACTTAAACATCTGCATTTTGAGAAACTGAGCTCCTGTGTCTGGTCAGTGACCTTCACATTGTCAAACCTGCAGTTTTTATGCGGAAATAACAGTAAAAAACCTAAACAAACAAAGAATCCCCCGCCCCCATACTTATCTATATTCAAGTTGTTTTCAGACCACCAGAGCAATTATTTTCCTAAGAGTCTTACCAAGTTCTCAGGGAGTGACCTGAAAGATGGAGGCACACAAATGACTGTAAGCAGAGGAGTCTTCAAACATTTCAATATGAACTTGAGCGTTTCTCATATGCCCAAATTTGTGGACCATGCACTGTCAGAGGCCATCTACAGAAGCTTTTATTCACCCCACTGATAAACAGTGGGCATGCGTAAAGTGTCTAAGTGAGCAACTCACAGGATCCCTTTCAGCCACATTCACTAGCACTCTGGGAGGGCTCTCTCCTCTGTCCTTCCAGAACACTTTTGGAGACATGACTCCAATCAGTTTCTTAGCTATCTCAAATACTTTCATATTTCCACAAGACAAACTAGCTGCCTCAAGGATCAAGACAAGAAGCTTCAAGTTATGTCAGACCTCTTTGGAAATTGCTTACTTCCCTGCAAAGCTGGTGAAGAGCGCACCATTCACAGCACTCTCTCCTGAAGGTTAGCAACATCACCTTTAGGCACAGGGAAATGCAATTATTCTGTGAACATTTGTGGGTGACATTGCAGTATGTTTTGAGTTGTTTTGAATTGTTTTGATGTCTTTCCTCAGATTTTGTCTATTTCCTACATCTAAAGCCAGTCAGCTCTTGACAGTTTCCAAATTGGAAATGTTGATATTCACAACTGCTGCGTTGTTTGCTCTCAACTGTGAAGATTTCCAGACTTCCTCAGAAAGAGCTCTTAAATTCCCTGCTGCATGCTGTTTTAAAGGCCACCTGTCCACAGTGTTTAGATGATAGTCACCTAGTATGATGCAGTACCCTGCTTGTGACTAGCATAAATGGCATTTTGATGCCAAACAGGAGGCAAAGAATAGAGGTGGTATTATGTTAATTCAGAGAGAATTTCCTAAGCTGAAAAACAGAAGTCTATACAATTTTTTTTATTTATTATCTTTTGTTCATCATTGTCCCCTGAATGGTACAAGCATAACATTATAAAAACTTAAAAGATTAACATAACCAATAGTGCCCACAGAAGAAGTTGAGTAGGCTTGAAACTGATACACAGATTGCTTTGACTCGTTTGAATACTCGCTATTTTTTTCTCTCTTACTTGAATTAAGGTTACACTCATTATTCACAAGCTGATTATGTTGGAAAATGTAGAAATTAATGAAGGGAAGAATCACCTGAATGAAACTACTGTGGCTACATATAGGAACCCTGTTCCAAGTTAATAGGGTGTTAGTACTTTTAAAAAAATTTATAGCTAAATTTAATCTTTCAAAGAAAAACAAACAAACACCAGAACAACAACAATAAAAAAGCCAGAGATTACAAAATGTCTCCATTATCTTCAGGGATAAGAACAATGTAATGTACAACAAAACACTGAGATTAATTTGGGGGGAAAAAATGGAAAAAAAAAGCTTTGAGTATATAGAAATAGGTTTTGAGTCAATTAAGAGGTCATTGTGTTAATTACAAATATCATGATCCTGCCAGTTTCAACACAATGATCCAGAAGTTATTAAAGACAATAAATGCCATGTCTTCACTTTACAGATAAAGTCTGATGCGCTGCAATGAGTTATACATCTTAAGGCCAAGAATATGATGGTTGAAATCAGCTCTGTACAAGTTTCCATCACCGTGACTGGACAAACATTGCCACAGTTCCTGGTATTCACTTAGTTCTCTAAGTCCTGAACTTATGAAGTGGCTAAATTCACAAAAAAGACTTAGACGACAGAAAGTTCTCAGATGAGAAAACACATTCTGGCTAATGCCTTGAGTGTTTATTCCATGTTCTTTTTCATTATCCTCTGACAGTTATTAGACAAAATGATAATTTGTTATGATTTCTGTTGGAAAACCAAACCAAACCAAACCAAACCAAACCAAACCAAACCAAACCTCACCTCCCCCATTCCCTGCCCCAGTTTTCTGTCTTTTTTTTTTTTTTTAAATATGACTGCAGACTTCACAGGTACCTTCCTTTCCCATTTTTTGCAATGATTAGAAGGCCCACAAAGCAGAAGCAGCTGATAAGTAAGAAAGCCCTTTGTACTTTAGCTGGTGCCAATAACAAAGCAGATGCTGACAGTCAGGACAACCCGGTACTTCTGCTCTGCAGAGGCATCCTGTCACACGTTAGCCTCTGACAATTACATGATGAGTTACATGGTTTTTGTTACGTAGACATTGTTTACAATGTCAGTTGCAGAAAAAGTGCTAGGATTACAAATGGAATTCACCACATAACTGTTGAACACAAAAAGGATAGAGAAGATACTGAATAGGTCACATAGGATGATACTGGCATCTGTATAGCTCTTATAGTCTCAGGGAGCTTTATTTGTCCATGGTTTCTAAATTGATCATGTATCTAATTATTTTTATTTTGTTCTTTTTGATAATTGTCTGGTTTTTCATTTCCTTTTCTTCTTACGTTAAAATAAGCACCCAATATTAATACAGAAGATGTTAGAAACTTAAAATTAGAGCAGTCAGGAAACTGAAATGCTAATATTTCCTTGAAAAGACTTATTCTGATGTAGTACATGCACTGTAGAATCTGCATTAATGCATCTCTCAATATGGTCAGTAATCCAGAATGCCACATACTATAAGTGTACTGTGATCATTTTAGAGCTCCCATGGGAATTTTAATACTGTAATCCCTTGGCCCATATGCATTTGATTTCTCACACAAAAAGCACAAGTAGATGGGATTTCTAACTGATACAAAATGTTAAAGTTGGGCCTAGGTTTCTCCACAATCCTTTGGCCTATGTTACTCCACCAGGACTGAAGTTCTACTTTTATGTAACTGATAACTACTTATGCACCAAAGCATCTGTGGACAATAGTTACGCCTTTTACATTGTTGGATCATACACACACAAAAACTGACCCTTCTATTATGTTAATAAGTGAAAAAGCTAATAGCCTGTGGTCTAAGAAATTACAATCTTAATAGCATTCATGTCACTTAATTTCACTCCATGAAAGAAATTATAATATATGGATTCTGATCCTAAACCTGTGTGGAACACCTTATATCTGTCTTCGCCATTAAGATTAAAAAGTTTTTTTAAATGTCACCACTTCTTATGGGTATTGTGGAAAAAAAGAAAGCTTTTCCAGGATATAAGCAGAGAAAATGAGATTCCTGTGGTAAACCAATCTCAGGATAATAAAAGGTTTGTCTGAATCTAGAGATCTGAGGTAATCCACATTGAATTAAGTCTTTAACCTCCAATTAATCATATTCAAATTTTCCAGCTGATGTGGCTTGATCTTTGACCCTAGGTAAACATAATTTTCTCCACTAAGGTGTTTTTGGTTGTTGGAAATTTTTTGGATCAAAAAATAATTTATACCATATAATATAGGAATTGGAAAGGAATCTTTGTAAAGGAAAACATATTATATGGCAATGCAGTCCTCCTTTACTCATTATATATAGAAGAATGGAATTTTGCTCAGAACTGGTTGAGTGCTAATCAGCTAGTCCATTCATTCATTTTATACATGATGAGCTGAGAAACTTTTCATCTCTTACAGTGTTTTAGCAAAAACTTCCTTCTTGGGTCTGTTTACTTCTAATAGATTCCTGCTTTGAACTTGCTCAAGAAATTATACAACTGTTATTACAACATAAGTAGGACATCATGCTAAAAGTGTGTCCAGAGAAGATATACTGTGATACTATGGTTCTGTGAAATATTGTAGCTAAAATAAAGCTGACTCCTGACCTTAAGTACTTATAAGCAAGGTATAAGTTCAAGAATTGATTTTTTTCATTTGCTTAAAAAAAAGAGCAATGAATTTTAAATCTGCACTCAAGAAGCTTTAAAGAGGAATAAAGGAAAGAAGGTACTTGAGTATCATAAGTGTAAAAATTATACAGCCTGAACTGTAATAAATGTTTAAAATACACTCATATAACCTACTTAGATTTTGCTCTTTGTCAGAGAATCAGTCCTTTGCTCAAGGACTGATTGAGCAAAAAACCCAAAAGACCTTTTAACACCTCAGATCTAAAGTTTCTTATTCATAATCAGGCAATAGACATGGAAAAGGAATCATATCCTCCCTTTTTCAGAGGTAAGGAGGTGTTAAATGAATTCATGAAATCCAGATTGAAAATTAGGTGCAGCATCTAAACACCAACAATTATTTTGTATTTCTTAGCAATGCACTCGTAGCTACATGTTGACTTCTTCAAAAAGTATTTATTAAAGAACTATTAAAGAAAGTAAAAGGGGAGGAAGCCTTCTCTTTGAAAAATATTTGTGGTCATCTGCATTCATGTAGCCACAAATCATGTAATAAATTTTATTTGCTCTTTCCTTTCTTGGCTGCCAAGATTCATGTAAAAGCATCTTGCTTGCATGTGCTAGGAAAGCTTTTATTCTATCTATTAAACTCTAGATTTATTACTCCACGGCTAAATATATTCCTTGCATTTTTCTACCATATAAGAAATTTACCATTCTTGCTTTCCATATGCAATACACCCAAAAACAAACAAAAAAAGTAGTTCTATTTTTGTGAGTAAAGAAGGAGCAAATTGGAAGATTTTCCAATCATTATTTAGAAAAACAAAACATTAAAAGGGATTCTTTATTATTAATTTTAGTTTTCATTTGTTATATAGATTTAGATCTTAGTATTAAACTTTTGTATTCCATTGCCACCCTCAGCATCTTCAGTTATTGAAACCAGTTTCAATAACTTATGCAAGATAACAATGTGTAGAATTAAGAGGTATTTCAAGGATGATATTCTACTAATAGGGGTAAATAGGCCTGCAATTTTTATCCTTTTAAAAATAAGCCAAAATTTAACAACCATTTGCAAACCATTCAATAATTTTATGCATAAATGAGGGTGGAAGTAGCGCTAGCTCACACAGGCTTGTCTCCACACATACGTCTATCCTATATTAGAAGTTTCCATGTACTCTTTGTTTCAGGGAATGTTCTCAGCTCCTCTCCCCAGCAGAGGAATTCTTTTTAATGATCTTAGTGTTCAAAGACAGCCCTCAGTTAAAAAAAAGAGCAATGTGTTGGGATTTTTTCTTATTTCCTGCCTGAAAATGTTGCTTTATTTTATTTCAGTATGAATTGTCATATATGCATCAGTCAGTATATGTTTTTTTCCCTCTTCTCTGTATTTTAAGATCAGAAAGAACCACTAAAGTTGGAGGGTTTGTTCCCAGTGTATCAGTCTCATCTAGTAGTCTCTGTTAGACACAGTCTGAGCTACAGAACAATGACTTTTATGATTTTCCATAATACTTCCATAAGAGAACTACCAGTTAATAGCCATGGCTGTTTATAATCTGCACTTTATTTCTGCTCCCTATCTGCCCCAGTGCTTTGTGGTAATATTTCTACTACTTGTATCATGATTACTTGCAAGAATACAATAGAAACTCATAAAGTGAGTTTTCATCAATACCTTAAATGTTTCTAAAATACACAGGATCTGACCATACATCTGTAATGAGTTTTGTTTCATCCTACCAGAAATTCAATATTTTGTGACATATAAATAGTATGATTTACTCTGGAGATTTGTACTGTGAAGTTTCCTTTGCATAGAGGATGAATTTTCTAAGAATTTATTAATAAATCAACCAGTTTCTGGATTGTTAAGAAATAAATTACTTTCTTGTCTTCCTCCTGTGTGTTCCAAGCAAAGAAATACTATGGGCAACATAACTTGCACAAAGTTAAAACTAATTGATATTGCTTCTTTTGGGTTGTTTTTGTTTTGGTTTTTTTTTTAAGAAATCTATTTGTAATGAGGGAATGAATATGTTTATTTGCTTTAATTGTTCAATTTCCTTAAATTAAATTATCTTGTTTATCAAAGTTTTTTCCGCAACCTGGCACTGTAGTAGCACTGAAAAAGGCCCCATGCTCCTCTGTGGGATATCTAGACATTAAATCTGAATTCTCTTCCCCTGGTGACTACTTACCTTCTAAAAAATGAGTAACTCAAAAAAAATACATTCAAATTAACTGCAGAATCAGACTATTTTTTGCAACAGACTGAAAATACTTCATAATTATTTTAACTATTGCACAGGAATGTTTTATTGCTAATACGTAATATCTCAGCTATCTTTTCCTCCCACCTCCAGCACAGGCAGAAATATTATAACATCCATACAACCTTCTGTAAAATAGAGATGAAAGTGAAACACACAAAAATATGGCATTTTGAAGTAATTTTAACTTAATCTGAAATTATAAGTTATGGCTGCATATTTACTGCAAAGCATCACCATAGGTTGAGTAGTTTTCCATGAATCTTAAATATGTAAGATCTTCTATATTTGGAAATATAATTTGTAAACATGTAAGATGGCTATATTTGTAGAAGAGATTTCTACATTTTCTTTTAAATAAATATTCCTCACAAGCTCAATATTATTATTATTACTATTATTAATGTTATTACTATTACTTTTGTATTTCTGATGTGTATAGTGTACTTTAATTCAAATCTCTGATATTTCCTGCTTAGAAATTCCACATCTACAATTACAATTATTTATGGTATGACAAATGAGACATGCCATGTAATTTATATGCCACTAGGATCGGTGTATTTTATTCTGGTTGGATCAGTAGGTAGCAGCTAAGTATACAGAGGCTTTTTGTTCTGCAGGCTGGATATTCTCCTGATCAGTGTGCAGATTCCAGAGATAGTCTTGTTATGCATCCCCAGCCACTACTGCAGTTAACATTCAAGGCCCTTAGTTTCCAGGCTGCCAGAGGCTGAGCCCATTGGTGAGATAAATTATCCCACCCATCAGGGACAGAAACAAGCCACCTGTCACTTTTCAAAGAACCAGCAACAGTGCAATGGTACCTGATGTCCCACCATCCCACCTGCAGGCAAAATGGCTGTTATGAAAGTGTAGTCACGGATAAATGTGATGGCAAATATGCTAAGATGCAAAGGATTTAGATAAATGAGACCAGGTACAAGTGGAAAGATGTGATTGCAACGGCTTTATAAAGAAAGCTTTTAGAGCAAAAGTGACCTTTTCTTCTTACTGAATTATACTCAGAGAGACTACTGTGTACCGTATTTCTATGAAGTCTGTTTTACCTTTTGCTAGTCAGCCCTCTGTTGTTTCAGTCAAGACTGACACTCATTTAGTTTTTGTTTTTCTCAGGTTTGGGGAATGTGCTTTTCAGTCGATGGCAAGCAATGAATTAGGGTCACACTATCCTGAAAATAGACACTTCTTATCTAATTTTCCAGTTATTCAGATCCAGAAGACTAGCAGCCACAGAAGGTACAATGATTGCCAATATTCTATTGGCATTATGAGAAGACAGTTTTGGTGAGCCCCTCTTGAAATTCAGCTCCATTTGTGCTCCACACTAATAATGTCTTCAATTGACACAAACCAGCCAAAAACATATCCAGTTAAGTGTCATTACATGACTTCAGTTAAATGCTTAGTTTGAAAAGTCTCTCTAGAAGATATGAAGTTTCAGTGAGTTGACTGCAACATGCTGTGACTGAATGTTTAATTCTAAAAGATGCACTGTCATTTTAAAGCAGTAGCCTGTGCAGTTACAGCTTAATTACTAATTGGATTATATTTTTAGATTATATTCTTTCTGTTTCCCTGAAAATTAAGAAACTCAGCGTGACAAAAATTGCCAGAGCACAAAAGAAAAAAAAATTAAAACAGATTAATTACAGTATAATCTGTCTGTATCACAGCTTCAGAGACATGATATGTGAAACAAAGCATGAGCTCTATAAGCTCTATGCATTTCCTTAGACAGCTTTTGTCTTCACTTTGTGCAAGCACAGACTCATAATATAAACCAATATGAGATAGCACATTTCAACATAACATATTTTTGTCTGAATAATAGTTAAACAATTTATTGAACCTATATTCTACCACAGAAAAATGCAGACTTGGTTTTACAGAGGTGATGAAGTCATTGAATTGGTGAATGGCAGAGAACTTAAAACAAAATAAAGAAAGGAAAATAGCCATATAGAATAAAGATGGCAGGTAGTGGTCTTAAGAAATTTGAGAAGGAATGACATCATAAAGCAAGATAATTTTCAGTGTCTTTATAATTGCACATTCTTGGCTACCATCCTAAAACCTTAAGAAATCTGATGTTACTTATATAGTGACTAATCCATTTGACATAACAAATCTGTATTGAAATGTTTACAGAGCTTTAATTGGTTTAATTGATTTAGTTGCCTTATTTGGTTTAACAGGGCTTATGAAGTAAATCTCACTCGAATATGTTATCTGTTTCAATTTATAAGCCTCCATGACAGCCACTTCATCCAGCAGTTCCCTCAGGATGTGTAGATGCATCTCATCAGGTTCTATGGACTTTTGCACCTTCGGTTTTGTTTGATGATCTTGAACCCGATTTTCTCCCACAGTGGCTCTTCATTCTGCCTGTCCCTTCCTTTTCCCTTTGTGACTCAGGCAGGGAGGCTGAAGCATTTCCTGGTAAAGACTCAGGTAAAAAAGTAGTTGTGTATCTCAGCCTTCTCCATAAGCTTGTTAACCATGTAGTCCATTACTTTTACAATGGGAATCATATTTTCCTGACCCTTTCTTTTACCATCAATATACTTCTAGAAGCTTTTCTTGTTCCCCTTGACATCCCTGGGCAAATTTAATTCTATCAGTCTTTAAGCTTCCATAACCTGATCCCTGTCTGCTCTTATAATCTCTCTGTATTCCTCTCAGGGCACCTGTTCTTGCTTCCATGCTCTGCAGGTTTCCATTTTTCGCTTGTTCATATGGGTCTACTCGTGTTTCTGTCTTTGTCTTTCTTGGGATGCTATCGCTCCTGAGATTGGATGAGATGAACATTAACCAGCTTTCTTGGGCCTATTTTAACTCCAGGACTTTACCCAATGGTACTCCATGAAACAGATCCCTGAAGAGGCCAAGTCTGCTGTCATAAAACCCAGGACAGTGAACTTCTGAAGGCCCATCTTTCTCCTTTAAGGATTTCAGATTCCATTGATTCATGGTTACTGCAGCCCAGACTGTCCTTGAGCTTCACTTTCCCCCCCAAGTCCCTCCTTCCTGGTGAGAGCAAAGACCAGCAAAGCACTTGTACTTGTCAGATCCTCTATTACTTGGAGAAGGAAGCTACCATCAATGTTTTACAGGAACTTTTTAGATTGCCTGTGCCCTGCTGTATTGCCTGTGAACAGGTATTATGGTGGTTGAAGACCACCAGGGCTTGTGACTGTAAGGCTTGCCCTCTCTGTCTGAAGAGGGACTGACCTGCTTGGTCTTCCGGGTCAGAAAGCCTGCAGCAGACCCCCATTGTAATGACACCTGCCCCTGCCCACCCTTGAATCCTGATCCATAAGCTCTTAGTCAGCTTCTCATCCATTCCCAGGCAGAGTTTCACACACTTCAGCTGGTCACTGACATAAAGAACACCACTAACACCTCCCTGCCTGTCCTTCTAAATGGCCTGTATCTTTCCACTCCAGCTCTCCACTCTAGGAGTGGAGAACTATAGGAGCTGTCCCATCCCTTTCTCTAGATCACAGTCCTGCAGGTATGCCCACATCACTGACTCCTCTTGTTTATATCCCCATGCTACCTGTGTTTGCATGGAGAAAGCTAAGCTGGCTTCCCCATGAAGCCAACTTGTTGTCCAGAGGTGGCTGGAATTCCTTTGCACTGCCTTTAAGGTGCTCTCCTGTGGACCTGCAATCCCTCTTCAGACTCTGGACATCTCTCCCTGGCCCTGGAATTAGACTGGTAAGGACATGGACATGGAGTTCCCTTCCATTGGCAGCTATTCTGTCTTTTCAATTTCTCTTGTACTAAAACACAGGCCAAGCTTCAAGGAGTGTTAAATCAAAGAACAGAAAGCAAAGGAAAACAGAGGAGTTTATATGTTCTTGTGTTTAGCATCAGGGACACCAGTCCTCATCTATTCCCCAACATATCCTTGAATCAACTGAAAAGCTGCAATTGTGAAATTGAAACGTAGGCTTTGCAACTGATTTTGATGGAAAATAATGAAAGCACCTTATTCTTTTGGGAAAGAAAATAAATAATAATATTTTAAAAGCAAAAAATGTTAATGAGAAGCTGAAAGACGACAAGGAATTGACCATCAGAAAAAGAGAATGGTCAGTTTTGAAAGAACTTAAAAGAGAAGACTAAATGTGCTTTGCAGTTTGTTAACTTCCTGACAAAGCACAATGAACCATGGAATTTTCCCTTAAAAGTGAAAAGTATTGTGTCATAATTTGCTAAAATACACGATTAAACTTGATGTGTTTAGAGGAGCAGATGGCTCTGCCTCCAAGCGCTCTCCCTTTAGGTTTTTAAACAGCAGAGGAAGCAGGAGGGAGAAATAAAAAACACTATCAATATACATTTATACAGCTTAAATTCTAAGCTCCACAATCAAGAGTATTTTGCACTGAGTAGAAATTGTCTGCATTTCTTCTATTTGTTCACAAAATATTAAAAATATTTTCTTTGCATACTGATTCCTTATGTGTGGGAACTCAGCACATCACTTCCGATGTGCGGAGTCTCCCGAGACCACCTCGAGGGCAGAGACCCCGTCAGGGGGCTCAGAGATCTTGGCACGATGCCCGGAGCATTTGGTCGCTGGATTTTGATCCTGTAAACGACTTGCCACTCTTGTATGAGAATTGGAAGGTCACACAGGTTTAAAGAGTGTTTTTATAGAATACACAAAGGGTGAAAATATAAGTTTTTAGATTTTTGGTATGTGGGTTATGGGGACAAGATGGAAGGAACAGGGCATGTCTCATCCTTCTTCTGTCTTCTTCGTGTTCTCCATCTTCTGCTGTGATGTTGGCACTTGGGGATTGGTTTAGAGTAGAAGGTCACTGTCCAACATGGGTGATAGACATTGGAAAATAAAAGTAAATATGATATACGTAGTTTATAGTATAAAAAAGACAGCACTGCCTGGGGGAGACGGAGAGTGTCGTGGCTGCCTTGCTGGTCAGACCTCTGTCCGGCAGGGAAAAAATTCTATAGATAAGATACAATAAGCAACCTGAAGACCGAACATCTGAGAGTCCAGTCTCATCCTTCAGAGCCTGGGGCCATTCCCTGGACCACCCAACTCACCTCAGGGCAGAGAGCAAACAGCCGACCCCAAGACTTACGGAGGTCAAATCTGGTCCCTCTCATATTCACTGAATCAAGACTCTGAAAGTGATCCTGGGATTTATAAAAGGAAGAGATATCTACAAAGGGAAGTAACAAGAATTTTCCATTTTATTTCTCCATCATTGTCGGTACATTTGAGGAAGATTTACATATTTTCCAAGGAGCTATATTACTGAAAAAACCCATTTGTCTACTTATCTTGAAGTGCTTTTATCAGGAGATATAACACCAGTCCTTCATGGCTATTCTAGTGTCCAACTGATTTCTTTCTGACATTAAAAGTGACCTTTAAAAGGTCAAATGGTTTGGTTCCTTGTTTCCTAAGAAAATATCTTTTCCCAGCATAATACCTCAGTAATTGCAATCGGATTTCTGTTTCGTTTCACAGAAAGACAGATTCTTTAACTTCAGAGCTCATCCTGTTTGCCTAGAAGAAGATAGTCCTGCAGACCACCTGGCCTGCTCTTTTCCTGAAGCAAATATAGGCAACTGAGTAAGAATGGATTGGGCTGTCAGTCACTAAAAAGGCAGCAGAAAGGGCTCCTTCACTGGCAAAGAGGCTATTGCACTGTCAAATGTTTGTTCAGCACCATATCATTTCAGCTATAGAGGTGCTCTCTGACTCATATTACTCAACAATCCAGTGATGTTACTTTCTCTGAGAACTCTAGATGGGTGCTCTTATTTACAGTGGAATAAATACACAAATTGCCTACATTTTGGTATCCTAGGTTCTAAAAAGTGTGAAACATTACACTTTCATCAATCCAGGAAGGGGATGCTTTTAGCTTGCGATATTTTATCCTTGCAGTTACATGTAAATGCATGGTAAATTCCAGAGAAACAATCCTGAATGGTTATTATGAGGCTCTCACTGGGTCACCCGGTCTCTCTCATCTTCATCAGAAGTGAGTATGGAATCTCTAAAAGGAAAAGACATCTACAAAGGAAAATATCAAAGTGATCAGTTTGGGTTAATGAGGTTCTGTGCATGTTGGTTTGGCTTGGTTTATTATCTCTTGCAAATATAACCCTAGATTTGCAAAGGCAGACGGATCAACAGAGGTTTTTACTCACCGCAGCCTGGGTGTATCTTCTACCAACAAAAGGAAAATAGGATTTTAGAACATTAAACCATCTGTACAGACAGAAATAAAATGTTAGTAAGACTGTGCTTAGTCTGGCCATTGCACTTCTTATGGATTTGGGTTTTATTTTCTTGTTCCATTCCCAGAAGTTCACTGAGAATGTCTGATTCTTGCTTCAAATATATCTACTGCAAAAAGGCATAAGTCTTCCAGGACAGCATGGCCTATTGACTCTTCTGTAAAAGCTCTAACATAAACTCCTATAAAGAGTTTAATAAAGCCAAGCAAGAAAAATATGTCCCTGCCATCCTAGACAGTGTCCCCTTCATTGTCATCAGACACTCAGGCTTGCATGCTTTGGGGATCATGACGGTTTTTCTCTACCATCATTTAGATATTTCTTTGACCAGCAGCTAAATACAGCTTCCCAGTCCTCCTTGTGAAAAGTGTGCCTTGCACTGATAAGCTATGGAGCAAACAAGGAGAGCCAACCAAGACATTATGATTTATTCCATGTGGGTATATGAGTGTTTCAAGGATGCTACAGAAAGTTATCAATGTGAAATCAGATTTAAAGAAAAGAAGTGGAGCAGAAAAGATGAGTCTCTTGGAATAATTTCAGCTAGGATAATCAATCCCAAGGTTTACAGGATTTAATAAGGATTTAATGGGCTTCTCTACTGCTGCACCTCTGAAAGGTTAGCAAAGCATTTAAAGAAGTTTAGCTGGACAAATCTTTCAAAGCTCTGAGTTTGCAGTGCATTAACCCTGGCATATTCTACATGCTTTCAGTGTGTTATTATAGCATCATTGTACAATCCATTGTTTCTCCTACTAATGAAAATACTTCTGAAAACTATATGAACATACTGTATAGCAGTTTATCCTAACAGGATACATCTAAGTGGTATTAGATGAAATATTAAAAAAAACTGGAGAATAATATTGAAAAACAGATCACAAAATCTACCTTTATTTTCTCTCCTGACTGGTGTTTTTATTTTTCCTTTTTTAATTATGAAATGCTATGCAATTAAAATTTGTTACATCTTTTCTCTGATGAACAGTTGCTTTTTCTTGAAAAAGTGGTTGCCTGCATGTTTTCTTCTGCTTTTTTTTTCCTGAAATTACTCTTCTGCAGAAAATATTTACCCCAGAAAAGGTAATTATAAGGCATCACATTTATTTTCTTTCCCCCCACAGCTATTAATACAAAGTTCATGTGGTCTTCCAGGCCTGTTAAAAACACACACTAACATAACATCCCTGCAACCAACTCAAAAGAAAGAAAGAAAAAAAAATGAAGTGTGTACTGTTGAAAAATTAAAAAGGTCAACTTGGTCATTGCAAGACTGTCTTATTGAATAATCTCCCTGAAGAATAAAGATAATCTAAAATTATAGTTTACACTGGTAATCAATAAAACAAAGTACACAGGTGTAGTCAACATGAGATTAGAATATCAACAGTGGAGTAGAGGAATAATAAGTATAGTCTTACATCCCCGATGGAAGTGTTCACATAAGATTGGGTTTTCTTTTCGTTCAAAGAAAATATTTTGGTCTGCAATGGTGATACACGAGTGATGAGTTAAAGGATGCTGATAATATCAATGTGGGATAACTACGCTTCATTGCCAAAAGAAGCAATTGAACAAATTAACTAGATATGTGTTTGTATCAATGATGTTTTCAAAGTCTTAGAAAATGTAGTTTTTTCACTCAGCTTATTTTTGACCACAAAAACAGTAAGAAACAGAACAATACTAATCTTGTAAAGAACATACTCATAGACAAATCTTGGTGTAAGATATTTGACCCCTTCACATTTCTAATATCCTTGATTATTTTCTACATGCACTCCTAATTCAACTCTTCTTGATATGGCAGTGAACATATTCATTCCCAATTAAAGAAAAAATGAGTTTTGAAAAACTTGGTCTTAAGTGAACTTGAACTGGAAACTGATTTATATTTTTCAGCAAATGTGTTGAAATATTGAGCCCTTTCAGGAAATTCCTTGCTTTTCATTAAGACACTCTCAAAGGATAAGATGAAATAACTTCCTTAGGACTCTGACCTACATCCAGCCCAGCCGAATGATCAAGAGAAAGTTCTGCATGCACTGAACTCAACAGCATGTCTGCCTACCTTTATACAAGTAACTCAACCATAGCAACTCATTGATTCATTACAATTGAGCAAAATAGAACTTTTATGTCACACATCAAATTTAGTTTCTAGTTGTGTGTTAAGAGGAAAAATGAGAAAGAACACGGGTTGTAAAGGGGCTCATGAAATACAGAATCAGAATTTGGAATCAAACTTTCAAATAATTATGAGCGCACACAAAAGAGAGATGAAAATCTAGCAATTCTTTTCATTAAAATTCCAAGCCTTTCTGAATGAATTATATGTTGTATAAATGTCCAAAAGACAGAACATGTTACCTATGAAAGCCAGTCCACTCTGTAATTTATTATACTTTTTTTCCTTCAAGGTATTTGCTATTATAGCTGAATAGTGCAGAAATCCAAGGAAGGATAAAATCAACAGGGGAAAAAGGCGGAAAAGAGCACTTTTTCTTTACTTTATAACACACAGTATGTCTATTTTACAAAGCAAAATTTCCAGAAAAACAGCGCATGTAATTAATATATTGTGTCCCTTTGGGAAACAACTACAAATATGTGCCCCAGAAAGTAACAAGGCAGTTATATAAGTTTTTTTTCCAGCATTCCAATAAAAAGTTCAGGCTCTTTTCAGGAGATCCCTAATGTCTCATGTCTTATATGCCAGTTCTAAGACCACAGATAATCTTTTTTACATGACCATATTCTCACACCTGCATGGAAAA
This sequence comes from Nesospiza acunhae, assembly GCA_013398715.1. NCBI lineage: Eukaryota > Metazoa > Chordata > Aves > Passeriformes > Thraupidae > Nesospiza > Nesospiza acunhae. The sequence continues at coordinate 78,637 of VZSU01001130.1, read as the reverse complement.
ACCTTTTGAGAATTTTAGTAGTGTTTCAAGGAGGAAATACACATTATACCAAATAGACACCTTTCTTCCAGGTGGTTTTTAATTTCTTGGGTTAAGACCAATTTTTTTCTACATAGAGGAGATCTCTTTTCAGGATAAGACACATACAAGACAGCTTTGGATTTGAAAGTCTTTCTTTTTAAACCAGGTAACTGATTTCAACCTGGTGAGATACATCACTAATGAGCCAAGACATATAAGGAGCTTTGACACTTATTCGGAAATTAAACTCACAGGGCTGACCTTAGGTCAATACAGACATCAAAGCCACAAATAGCCCCCAGACACATGGGAGTTTTAATTCCAATAGATTCAAATAAGGCCAAGACTTCCCTGCATACTCTTGTATGTCCCTGTGTTCCCTAAAAATACAATGGAAAGGCCAGAAAATTTGGGGTGTATGGAATGTTTTTCATAATTTCTCAGATCTTACTGGTTGATTATGAAGAATATATTTACCTCATCACGTATCAAAAAGTTTTAGCCTATTGCTGTTCTCTCTTTCAAATAAAAAAGTCCCATGCTGTTATCCGTACATGTCATACTAGTCTGTAAAATGCACCTTGGAGAAGAGAAACAGGAGAGAGGCAGAAGGAAGTTAATTCCTTAAAAGAAACTATAAAGATCAGAAGACTGAAAAAAGAGCTATCTTTAAGGATTAAAATAAAATTTCCAAATAAAATATGAAAAAATTAAAAATATTTTCATTTATTTTATCTCCATTACACTCAAAAGAGACACAATTTACCAGAACTTACTAAATTTTCTCCATACCAGTGCAATTGACGTGAAAACATATTCAAATATGTAAAAAAAAAATTAAGGTATCTATAAAATATAAATTGCCCATCAAAAAGTTTCCAGCTTTAATGTGGCACAGCTGGTTCAACAATCATTTTTTTACATTCCTGTTTATTTCATCACTCAAAATATGTGAGATTTCATTCTTTTCAACTGATGAACTTATGTTTTTGTTGTTAGTAAACATAAACCCTAGGAGGTATTTTCTTCCACAACTGTTGGCATTGCAGTTCCAGATATTCCTGATACAGACAATTCACTCTAACAGAGAAGGCAGCTGAGGGACAGCTTGTTAGTTATTGGGGATCTATACTTCCACAGAGATATTAAAAAACCCCAACAACTCAGATACTAGAGCAGCCCTTAGTCTTCAGTCTGCATTACCATACTGAAAAAACAGCAAAAAATCACATCACCCGACTCAGGAGTGTTGTATGAGCATGGTTTATCTGCACCCAAGACATCACCCCAATTGCTAGCCAGTTCTAGAGCAGAACGCAATATCCTATTGCCATCCCTTGAGCCATGCAGCTCCAAGAATATTTTCTGCAGAATGAAAGCTTCTGTTTTTTTCTCTCTTCTCTTAGAATTATTGAGCTCTTGCTAACCCTTGCATGTAACATTCCTTTTTCCTTTGCAATGAGAGTTTTACAAGAGCATTTAAGGTGTAGAGTGAGTGAATACGCACAGCAGACAAATGGCCTCTGGATTTAAGAGTCTCCAAGGACTCTGAAACATGAATGGCTGAAACATCTCCAAAGAAATCTTTGCAAACTATTGGATTACAAACCTCCCTTTAATATGGATAAAATTAAGGAAATTTGAGTGTGCTGAAATATAAAATAAATTCTCATTTAAAGCAACCTGGCATAAGACATCCTCATCTGATATGAAAAACACATAGACATTTTCAAGTAAAAAGAAAAACTACATGGGAAACCAGTATGTTATTCTTGTTTCCTACCAAAGTTATATTTTTGGTAGTAAAAATATTATTTCTTGTTAGTTTTACAAAACTCTTAGAGAAAATTTATTAATGTTTTTATTAATTCATGAACACACCTGAAAAATAGAGGAATCTTGAAACAGATTTTTAAAATCAAGCCAATCACACTAAACCAGGTACAAAATATTTGGCTACTTTCATTCGCATTAAGTTTAAACTGGGCTTTGTCTTCTTCATCCAACCCCATTCTGAAAATCAGAATTAAAAAATATATTTGCCTCAGCTCCTGGATGTCAACCTTGATTACAAATATGTATGTGGTGTATTCTCTGTGTTTTTAGCATGATCAAGTGTCAGAGGTACAGAACCAGCTGAGAGCAGAAAGTCTTCTGGATCACATAATTTTCTGTACAGACAGATGATGGAATGAGTTACAGAAAGATTTCCAAGATTAACTCAGAACATCTTGGCCTTTTAGCATTTAACCTAGACCATTACCATTATTTTTGAGAGTTCTTATGTGTGAGTAATCTATACCATCTGTTGGGTGTAAAAATATAGTAGAAAAAAATACAACTGGGACACAGAAATATTACTTTTACTGGTGTATTTTATGAACAGATGCTCAGCATAAAATTCAATTCCTGGAATAAAACATTTATTCAGACAGAATCTGAAGATCAATGAACTTTGATTGTTCTCCTGCATCCTATCCCTTCAAAATGCTGGATATGAGAAAAATCCTTATGAATTATGCTCTTTGAACAGCTAAATTACATAGGAAATAATGACTTTATTTTTTGCTGTGGTGCTTGTAAGAACTAGATATGAATATTTGAAATGCTAGAATGACAATGGCTACAAAACCCTGACATAGTGCAAGTGCAGTAGATATACCCACAATATGGAATAAGGCCAAAGAGTAAAAAAAAAAAAAAGAATGTGAATTAGGTGGCTAAACTCTGTATGTGGATGTTTACTGTTGTTTACACCATGGCTGACCAGCCAGTTAATCATCTTATACAGATGTGAAGGTGCAGCGATTTTCCTTCAACAGTCAGACGCTTGCATTTGAGAAGCTCTGGTATTCAGTCACATGTGAGACTACACACTGCAAAACATAGAAAAACATGGCAAACAGACTTTTGTGTGCACTGGTTACAAAAGGGTGTACCCTTTCAAAATGTCATGATTTTTTCATTGTCCATTCTTTCTTCTGTGATTAATCTATAAAAGCTTGCATTACATATGGGATTTGACAAAGACATGAGAGGCTAAAACTAGCTTCTGTCATCAATTTGCAACTGCAAATTTTAGCTATAATCTGTCACCAATGACTGACCAATCAAGGGCTGACCTTGGATGCCAGGTACCCACAAAGCTGTCCTATCACTCCCCTCTGCAAGAAGACAGAGGAGAGAAAACATAGTGAAAGTTTCATGAGTTAAAGACAGGGAGAAATTCCTCACTGACTACCATCATGTACAAAACAGATGTGAGTTGGGAAAATTAATTTTATAATATTTTTGTAATAACCAATCAGAGTCAGACCAGCATAATAAGAAGTAAAATAAATCTCAAAAACACCTTCCTCTCCACCTTCATGCCTTCTGTCCCTCCCCCTCCCAATTTCTCCTTCCCAGTTCTACCTGCCCCCAGAAGCACAGGAAGATGGGAATGGTGGTTATGGTCAGCTCATCACACATTGATTCTGCTGCTGCTGAGGGCAAGGAGTCCTTCCCCTCTCCCTCCCATGGGAGACAGCTCTCCTGAACTTCTCCAGCATGAGTCCTTCCCATAGGGTACAGTTCACAAACTGGTCCATTGTGGGTCCCTTTTCCCAGCTTCAGTCCTTCCAGCAAACCTGCTCCACAAGGCTTCTCCACCAGACTGCAGGTCTCTGCCAGGACCTTTCAGCGCAAGATTCCCACAGGGTTCAGAGCTCCTTTTTGACCCTGCTCTAGAATGGATTTTGTGCATTCCCATTAACCTCCATGGGCTGCAGGGGTACAGCTGTCTCACCATGGGCTGCACCTCAGGCTGCAAGAGAATCCCAGCTGAGGGTCCTGGAGCACCCATGTCCCACCTTCTCCATTGACTTTGGCATCTGCACAAAGTTGTTCCTCTTATATGGTCTTAATCTTCACTTCTCTTAATGAAATTATATATGGACATTACTATTTTTTTTCTTTTATAAGTGTGTTATCACAGAGGCTCTACTACCTCAACTGACTGTCCCAGCCTTGGCAAGTGGTCGGTCTGGGGCCTGGGGCATGGGGAAATCTTCCAGCTTCTTCTCACAGGAACCACCACTGCAGCTCCCCATCCTGCTACCAAAACCTGGCCCTGCAAACCCAATACAGCAGCTACATAGGTAATTTGAGTTTCTTTGGAAGATATCCTGTTTAACTACATTTGATATGTGTGATCCAGGGTGCCTTTGCTCTTAGTATGTTCAAAGTGATACTGAAAATCAAAATGGATTTGTTGTTGTCACCAGTTTTGCTATAAAGTTACCTCTCCTGGTTTCTTACTGAAACTGGGATTTTGTCCTTCTCCAATGACAGAATTTCACACCTCGCAACAGCCACTGGTCATGGACCCATCTTCCAGACTGTGCTATGACAGATTGTCACAGGAAGATGTGTGGTGGATTTCAACTCCGTGATAAAGCAGATGGGAGCTTTACAACCAACGGTGTAGGCAATTAAGGACTTAGGGACACATGAAGTAATAAATACAAACAGGCTGATTATGTATTGTAGAACATTTAACAAGACTGCAATGGTAAAAATTAAATTGCTTCAACCATGGTCATGCCATTTTTGTGTTGTTAGCATTTGAATTAGTGAATCATAAAAAAGACAGAAAAAAGTTAAAGTTCTCACTCCTATGAGTTTATGCTATTGGTGCTCAAAAGACTCAGAAGTTAGAAAAAATTAACTTCTTCATGATGACACAAATATAACAATAAAACAAAAGAAAGAGTTCTGACTATTTCCTTTCTAGTTAAACTCTCACACAAACCAGTTCAGATCACAGGATTCAAGAAAAATGAATATGCTGTTTATGGGGTAGCACACTATCTCTAGCAGGACAAGTTTTGGTTTCTAGACACTACCATGATAGACAGTCATGGATTTTACAGGTGAGTCTTGACTATAACCTTAAAAGAAGGTTTTTAAAACACTTGTTGTGGGGTACGTATGATAGGACAGTTTATATACTTTGTGCATTAAGTGTCTTTAATATACCTTTGTGATAACTTAGTTTCTGTTCATCTCATTGAGATACCTGAATCTTTTGTCCAGAAACATAAAGTTTTATCTTAGTGTCATAGAAGTAATTTTTCTTGTTCTCTTTCTTGCCCCAAGTCATTCTTGCTACTCACCTTTCCTCTCCTTATGGGGATCGACAGACACGGACTCTGCCTGTGCCAGCAAAGCAAAGCCAGTTTATTACACAGTTTACTGGTATTTATAGGTCACTATGTTTGTACAAAATTTTGCACTCAGACTTCTTTGTCCTGGTCTCCTTTAGAAACACAGTCTTCCGATTTTTCTTCTTACATTAGTAACGTCCTTTGTTAACTCTTTTGCCAGCAAAGTCCTTGTTACATCTTCCCTCATCAGAGCAGTCAGCTAGAGGGTCAGAGTCACCAGACATGATGTCTTCACTTCTGTTCTTGCCTTGAATTTATCTCTCCCTTGGCTTTCACTGTACCAGAGCCAAAAGGCCTGAGGTGCTTCTGTAGCTGTCTGATGTCCTACATCTCCCTGGACAAAATTAGTCTTAGAAGTTCTTTAGAGGACTTTTATTCTTTTCATATTTTATTCACACAGTTAGAGATACAATAGGAGAACAAAATATTTATATGTATAATCACTAATTTTAAAAAAAAATGGTTGACAAGGTTGACTTACAGAGGAGTTAAATACATATTTTTGTGCAACCAGAAAATTACTTTGCTGGATTAGTGTAGAGCAAATTATCTCATAAAAATTAATGTTCTTCCATTAATCCTACCATTGTTAAGACTTTTAATTAATTTATTTGCTAAAAAAAATTCACCTAGGGAATAACTAAAACTTGAAATTCTACAGGTAATTATATCAAGACTATGGCTATTTCAGAAAATTCTAGAAATACTGAAATACTTCTATGATAATATTTGATATGATAATTTTCTATAGATTATTAGGACAAAAATATATGTCATTCTTATGTGCAGTCTTTGAAGCTGTCTTTCTGAGGAGGTCAATATTTTGAAGAAAATTTATTATAGTTAAGCAATTTAATCAAAATTTTATTTGTAAAGTATTTGCTGCACAGATTCCAAACTAAGGTATTATTTTCATATTCTACCTGAAAGCTACCTGAAAAACTCTGGTATTTTTATGTGCATGAATTCCAAAAGGGAGTTCCCAGAGACCTTTATATCTTTGCAGAATATTTTCCTTTCGAATTCTGTGTTGCGCTTTTCTCATTAAAGCACCATAAGTACTAAATAATAAAAAAGGATTAACAGAACAGAAATATAGAAAGTTATCACTTTAGAAACTGTTCCTTGAGATAAAAGGCACTAAAACCTAAATACAAATGTGCAATATGAATATGACTTTTTTCCTTGGTGTTTTACAAAAAATATGTCAAGAATGTTATGGACCTTCAGAAAGCGCGTGGACCAGAACCCACCTGAGGATGAGTATGATTGCACAGAAATGAGCAATAAATGATATTTTAATTAATATAAGATGTTTTCACAAATGATAATCCCATGAAACTATACTGCTTGGAAAACACAGGCAGACAGCTGTTTCAACGTGCCTCTCTTTAAATGGCTGCATCTAAATGGGTTGGTGTCAAAGAAACCAAAGCATTTGTATGTACTTTTAAAGAGTTTTCTCCCCAAATAGATTCCCAAAACCAGTGGGATTTCCAGATAATTAAGCTAGTTTTACTCGTTTATTGGTAGCAAGGCAGCCCAGAAAAAAATCTTATCTATATCAAGTTTGGGGTTCTTTCTAAGTATAGCTTTGTTCAGAAATATTTTTTGTACACCTGACAAGTTGTCATAACATATTGTCGTTATTTTGTGAGGAGATAACCAGTGGACATGTAAGTGCTTAACATCTTACAAACAGCAAGACAGTAATCCTCTAGAACAAAACTTCAAGTGAAGACGTGGGGAAAAGATTGAAAATGTTTGATTCCAGAAACAAATAAAATAAACAAACCAACAAACAAACAAACCCAGCCCAGACTCCTATCAAGCAGAAAGTTTTTATATTCAAAGTCTTAGGGTCTACTAACGTATTCTTTAATAAATTATCATTTTCAAAATCCACAAACAGTATGCCAGTAGCTCCCAAAGAGCAAAGTAAAGCAGTGAATGGAACAGAGTCTGAGTGAATAAGCAGATCTGTTTAAGCACCAGAATTACTCGATTGTTAAAATGGTGTTCCTGTCCTAATCTTTATGGCATTTAGAAGTCTCTGGAACGCTCCAGGTAGGATAATATGTGGCATTTGACCTGTGTGAATTTATTATTCCATATCCTCTCTTAAAATTACCTATTGCCTACTTCAAGTCAATGGCAAAGTGTCTGTCTCTTTATTTTTATTTCTGTTATATTAAGAAATGTAGCTATGACAAAATGCTGTCTCTTCAGTTTGAAGTGCAAATTTTTTGTGCAAAGTTTACATAGGCTTGACATCACACAGCCTACCTGTCATTTTCTTTAAACATTTCTAAGAGAAAAAAAATCAGAGAAAAGGTAATATATGATATTTTCTACTCACTTCTATCAATTTAAATACATCTACCAGCCTTTAATTTTTACAAAAAATATTTATTAATTTCTCATTTTTTATAAAAATAAAGTCTTAAATTAATATCTGGTCAATGTCTAGCCTCCTTGTACACAGTAGGCCTATAGATCACCCAGGAATGCATAGCAAGATTATCAGAAGTTAAACATTATGGGAGATTTGTGCAAGGAAAGACAGAAAGCCTCAAAAGTCGCAAAAAGTAAAGGACTTGTAAAGGATTGTCCTAGTTGAGATGGAGTGCAGCAGAAAGCCATGAAAATTTAATGCACCAGTACAGATTTGGTTGTACAGATATTTGCTTTGGCCTATGAAATGCAGCAATCACTGAAAGTGCTGCGCACCTTTAATTCCCTTGGGCTCCAGTTCCTCCAGATACTGCTTGATACCTTCCATGAGTATTTCCTGACTAATTCTCTCACATATTTACTTTTGTTAACACAAATGCTTGTTGATCCCAGCTTGCCAAGACAAATGCAATGACAATTAATTCTACAGCTTGTAAATTTGAAAAATAACTTTCATACTGTGAACAACATGAGAAAGTTGAAGTTTTCGTTTGCTAAGCAGTTAAGATTTTCACAATAAGGATGTAAGAAACCTAAGGGGAGTGGAAGAGGACTGTTGCTGCTTTTTTTAATGAATATTCTTCCAAACAGAGCTAAAAAGCTATTGCCCATATCTGTATATTATTTTTAAATACTTGGTATGTTACATAGAAAAATACTAAAATTATGTATCATATCAAGCATGCACTTTTTAACCACAGCTGTCTCTAAGAGTTGTGTCCACTCCAAAGAAAATATCAGACTCAGTTCAGGCATATGTTTTAAATAATCTAGCGTACTGTGTAGTCAGGAATAATTTATTATGCACATCTGTAGGAGTGCTACATTTTAAAAGACGCAGTTTTTATTAGAGCTTAACATTATTTTCTTAGGGGGAGGGCAGAATCCTGACAGTTTTAAAGAATCAGTTTTCTTCTTTAATTAAAAAAAAAAACCAAAACCAAAAACAAACAACAAAAAAACCCCTACACACTCAATTCAGTCCAGATTTTATTTGATCATTCTGCATGGTTTTGTGACTTTTTTACTTTTCAACATGATGAAACAAAGGATTAAAGCTCAAAATCCCCCTCTTTAAATAGAAACAGCTTTTACCAGGAGGAGACAGAAATCTTTGTTCCAAGCTGACAGCAAAGGGCTGCATTCTGCCCTTGACACAGCCACCCACTGCCATTTGGAGTGGGGGAGCAGCGTGCATGGGGTGAGGGGCTTGTTATTCATCAGTGTTTGCTCTTGTTTATTTTAATTTTCTTAAAAAAGCCATGAGGAGATGGATTCTGTTGAAAAAAAAAAAAAAGAAAAACTTTAACTTGTTGCATGGAAATATCACTGGTCAAGGCTGATCTTGATCTACACTGCTGCAGCGCAGCACCTTGGCATACTCCAGCTAGTACCCCATGTTCTTGGCAAGGTGTTGACTCACTGTGCCTTTCCTTCTCTTCTGCTTCAAGAATTTCTGGCCAGGCAGGGGCAGGGACACCTCAAATACACGTCCTCAACATCAAAGCAAAAATATACCTATGCAGTTGGCAACCCTTCAGAAGGTGGGAATTATGGATTTTTCTACATGGAGGTTAAGTTTTTCTAAGGGATGGCAGAATGGACAGAGCTGCATTTTGCAACCTACAGAACAAGTATGCTCAGCCAAAGCTTTCAAGTGATCTTCTGCAATTATACAAATCACAGTCTTCATGTTCTTGGTTCCCACAACACACAGCTTGCTGCTAGCAAGAGAAATCTGCAGTTTCAGGCTTGCTAGTTTACTCTTACCCACAGGTCCAGGATGCTTATGCATCTCTGAACACAACATTCCAAAAGCAGTGGTGTTTCTCTAGGACTTCCATCTCCCTGCATTTGTTTGCCCCTTACATCTGTGTGCAGAGTATATGTTGAATAAACATTTTGAAGCTGGGACAGGTTTTCTAATTATACAACCAGTGAGACATTGTTCTTTTGAAGGAGTTCTCCTTTTTTTTTTTTCAAATTCAAAGTCTTATTCTGCCTGATGGGTTGTGAAAACTAACAGCTTTGCCTTGAATGGAGTTGCCACTATAGATGGATGGCAAAGCCTGGAATAATCATAGGGACCAAAATCTAATCCTCCCTTGATGTTGGGTTTTGCTAATAATTATGTTGTTCCCCATTAACCATTGTGTCCTTTCTTGTATAGCATTTAGGGTGAGGTTTGGAACTTCTATTTGATTGTGTTATTACCTTTTACCTATTTCAGTGGATGCCATAGAAAATGTGTCAGAGTATCTCTCCTATCTTTTCTCCTAGTTTCAAAAGAAGAAAGCAGGTTTTTTGTCCATATTTATTTAAGCAGTAAAGAAAATTGTATCTTTGACAAATTAAAACATTTGTAATCCCTTTATCCAAGTAGAATATAGGAGATATAACATTATTACATATTATTATTAAGTGAATCCATGAGAATGGGCAGTCAGCCTCAAGTTCCTTGCTGTATTTTACAGGCACATAAATTTCTCAAACAGCATCTTGGAAGATTATTTGACAAATGTGCAAAATTTACAAATATTAGCAAATTTAATTTGAATATACTCATATTTCATAGGAACTATGTTACAGAAAAGATTAAATTTTATGTGACTCTGAGTTTCATATTGCATGGGCAGAACTTCATGAAGGAATTATGTTGCTGGGCTTAATAAGCACATGTGCAATTTATGGCATTATCAAAAATTGGAGAATATAATACCTATGGAGTTATTGAAATTTGACAGAATGCATTTGTTCACAGCATAAACTCATAAAAAATAGAAAGGCTAATTTTAAAATCAATTATTTGGACTAATAATTGTATAGTGCCAGCTGATATATTATTCAAACATATTAAGATATGGAGAATCTGGAAGATATTCAAAAACATGTTAAAATATGACTAAAAGACAATAGCAAGATATGCTGAACAATGAGCAGTTTTGGCAGGCACAAAATTATCTGTTCTATTATAATATTAATCTTCTCTATTAAGGAGATATCTCAAGAGAAGCACTGATTTTTGAAAATAAAAGACTGAAAGAATTTGACTACAAATACTTCAGAACACAAAGTCCTGCTGGGGAAACCTATAGACAGTGGATTCATGCTCTGTAAACATTCTTGATACAGTCTTTGTTCAGCATAACAATTTTTGACAGAGCATATAGTACTAATAAAAGGCAAATTAACTGCTTTATGGACTCTTTACTGACTTCAGCATTTTCACACTATGCAAACTCCATTAATCGCAGTTTCTGGACTGAAAAATTAAAGTTACAGAAGCTAGATTTTAATCACATTAATTATAGTTTCTATATTTAGCATCTGTATTTATAATCACCATTTAGTTAGATTAACTAATTGTTATGACAAAAATAATTGATGTAAAAGGCCCTATACACTCTGAAACCTGTAAAAGCCTTAGAAGTATACCTCCCTGCTGTGATCCAGTGTGACGGAGATCTCAGAACTGGGCTCAATTGCAATTTTAGTATGATTTCAAGTTGACTAAAGCAACAAATACTTATCAATCATAATGTGAAGGTAATAGCTCTGCAGCCTTCATTGATAAGAAAATCACACTCTAATAGAATCGAAATCGTGCTGAGCCTGTAGATATCAGTAAGACTTTTTGTGACATTCACTGCCCCTGGTATTAATAGTAACATATCCCATGTTTCAGCAGAGTCAATAGGCTCCAGTAACTTGAGTCTCAAAATTGCAGTGTGTGTATGTGTGTGTGCATGTAAAAGCTGTGTATTACATCCTGCCATATTTAATTCATATCATGTGTGCTCTTTGGTATGGCACCTTGTAGCTAAGTGCTCATAACCTTTAATCTGAGAAAACTTTTCTACAAACTGGAAAGTGCTTTATTCTTTTTCCATACACCAGGAAATTAAATGCAGATAACTGATTTACAAAGAATACTACATTTTTTTAGAGCAAAGAAATAAAAGTAGGATAATATTGTTATCAAAAATATGAGAGCACTTTCTTCAAGATCTTTTTCCATAATCTATTATTATATCCCAAGCGGGGGCAAAGGAGAAAACAATCATATCACTTAAAAAATAAGTTGTAGATCTAATTTTAAATGTAATTAAATGTAATTAAAAATAAAAATAAAATAGCAATCAAAAACAATTACCCTGGGCATGACCACATTTATTTTATATTTATTTTTATGGTCATGGTTTTGGTATATTCAAATGTCATGCCTTTTGTTCTTCCCTACAAGTTATTTGTTCTCTCTCCACCATTTTGAGAGTGGGCCATGGCTAATTGCCATTTATTTTCTTAAATGATCTTTCTGATTGCATATCATTCAGTTATAAAAAGAAATTCCCTAACCAGAAGTCAAAATTTTCTCCCGAATGGATTTGTGTCTGCCAAAGTGATACTGTTAAGGGCATTGAGATATTACCCTTCCATGCTGTTCAAATAAGTCACCTCAATATTCATCTTTTAACCTTGTTCTATGAAAACCAACATGTTTGCTCCCAAAATAATTTTTGTAATGAATGATAAAAATTTTCCATTAAAAAAATAAGACTGGTATATGTTAGTAGTGTTGAGCTTTATATTATTGCACCTAAAATTTCTTTCAAGACCAAGATGTTTCTTAAAATATTTAGATTTCAGATTATTTTCTTCTATTTCTTTTAAATAAATAAATAAATAAATAAATAAATAAAAACAAAAATCAAAAATATAGTCAAATACCTTCTATAGTTTTTTGTTTGTTATTACTTCTCCAGGCCAGATAAATCTTCTTTGGATGTAGTGCAAGTACAATGTGTATTTACAACTATTTTTGAGGGGTTTTTATGATCTTCTTCTGCAGTCATATGCAAAGTCAAAAATTTGATCTGAGGGATCAGATTAGTTTTTACTAATAACAATTTTATTAGTTAATAATAATAAATGTGCTGTCAATTATTGTTGATAGGAGTTCAATAATTATTGAATAATTATACTATTAATTATTACTATTTTTAGTAATTTCAAGGCTCTAAGCTGCAAAAATTAAAATTACCTGTATTGGTGTGATATATTCCATACTTCCAGCTTTCAAATGGTTAATTTTTGGATTTAGTGATCCTTTCTACACCAATCAACAGCTGTTTCAAAACTATCTTTCATATAGCATCTTCCATGAGCTCCTCTGCATCCCTGAGGAGATTGTGATTACTCTTTTTACCAAGGACAGTCAAATATTTGAAATTAAAGGGAGCAACTTACACTCATGGGAAATATTCAATGAGTATAAGACAGTAATAGATAACAAACAACATTGTTTTGGAGCACCACTTGCAAGTGTTTGAAATATGTGATCAGTTTCTGTTGCCTTTACATACATTCAAAACATCAAACTATGATCAGGAATTATAGAAACCAACGTAACGGAAGATAGCACAGACAAGTTCATTATATAGGTACAAATTAGCTCCTTTTTAGAGCAAGTGCATAATTGCTAGCTGGAAATTTTGTTCCTCTAAAATAGATTTAATTTATTACTTAACAGTATTTGTAGCTGCAGAGGTTTCATTCAGGGTCTTCTTATTCTTGTTCTACTGCTGTTTAGCAATAAGATTAAGGTTAGTGAGGGATAGGAATCTTACAAAATTTGCAGGCCAAGAAAAGGTAAAATACCTTTTTTTTAAAAAAATAAGCAGGTCTAGGAGTAAGGTATGAATTAAAGAAAATTTTGCTGAAGGAAGAAGGCATGAAGTTGGAACTACATAAATTAGGCATTTTAACTAGTAAACAATTATACTGAAATTGGAACTTTTCAAACCAGAACTGCATTTCAGATTACTATATTGCAAACATGCCCTCCATTTTTTGGTGTGGCTCATATATCACTGAATGCCAGTTGTAAGGAATGGCGTTTTAGAATTATTTCATTTTATCAACTGGTCTTCACTGCAACAGCGAATCCCTTCTACATCACAGACTGATGTTCATATCATTAACTTTTCTCCACTTGTGACATGCAACTACTATCAGTACCAGGATGAGCAATTTTGCCTGCAGTCTCCCTCAAAGGGCTGTAATCAAGCTGTGCAATGCTACAGTGGCCTATACACCACTGAGCACATCAAGGCCTTCAGATGCTTTTGTTTTTACTGCCTTGTCCTTTAAACAATCCTGTCTGTTTCTGTTGCTTTTGTGCAATTTATTCCAGTAGAGAATGTCTGATTCTTTTTTAGATTCATCCTATTTCTTACAGTCACAGAACTTCAGTTATTCATCTGTCTTAAGTCCCCTTCCAAAGACACAGTTGTGACAACCCTCCATGTGTTCAGGAGTAAAGCTATGTGCTTAAACTTCCATGACATTCAAAAGTCAAGCATATGTATGTGCACAATTTGAGTGTGTACAAATTATGATCACCTCCAACGACATCTTTTTCAGACTACTTTTAAGCTGCTGTGACTTTCACAGGGGATGCTGTGATCCTATTTAAAATTAATTCTGCAGAATTTTACAGATCTTTTTCCATCTCAGACATGATGGAAAACTTTTTTTCTAATGTGTCCACTTGCTCACTAGGTACACACTATTCTTGAAGTAAAGTCATTTAAACCCAGTTCAAGTGTAGTACATCAGCACTGAGGAGCAATTTATCTTTACTCTCATTTCATTTGCAAACTTGTCCTCTAGTGATGGGGTTTTAATTCTTTCTCTCTCCATTACTCCACACTTTCCTGTAACTGTTCTGTAATGATTAATTCTAAAATATTTTAGTAACTCAGCCATGCTAAATAATTTAAATTTAAGTGCCCTCACAACTTTTCTACATCCTCTTTTCCCTATATGATATAAAATCAGATCTGTTCAATCTCATGTTGGCCACCAATAACTCCTGTTTCTGTCATGTCTTAATTACTTTCACTTTAAGTCTTTCACTTATGTGTGACAATATTAAGTAAAGCCTTTCCATCATTGTTAATTATAAGTGTGACTGTGAATAATTACTCTCCAAGTTTGCAGGGTTTAATTCACATTTACAGTGGAAAGTATAAAACTTCTCCTAATACTATATTCAGACCTAAATTCACCCAAAAAAAAAGTAAATTAATTAGAGGTATGGTGCTTTCTTCTAATATTAGTCATATATGTGGAAAGATCACAAATCAGTTTCTTTGAGGAGGAGAGGATTATTCCAGATTCAGCCCATTTGAATGAGGGTGGAGATAGATACAACATATAAACCAAGCAATTCCAATGCAGGGTACACAGTACAGATCAATTCACCAAGCCAGTGACTGGGTATCTTTGGCACCCCAGGTACCACTGCATACCATCTGAGTATGGTTATATTTTTGGCTTCATTTGTCTGTAGTAAGCAAGTATACCACCAGAAAAGCACCTTGATAATTCGTAAGGGCTGTAGTAACATCTGGTTACCAGTTGGTAGGCACAACATCACACAAATTTAACTCTGCCTCACTCTGTTCACAGAATACATCATTAAGAATGAATCCTACTTACAACAGTCAAGGATAAAACACACACATAAATTTTTACCAGTTCGAAATGAATTCTAGTCACTTGTCTGATTAGGAAATTCTGTGTTTCCAATGAGGGATTACTGTGCATGTATAATTTAATATGCAAAAATTAGGACTAATTGCATCCCCATGGCCAGTATCTCAAGAACCATCTTCACATTCTTGAAGGTGTTATTAAAAACTTAAAGGTTTCCTAAAAGTCAAAGTGTATTACAGGTATATTCCGCAAAACTCTTCTATATGAAAGTGACTTAATGAGACATTCTGAGTACAGAGAAAAGGAGGAAAAAGATAAAAAAGGGATGGTTACTGAAAGACAGACCTGTGCTATCTCATTGTTACCCATCAATAGGCCAAAATTTCCTAACCTCTGGCCTAAAGCCAAAGTACTTATAAAATAAATTCCGATGGGCAAAATAAAGAAAAGTACTATAATACAAGTAAATTTAAAATAAAAATAAAATAAAACTAAAAATAATAAAAACAATTACTAGACTAAAAAGTAAAGGCAGTTGACTTGGAAGGATCCTTTAGTTCCTCAAAGTATAATCGATCAGTGTCATCTCCACCGGTAGGTGGTGTCTTGGGTTACAATGTAAAGTGTAACCAAAGGACGTATTATACCACCACCTACATCACCTTCTGATGAGTTGTTAGTGCGGGTCATTTTCAACTGCTGTCCAATGGACACCCAGCCTAAAGGTGGAAGCGGGAGGATAAGGGGGTCATCCCTGCTAATGGGCCATCAAGGACCCCCCGGAATGGCCCATGGAATTACATCNATTCCTGCCTGCGTATCATCTGGGACTTGGGACACCACAATATGACCACTGGGTTCCAAAAGAACAATAACTAGATTCCCAGAGCTCGATAACTACCACTGGACCTCCAGAGAAGGACCAGATCTTTCCATAGGACCACCACTTACCATCACTTTGATAAGACAGCATTTATCACTCCAACGGGACTGCAAACCCCATTCAATCAGACTGCTATCATCATCCTGACCAACAGGGTGTCAGGTCATATTCTGGCTATGCCTGTTTAAGCCAATGTTTCTGGACAATTGCCTCTATTGTAATTTTCCTATTAAATTGTAGCTCTGACTTGAAATCTCTAACAAGATATTTGCATGGAATTGATTCCTTACACTGGTTTACCTTCAAACAGCACAGGAGGTCTGTAGTAGACTCTCACAGTGTCATCCACATAATTTTTTTTGCTCCTTGATTTTTACCCAGAGGATCTCAACTGTGCTATTACCAGCTGAGAGCTCCATATGTTCTATTGTTTCTGTTACATACAGTTCCACCTCTGCCTCTTCTGCTGTGCCTATCTGTCCTACAGAGCTGGGAACTGTCCATCAGGGCACACCAGACACAGGACTCATCCCACAAGGTTTCACTTATACCAGTCATGTTAAATTTCTGCAACTAGGACAAAGCTTAATCTTTTCTTATTCCTCATGCTCTCTAAATTAGTGTGAAAACTTCAGATATGGTGTTTTTTAGGCAACATCTCAGGAAACAGATTGAAGAATCCTATTAGGGCTTGTTTGCTTAAGTTTTGTCACACTGTCTCACCACTCATGACTGGGTAGCCTGGTATTTTCTCTCTGTTCCTTCCAAACTGCTTTGAAAATCTGTTAATGAGCCCTCTACCTCCTGCGCAGGAATTCATATTCCTCTCTCTAAGAAAGGCGCATCCATCCCATCAGTTGTTGAACAGAACATGGTCAAAACTCCAAATAATATACACCAGATATTCCATGTACAAACTGATTTTCACCAGAAGAATTGCTTACTTCCATTGTACTTAGAAGTGCCCCCCATCATGCTATTCACAAATGTGCTTTCTCTTTGAACATTTTTTCCCCATCATCACACATTTCTACATTAGCAGAATGAAGTGAAAAAAGTCCCTATATGTTGGCACACATAACATAGGGATATCTGACTGGCACATTTTCTTTCTTAAAATGGACAAAATACCTTTTAGTGAAAAATGTAGCTCTGCTCTTTTCTTCCATTTCTTCTGTGCCATTTACAGATTTCAATCTTATGGAGTCACAGCTAATGTTCAGGGACCTGCTTTTATGCTCCATCTTGCAAGAAGAATAGTAGGATTTTTTGGCACAGGCTGAGCAACACAGCTCAACTTTGCAAACTGGAAACAGCAAGAGCTTTTCAATGCCCACTGCAGCATGAGGATCATCAGCATAACCAAGTTGTTTTTCCAGGCACATTACAGTCTACCATGTAGTAAACTTCTCTATACATCTTTAATATAGTATTGACTATTGTTATGTGCCATTAAGTTTACACCACACCAGGATTTAAGAATCCATGCTCAGAAAAAGAATTCATCGAAGCCTCAGCAGGTGACAAACACCAGGAAAGTTTATTTCACTTAAAGATAAATAGATTGAAAACATAAAATGAAATAATATTGGCCTTCCTAGGCATTAGTGAACAAGCAAATTTATTGAAATTACTATATTGTTTGGAATTGTACACTGCCAATTCTTCCCTTTCTCTTCAGTTCTTCTGAAGTAACTTTTGAATTTACTAAGTTTCCTAGAAGACGATCAAAACAGACAAAATTGATTCAAGATAGCACCTTCAGTAAGAGAGTAACAAATGAAACTTGACAAAAACCAATCAGTAGACCCAAATGCCCACCTAACTGCAAGTCTGTTTTGAATGCCCAGTAATTGTGTGCACAGGTTTAAACTGGCTATGGTGTGAATTATTTCTTTCCTGGATATGGGTACTGATGGACAAAACAGGGGTGTCAGTACTTTTGTAAATCAACAAAGGATTTTAAACCAATAAAATTTTCCATAACTATAATTATATATATATACACAGATTAGATTTTACTTTCTAGGACATTCAAGTGTGAAAAGAAAATATGTGACTCCTTTTTGCTACAATCTCTGGCATGTCCAAGAGACAGAGTATTCTTGTAGGAATGTCTCTCTCCTTTCTCCTGCTAATATACATCTACACGCACAGCATGTCTGATTTGAATCCATATGAATCCATCATATGAAACTGAACTCCTCATGTCCAGTAGTCCATCAAGAACTGCTAACATATGAGAGCACACCAGCCCCTATCCCATAAAAAACTGTCATTTTCACAGTCATTTTAAAACTGAGATTAAAATTGAATTTAACACCAAATGAGGAAAACTGCCTGCTCTTCTACCTGGAAGACAAACATGTACTTGAATTTTTAAAGCAACTAATTTTTTTGCAATTATCATGCAATCAGGAGGGTTATTTTTTTTCATTTATGAGTATCTTTTTTACAATACAAGTTGCTCAAAATAGTCATATTTTTTCTCTCAAATCCTGAACATGAGGATGGGTATATTATACACCTATCAAACCAGGCATATTTTTCCACTCTTAGTTATGTTTATGTAGTTAACCCCCTGTATTTCAGGCAGTTTGCTTTTAACATGCATAACACACAACTGAAAAGAGGTGAAGCTAAGTAAAAATAATTTCAATCTCTGCCCTGCTATCCAAAATTTTGGAAATAAATTTTAGCACCCAGTTGCCAAATAATATGTCTATTAATTTTGTTAAACCTACTCAAAACAGTGTTTCCTCTAAACAGAGGATTTTTGTTCTTTAAGAATATTCAGACAGATATTCACAATCTATGTGTGTATGCAAGGTTGTTATGAAGACTTCCTGCTGCATTCACAAACTAGAGATAAAACCATTAATTCAGTCCTCACTTCACTCATCTTACATCAGAGGACATATCCAAGAAACAAAATACTCACCAAGGCACTTTAACCACTGCAAACTTGACTGGGATGGTGATGCTGATTTGACATAAAGGCAGTTCTGAAAAAAATTGATCTCCAGCAGTGTTTTCATGGATGATAGGATAAAGTGATAGGTACATGGTTTGGCAGGGGCATATTGTTCGTTGGTTTTGGGGGTTTTTTTTTTTTTGTTTTTTTTTTTTTTTTTTTTTTTTTTTGTATGAAAGAATTGATCAATGGGCTATTTGAGAAAATGAATAATATTCTTGGGCTGATATAAGTCTTGATATATATTGGACATATGAGTTAACAATCGCTACAAAATGGTGGGCTAGACATAGATGTCCCTATACTTCAATAGGAAATGGTGGATGATTTGTCTTAAAAAGAGCAGGAACAAAAACAGAATATAGTGGGAACAATCATACAGCATAGTCACAACCTAGTTCATCCTAATATATGGCAATATTAAAATATGGTATAGTTGAAACTAATTTGTTCTTATCACCTTACCTACGGCATCATTCTTGATTTTAATAACCATGAGGTTATGCTATTCAAGGCAGAGCTGTAAAACAGTATTTGAAGAAATCTTTCCTTCATTTTCCTTCTTTTCCTTCATCCTTCTTTCCTCCTGAAGCAACCACTGAATCTTATAGAGATGAATGGGTTTTTTACAAGTTTTTTTAGATGATGGGTGTCAGTTTGTATTTATTCTGATCCTTTCCCTGCTCACTGCCTGCCCCTAAGTATCCCTCAATCCTGTATTTTGTGTTAGCTAGATTTATAGTCTTCTCTAAAATAAAGTGTATTTTTCCAAAACATGGCTTTTCAAGACAACTTCTATTACTTACACATGCAGAATATTTTTCAGGAATTTATGTAAGGTTTTTATTTTTTTATATCTTTAGCCACTATCTGCACATAAATAGTCATATTGTTGCAAAATTTTCTCTTGGATTTCGAAGTAATCATTCAAGAAATCTCCCTATTTCAAAGTCTTTTAGTGATTAGATCAGAAAAACTTTGGGTTCTAAGAAAAATTGTGATTTGAGGTATGTACTGTGATGAAGAATGCAATGAAGCCATAACAAGTAATTTTGATTTCCAATAGATCATAAAGTAAAAGAAAGGGGGAGAGAGGAAGATGGAGAGGGAAGGAAGGAGGAAAGGAGGAAGGAAGTGGCTGAAGGAGGGAAGGAAGGAGGAAAGGAAGGAAGTAGCGGAAGTGGCAGAAGGAAGGAAGGAAATATTCAAAACAACATTAAAAATTGTGATACCTTTGAGCTGTATGAAGCTTCAAGAAAAACTTACAAGGAGTTAGAGCAAGGGAAGAAAGAATTTTTGTATATCTGGGGCTTGTCAGTCATCTGCTTTCAAGACACAAAACTGTTTCATATGCTACTGTATGCGACAGTGGGTCCTTTGAAAGCACTCATTACCATAATAATAGTGAACTTTGGATGCGTTAGGTATGTATTACAAAGTGGATATTGTTCTCCAAATCTGACTGAATCCCCACATATAATTCTAAGCACATAAAAAGTTTGCTACATCCTGTATTTTATAATTTCTGTATGTATCCCTTTTTATTAGCTAGGGTTGTTGCCAGAAATGGAGCAAACCAACAGAAAGATTGACGGTGCAGCATTCTTAATCTGTACATGGAAAATCCTAACAGAAAACTATCTGAATAAACAAATGTGTCAGGGATGTTTAACACTGCCGTCTTTCTTGAGTGAGTGTGGGCTGGCAGACTGTCCTCCTGAGGAAATGTTCAGTCTACAGACAGAATAGGGAAAGGTTTCTGGGATCCTCCTGCTGTAGCAGACCTGGACCCAGCAGACATCCACAAGCTGCCACATGCTTTACCTCTGTGGGGTCTGTTGGAGTAAGAGCTGCTGGAGGGAGTGCAAAAGGCACCAGTTTGCTGCAGCTGCCATTGAACACCAGAGGAGGGACGTGGGTGACTGAGCTCCCCCGTGAGGCTACGGTCTCATGGTACTTGTCCCTCCCTGGAAAAGTTCCCAGAGCCTCATTAGTCCTTGGTCAACACAGGGCTTCACAGTACATATTTCAGCAAGACAGGCAGTTGAACTCCGTCTCTAGCAGGAGCAGCAGAGCACCAAATTGTAGTCTGAAGGCCAAAGGCACAAGAACTAGAAACATTTGCCCACGCATCTTTCCCTTTCTAAGTCATTGCTTCTTCACATCATAAAGAAGAATACAAGATTCTCTGTGCCTGTTTGGAACCTATTGTTCTTGATAACATTAAAGTAGTTTCCGTGAAATAAAATAAAATATGCACTATCTGACCACTGTAAATAAAAACATTATACCAGACCATGTTTTTTTTAGGTTTAAATATACATGAAAATATCATACCTCAAAAGCATAAAAGTAGGAGTAATAAAATCATGTCACCAAAGGGAACTACCTCCCAGGATGTTGTTTGCACATACAGCAGGACAGCCAGAAGCAAAGCTGATAAGAAAAATTAGATTACTGTAGAGAAGTCATTGTAAACTAGTACACACAGAGCAGACTGATCCCCTGTTGTATTTTTTTAACCTTATGAGTTTATAAATAAATAAAAAATTAACTTGCAAATGAGATTGTCATGTAAACTTGAAAAGCTCAAGCTAACAGTGAAAGGTAGACACCAAAACCCTACAATGCTCTGGAACACTTGTGAGAGAAGATCCATGCATTTATGCGCTGCTAACACCAGCTAAATGGGCACTCACAAGCCTCACTGGGTCAGGTGTCATTTCCCATTACCAGAATATTATAGAAACCATAGGCAATAATTTTCTCCATTTTGCATGTGGTTCATAAATGTATGCACAGATATCTTGCTATTTTAGGATGTCCCTTATGGGACCCAGCAAATGTTGAGGAAATATTACAGTGAACTTTTTTGTTTTCACCATCTTTCCTAGGTCTTGAACCCTAAAAAAATAATTGGCTAAGGGGACTTTTGTCTGATCCTGGAAGACCAACACATTTATATTCTTCTATAAACAGATGAAACACTTAATTGACTTGCATAAAAATTTGAAATGGAAGCTTAAATGTTACTTTTGTATTTGAGTCAATGATTTTTAGATGTAATGACTGGTTATAGATACTTGTTTTTTCTGGTTAACATGCTTTTCTCCCTCTGGTTCATTTACTTTTACAGCAACCTTATTTGCTTCTTAACAGTGACAGTATAAAACAGAATATATCATCACAAATGCTAACATTATGATTCTATATATCTCACATATTTTGCATACCACCTTAGATACAAGACACTGATAAAGTCTCTTCCAGCCCATTCTTTATCATATAGAACTTTAATGGGATAAAACCACTTGAAATAAAATAGAACTTAGTGGTGTTGGTTCACTGTTACTGAGAAAGCTTATCCTACCTCAAAGCATTGAAAATCAGATGTATAAATAAGGAAAGAAAGCCTAGCTTTATTTTTTTTTATTGAGAGCCTTCTAAACCCTGAGACATAATATCCTCTGTGAATATTTCTTGCATACAACTACATATACAAGATATGCCCAAGAGAAAAATGGGGACCTATAATAAATCCTTTTTATGAGTGCTCTTGAATTGCTGGGTCACATCATAGGACAGACAGTGCTGTTCAAAGAAGATAAATTGCGGGGAAATTGATATTATTTGTCCTTCTTCCCCATTGTAACTTTTACTCTATATTTATCATTGTGAATTAGAATTTTTGACTGAAATCCAATCAGTATAGAAGGATCTCAAATGGCATTCAAGCTTTTAATGAACTGATCAGAATGAGTTTAACAAATCCTTCTTGTGCATCAGAGCCTCTGATTACAATGAAACTATTCTAGCACATCCCTGGGGTATGACAGACTCTTTGAGCAACAAAAATTAATCTGCTTGAATAAACTGCAGACACAATGATCTGCCTCAACCACAACTATGTTTGGGCTGTTTCTTGGAGTCAGTCAGATTAACTAGATGATATTTATCTAAAATGAACTGAGTGGAGTTAATTCATATTCCTGTGATCCTTGTTTTAGACCAAGGAAAAAGTCCTCTTTAAAGTGATCCTTCCTTAAAGTGGTCATAAGAAGATGTCTCTGTATTTTGCCAGCTTATGTATTTTTTTTGGAGTACAATACATCTGCAAAAGAGATGAGCACTGACTCCTGTGTGTTGAAGTTATACAGTAAATATAACTATTATACAGTAAGTTTTGTAAATTCTAAAAAACAGAGTAAATCTCATTTTATTGGCTCGCTCTGTAGGGCCTTCAAAATTATATATGTTCATGGATAATAAAAAGAGGAACAACTAAAAACTTGTGTGAAGATTTAGAGCATTTTTCATTTACAGCAAATTTTAAGGGCTTCATTTGGCTTAAGAGCAAGGCTTGCTCCCAGATGTATCAGGCAGAGAGGAAATTAGAATCTGCTTTTTCCACTGCACACTTCATGAAGTTTATTCACTTTTTCGTAGAAATATAGAATCATTTATGTTGGAAAAGACTTTTAAAATCATCAAGTATAATCATTAATCTGGCACTGCCAAGGCCACTGCTATGTCCCTGAGTGGAGCATATATGTCTCTTAAATACGTCCATCAACTGTACTAATGAGAAATATTTAGGGAATACCTTTTTTCAAGGCAGTCAGACAATTCAGCCAGTGCAAATTATAAATAACACTTCTCTGTGATAATAATAATCTATATTCTGAGAACTTCACAACCAGTCATTCTTATCTCTAGGTTTAATCTGTTAAATCCTGCAAGATATGTACTCCTGAAAAATTATCCTGGTTTTAGTAGAATTGGTTTCCTAGGATTTTAGTAGGATTTAGTTTCCTGACTGAGAGTTTTGGGGATATAGACATGTCATGAATTTAAGCACTGAGGTAGATGCAAGTGCTTGAGTCCTGGATCTAGCTACCTAAACCCTATCTACCACAGAAGACAAAGAGGTAGGTTCTGAATATGGGTAGCAGAACCAGAGCAGATTCAAAAACTCTCTGCAGAGAGATGCCTGTGAGATGGGAACAAGTCTCAGAAAAGCAAAACCTCCATCTTCTGTAAAACAGCTGAACTGGCGATAGGCATCCTTTATAAAGGCATCATCTCCCTGCTTCTGACAATCTGCCTCTGATTTGAGAAGAAAAATGCAATCAGACATGCAACACTGATAAACCGTGTTGTATGCAATTTTCCATACCATGTAAAAAGAAAAGAAAGGAAGCTCAAAAGAAGTTAATTAACAAGAATCCTTACTTTTCTTTATTTTTAATTTTCTATAAGAGAACCGGGGTGTGCTTATATATTTATTCAACTTTGACATGAAGAAGTAAATAATATTAGTCTCTACATGCATATGTTAAATTCATACAATCTTTAATCTCAACTTTCTCCTTACAGGTAATTGTGAAAGAAACCTTGTTTTTTCAGAAATGTAGGAATGAACTTTCAGATGTATGCATCTTGAAAGCACGAGAAACTCTTCTTTGAATATTTTCCATTGTTTTCATTATTACTATTTTGGTTCTGAGTATTGCACCTGGGCAACATTAAAAAGTAGTGAACTGTAAAATCACAGGATTCCCAGCATTCAAAGCTATCTTGTCTCTCTGTAAGGCCACTTTATCTTCAAGGGAATCTGTGGCTCCCCGTGGTTTAGTACCATCAGCAAACTTAGTGTGCACTCAGCTTCTGTGTCCAGGTCACTGATAAAAATATGGAAAAGTTGGCGCAAAACCTGATGCCTGAGGATCCCCACTAGAAACTAACCACCAGCCAAACATTGCTTCAGTTACTCCAAGTCTTTGTGCCTAGCCCTTCAGGCAGTTTGCACATCATGTTTGTGAACATTTCCTTCTGTACGAGGGATATTTGGTCCAGAAGGACACTGAAAACCTTACACTATTGAAAGCTGACTTTAGGCTAAGAAATATACAATCAATGCCCAAATATCTCTGAGTTTTAGCTTGAGAACTCATATGCTATTTTTCTGATGCACATGAAAGGTAATTGAAGGAATCAACTTTCAGCAGGTGCTACCCCTTTGATGAATATAATAATTTCTTAGAAACAGCCTCCACTAGCTATTTGCTACGAGCCTTTTACCATAACATATGTTATTCCTGAATTTCAGAACACATGTATCCATTGCTGATGCAGAACACAAAACTAATTTCCTTCTATCACCACTGCTTTTTCAGAAAAAAAATATGTATACCTTTATATTATGCTTCAATTCCTTGCTGCATAAATAAAATCAAATATTTTTTATGATAGTCAGAGATTAAGTCATGTTCAGAGATTAAATTAAAATAAATTCCAAAAGCAAGAATTCTTTGTTAAATAAATTTCTGATTACCTACACATATTTGCAGGACTGATAAAATAAAATCCATTCCTTTCAGTCACTAATCCAAAACAAACCAAACAACAACAGCTAAAAGATTGTTTCCAACATCATTAAATACCTAGAAAAGAATTTTAGTGTTACTGTGAATGCATGATAGGTAATTTCAGCCTTTTAAGAAATATGATTCAGAACAAACTCTAGAAAATTAGGTACTAATCCGACAGCTGAATCTGCTGAACAGGCTGAAAATGTCAACAGACCAATCCTTCTCACAGAGGTCAGGACTTCTGTTTTCGTAAGGATCTGAAGATTATGCTGGGGGAAAATAATGCATTCATATTTTTTTGAACTTAGTAAAGGACTTGATATTCTCCTGTAGATATTATCTAATTTATGTTTCAAATAGAATTTAAGATTTGCTAGGGAATGGGGTTGGGGAATTTAACTAAAACTGACTCACCATCAGGGCTTTTGTGGATTTTCCAGTCCAATAAATATTTGTTACTCCTTGAAACTACCTCCAGCTAGCTGCACTGTCATATCACTGTTGAGTAAGAAATGACCCAGACTCACCAGAAGGGTAATTGGCATGGAGTTTATTTCAGATTGCTACTTTTTATACACTGTTCCACTATGGGCAGACTTGACTGGTAATTCTGTTAATACATTTCACCTGATTGGCTAATTAACAAGACGCCCTTTATAAACAATCTTTGATAAAAACAAGAAAACGAAGAATAGGAAAAACAACACCTGCAGGTTGTTTATAATAATAAGCTATCACTGTTTATCTTCAACTCCCTGAAGTCTGCCAGG
Organism: Nesospiza acunhae; assembly: GCA_013398715.1. Taxonomy (NCBI): domain Eukaryota; kingdom Metazoa; phylum Chordata; class Aves; order Passeriformes; family Thraupidae; genus Nesospiza; species Nesospiza acunhae. Next base: position 52,457 of record VZSU01001130.1, on the reverse strand, counting down.
CTGATTCTGGGAAAACTTTTCTAGTTTTCTCCCTCTCTGATCAGGCTGTGACATCCACAGTGTCACATATCAGAGATGCGGGGATCATTGCTTAGTACAGAACAAGAAGTACATACAAAAGTATTCATACATTGGTTGCTAATTCTGAAAGACTGGACTACGCAGACAGTTATACAAACATATTTTTTAAACACATTTGAGAAAAACAGAAAATTCAACACCAGCATATAATTTTTTGCATTATCAGAATTAAGTGTGGCCTCTGGGGCTATATTGCACAGAAAATACTTACACTGTGTTTCAGGAATATTTATCTTGAATATCATGGTAGGTTAAATTATGGCCCAGATTTTAAAGCATGGTGGTTCAATTTAATTATAGTAGCTTACTATATTATATATGAAGTAACACAATGCAACAGAGCAAGAATGCAAAGAAACTACCACAGTTTGTGCTTGTACAACACTGATGTTTAATAACAGTGGGCAAACTTCAAGTACATATTCATGTTATTCATAATATATTTTTATGACTACTGGTCTCTTACCATTCTGTATCCCTTGACATTATTTATGTCAAATCACCAGAATGTCTGACATTATTTATGTCAAATCATCAGAGCGTCTGACATGTTGTTTTGTAGTCTGACATGAGGATGTATTGAAATTATGAACTGTTGAAGAAAACAATATTTGTCTTGGCAAACTGGAGTCACTTCAAATATAGATATCATCCAAGGATATGCAAGAATAGTGTATGGAAAATGGTGTATTTCCATACTCTCAGGTTTTCTTTTGCAGGAAATCAGAAGTGTGTTAGTCACAATCTGAGTGGACTGCAATGATGTTGAATTGTTGAAGCTTCTTAGCCCTCCTTCTACTAAAATCCCCCACCTGAATCCCAAGTGGGCTGTCACAAGTCATACTAGACAGGCTAAATGTCCATTTTGTGTTGAAATCTATATGTAATTCCATTATGCAATCTCTATGTAGTTCTAAATTGACAACAGAAATGTCAAACATAGTTAAGTGCAGCAGACCTCTTCCCAGAATCAGAAACTTTTGGCACAAGGAACTCAGTGTATACAAAACAGCATCTTTGAAATTTCTTTAAGCTGAGGGCAGTGTACCTGTGAACTGAGAAAGATAAAACAGGTTTAAATCCATATATGGCTGTATTTTAAAATACATGACTATTTAGTAACTTCTCAGCAGAAAAACTGGCTTGGTAAAACGGCTTTGTGAAAGATATACCTTTTGATTGGCATATTACAGCAATCTTGAGAGTAAAGCTTCTAGGTTAACTAATGTAGGTCAGAGTTCTTTTTCATTAAATGAGAGCATTACTTTGTTTCTTTCACATAAAAGAAAAATGCAACCTCTTTTTATGAAAATACACATATTGTATCTATTGTTATGCTAAAATGTATAAAATTATTCTAGTAGCGGGTATTCTTAAAAAGTTATATGCTGGTTTAAATTTTAGCCTTCCATTTCAGGAGGAACCTTGGGAAGAGAACCAACTCACTGAACCTCTGAAAAACTTCAGTCCCTTAGTTTCAGCTTGATATAAAATCTACTGTCCTCAGGGGAAGTCTATATTCAACAAAAAGTTTTGGACTACTTATTGGGCTTGAGGTCAGCCCATTGAAAAAAAAACATGGATTTAACTCAACCCTTATTTTTATTTAATTCTCACTTTTATTCAGGTGATTTACACTCCATTGAAAACATGACTTTTTGAGACATCAGTCTTAAATATATATATTTCCATTTTCCCATCTTCACTTCTTATATTGCCCAGCAGGACATTGGTGATACAGAAAATAAGACTGTACTTCAGTCACCTACATCATAAATAGCTGCTGAATATATGTATTCCTGCACAGTCTTTGTTCAATCTAATATGTATTTCAAATGCAGAAACCACAAGGTAGTTAATGATAATTAATTGACCTGAAAGAACATATCAGTTAATTTCTGTATCATCTAATATATATATATAAATTTGACCTGATTTACTCCCTTGGAGGATGTTTTATTCTGTGAGAACCACCTGTGCCAAAGTGCCTGGGCCACCTTCCATAGCCCTCAGAGCATTAACTCACACACCTCAGCTAAGCCATCAGGGCTTCCATTATTGCACACCATCAAATGAGTAAAAAAATGAGCCACTTCTTTGTCCTTGCAGTGGTGAAAGGCAGATCAATTACCTGAGTCATTCCTCTGCTCAAAGCTGTAAGTCAGGGCATTATGCTTATATTTTTCCCTCTTAATAAAAGCCCTGAAACCCAAAACTCAATATTGCAGCTGTGAACTTGTACCAAGGTACTAATATTGATTTTAAAAAAAACTCTTGCTATTTCTGAAGGAAAAAAAGTTTAAAACCCGTTTGTTTTGTCTCAGTTTGCATCTAATTAAATTTTTAGTAGTCACAATGTCTCATGGACTTGAAGCAGTTTTAACTCTATTGTAAGCTTGTTGAAATCTTCAAGTCTAGAATACTTTTTAAAAAATACTTTTCATTTCAGATATTTAGAATTAATTTTAAAAATTATTTGCTGAGGGTCTTTGTATTCAACTATGTATTTATTTCATTTTAGAAGCTGTTTCAGACTTTTTCACAATAGAAGTGAATTAGGGACTTAGAAAAATCATATAGAACCTCACTATTNTTCTGGAATAAACAAGTGTTACCTAGTTTGGTAGGAACCAATGATATAGAAATGGTCCTGTATAGGGACGCCGCCGAAGAATCCCGGCTAGATGGGAAGGTGGGCACCACCTCTAAGTCCAGGGGGCAAGGGCCAGCGAATTAGGGCAACGGCTCCGGTGTGGAGACTGGCCCTGCTGACCTCGCCTAGAGTGTGACCTCACACGGCTGAGGTGAGAGGCTTCACACCCTGCTGCCTTGGCAACGATCTCCAATAACCTGCTAGGCTGAGAGACGAAAGAAGGAGGCAGGACAAATCTCTCTGTGGCAACTGTCGGAAGTTTATTCCAACAAAGGACACCGCAAACAGGCAAGACAGAGACACAAATCCCAAAAACCCAGGGTGCAATCTGGTTAAATATAGGGAAGGTGGGGACAAATCATACAGAGCTGATTGGACAACATAAAGGAGCGGCAGAGCATGGGGCCAATAGAGGTGGTGAAAGGGAGGGAACAAGGTGGAGAGAGGGGTTGGGGACCAATCATCGGCTCGAAAAGATGGAATTTTCCAGAGCCTGGGCCAGGCCTACAGTTGACTGGCAGGCCAGGGGATTGGTGGGAGGGAAGAGTGAGAGTAACTGACAGGGGTAACTGGGACGCCCGGGGAAGGACAAAGGTGGGACATGTCAGAACATGTACTTGGAGCATTTCATATAACAATACAAAAACGAGCCACACCCCAACAGTCCTGGATCCAAACAGCCATTATAACTATAAACAATTAGCTTTCAATTTAATTTCAGTTCACCAAATTCTTGAGTGTGAGCAGACCAAATTAACAACAATGTTATTGCCAGGAATAAAGTCTGCTTGCTGATCATATCATGAAAATAGTGCAGTGTCTGCATGCAGGACGGTAAGCATTTTATACATGTAGCATGAAAAGTCAGGTTCTTATACATTTTTCCTAAAATTTTGAATTTAGAGAAGTGTATATTTCCAGGTAAAACAGCATATTTGCCTTTACCAGTAATTAAGAAAAAATGATATTTCACTTATTAGTTACCATTTTAAGTGACTAATATTTCTTGTTCATGCTGTTACATAATTGTCTGGATTACTTAATGAAAAATACACAAAGTCATCATAAAAAAAACTATATAAAACCCTTTCTGGAAAAGGAAAATTACTAACTCAATTGCTAACTTTGAAATTAATGAAATACATATTTTTGGGAAAAGCACAAACCTGTTATGATTTATCTCACCTACTTCCAGATTTCCCACAACTCCCTTGATTTTTCTCTCACATGTTTATTCCTTCTTGCCTGAAAAGCATATTGCTTAAATATCATAATGATTGATACCTTCTTGTAGCCTAACATCTACCACACATAGGGGAAAAGAACATGCATATCAAAAATCTAGATTAAATATTGAAATATTATCATCTGTAAATGTTAGTCCTCATGATTTTGGAATATAATATCATTATAAAATTTACTGTGTACATTACTTTGAATCCAGTGCCACTTGTAAATGCACTTAGATCACAAGAGTACTTCAGCACTTACTGTTTAAGTAATTTAAAGAGTTTCAATACAAACAAAAGCTTATCATGCAATAGAGTATCTATGAAAAATTTCATATCTTTATGATATGGATATCTTTATGATCTTTGGAGAGCTTATTGTATAAACTTTTAAATAAGTTCTCGGAGCTTCCTCTGCCCTAGCTGGATCAGGGTCTTCCTTTTCCTTCTGAGAAGTGTTGGCATTTTTCAAGCAGGAATAACACCTTTAACACATTGTCCTTTGAGGAGGTAGCAGTGAATGTCCTTATTAATTTATCTTCTTTTCCTTTTTCTTCCGGGGGGGAAAAAAAAAGGTGAGGGGAAGCAAGGTAGTCTTTGTAGACCTGAGAGGTCTCTGAATATGGGAAGTGTAAGTAGAACAAAACTTAAACTGAAATGCAAATGTGGTACATAATATACAATAATTGTTGCAAACAGGGATTTGCAATAGGAAAATAGCAATAGAAAACCTGCCCCCATTTCTTGCTAACAAAAGCATACAATGATCTACAAAATATTTTCTCAGTGATCTACAGAATATATTTTATAAAATCTATTTTAGAAAGTGAATTATGAAAAAATTACTTCCCCTTTTTGTCGCCATCCATTCTATGAACAGGATTCATGATGGTTCGTTAACTGATCTCTAGATTGCAAAAAACCAACATGGAAAGGGGATTGCAGTAATAATCAAAAATGAATGCACCTTTATTGAAATGACCACAGCAAATCTGTTAGGGGAATTGGAAAAAAGGAAAGAACAGGGGAAAGAGAGGGAGGAAGAGAAGAAAGGTATATAGCTACCAAATGTAGAAAGATGAAGTCCTTCAAAGTCCAGTTGACAGAGTTTGCCTGGTCATGTCAGGGGAGATCTCGAAAGATACTGGTTAACTCAAGGTGCTTGATGGTCCTTTTTGGGGGGCGGGGAAACAGGTCTTGAAATGGCTGAGGGGAATCAGATACAATAAAGAATAGTCTATTGAAATTGCTGAGGAAAAAGAAGGCATTGAAGATGGGTACAAACAGTTCATATTCTCAGCAGTAGGCAAGAACCATTGCCTTCTTGTTCCAACGGTCACACCTGCAGGCAAACATCTCGCTTTGGTCAGCTCACCTCCCCACACACACCTCCCCTGTGTAAGGGGTTTCAGGCTCAGCCCTTGGGGGATGGGGGAGCTCTTCCATTTAGGGCTTTCATGTCTCAATCCTTGAGGGAGAGGCTTCTCCCATCTTAGTCCATCCATCATGGTGGTTGTAAAACAGATTAAGGGTCTTCTGTGGGGACCACCAAAGGTTAGCCCAGAAAAGTCAGCCAAGCCGAGAGGTGGGGAAATTCCAGGGCTACTGTTGCAAAAGCAGGTGCTGGCGAAGTAGGGCAAGGTGGCCCTTCTTCTTCCCCCAGGCCCAGTGCTCCATAGCAGCAAACACACCTGCAAAAAACAGCTTGAGAGGCCAGAAACTCTGCTTAGGCCTCAAAATTATTTGGCGTTCATCCATCACTGGCAGGCCAGAAATTCTGATCGGGGTACCCAGGGTCCTGATATTAGTCCTTGAGACAGCTGTGAGGCAAAATGAGGCAAACTTCAGACCATCTCTCACACTTTTAAAATGAGATATTTTTACAGACATTCTGTGAACTAATCTCTCTAATTTACTGTAGACTTCAGCTTTTATATCAAGACATCATATTTGGTTAAGATGGTGATTTCCAAAAGCCAGAAAATCCCAGCATTTAAAATTCAATACTCAATCTATGTTTCTTATGAAATTCTGTTTCCCATATTTTTCTCTATTCCACTAATACTGCCCAATTAATCTACTGAATATTTGTTTGTTCCACTTTTACACATACTACACGTAGGCTTTTTTCAGAAAACAAGAAGGAGAAGTGCAGTTGCTGCTATCTCCATACTCTGAGGTTATATGAATTGGCACATCCACTAATTCTTGATTACACAAATGCTAAACCCTCTCCGTTAGCTACTGGCTCAGCTTGCAGACTTCCTTATGTTCTCCTAGTACCTTCTTAGGCACACACTTCTACAGCATGACTTCTCTTTTGTAAGACCAGAATCTAAAATTAGAATTTTACATCACTGTGTTTAACAATTTCTCTTAAATTAATCCTCTTTGTGTTAAAATTTTTGTATAAAATTAGATTTGATTTCAAAAATTAGCAGAATATTTTCTGTTGTTTAGTTGGTGGTTTTTTGCTTGTTTGGGTTTTGTTGCTTTTTTATATTGGAATTTGATTGTAGGGGTAGTGGAAAACAGAAAGGCTGATAAACTTTATTTTGAATGAAAATACTGTTTGCTTTGTCTAAATGAAAAACTCCTTGTCCTGGTTTAGGGCAAATTTGGGAGAAAACTTCTAAAGGGGTTCCTCTAGAAAGCAGATTCAAGTGGCCCCTCGCCCAGCTGGTTCTGGAAAATATTTCTTTGGAGAAAAGTGGGAAAAAACCTCTTTATTTAACAGGCAAAGCATTTCACCATCACAAAAAAAAAAAAAAAAAAAAAAAAAAAAAAAAAAAAAAAAAAAAATAAAAAAAA